>VNJO01007092.1:0-61199 GCA_008042535.1 Drosophila tani
TGTCTGTAACCCGGAAGGCAGGAAGGAAGTCTCTAATATCCATCAAAGGGTTGAGGCAAGGAATCCCGAAAAAAGTATATTTTTTGGGTAAAAGGAAGTTTGGGAATCGGTTTGTATTGAGTTTGCATTACAATACCCTAAAAAATATAGCCCTGGGTGCCCATTTAATGTCGACTCACCCCACAGACCTCGCTAATGCATTGGGAGGAACACTCCGAAGTACGGGACACTGGCTATTTATATGTTAGACAAATTACCAGGTAATATAGCTACCCGAACATGTAATTGTTTCAATGTTTGCTCTTGGCCAGTAATTGAAGAGCAAACCTCGGGGACCCATGCGGGACAAACCGTTAATGACACCTCTAATTGGATGACATTAGCACCGAACTCCCGAAAACGAAGTGGGTCATGCTCTATTTGTCCGTAGGAATCACAAGTTTTGGTCCGTCCGTCACCATTGGAACATTGTATAAAATCTGAGTTACTTGAAAGATTTAGCCAAGAGTTGAGCCCAGGAGAAAAAGTGATTAAAAATGTGTGACGAGAGTACAATCCGGGACTGTGAGCCCACCACCTTGCAGCTGCCCTTCAACACCTATCACATCCACTTGCCGCTGTATATTTTGGACATGGTGCGCATGTTCCAGGATCATCCCAAGTACAGCAATGGCATCCAGGAGGAGCACATCCTAGAGATGCTGGAAAAGGAGTAAGTGGAGCTTTACTAAGCATAAGAAATTAATTCGTAGGATTACAGCCATGTTTATTTCTTTTATTATTGAAAAGAAGGAAAGATATTCTATATTTTTTGAAAATTTCCATTTGGACCTAAAAAGTATAGAGAGTTTATATACCATTCTCAAAATGTAAACTATTTTATACCTTTTTTAATGAATTTAATATCTTTAAGCTTGTATCAACTTATTTTTCAAACCTTTAGACATTATAAAACCTTTTAATATCAAATTTATCACCTCTCCCTCCTTAGACCCTTTGCCTGCGGCGATCTGGAGGCCCAGGTGAAGACCGCCTTACTGGATCTCACGGCCAAGGGATTCATACGCTTCATTAACAACGGTTACCGCACTTTGGGACCCATTGCCAAGCTGGCCAATGCCCGATCCGTGCGCCACTTCAACATGACATGGCAGCGCATCGCCGAGCTGCAGAAGGTCAACTGTCCTTGCCTGGACCCCGGATCGATCTCCAGTGGCCATGGCACCCAGCGTGGCTCCAACTTCTAGCCAAGAACTCCTTTTCGTTTGTTTTCGTTGAGTTTCCCATATTTCGTTCAATGAGTTTCAAGTTTGACCTCGAGCAGCAAACACACTCCATCACCACATCAATCGAAATTGTAGGCGTCTAGTAAAAAAATTCCAGCAAATCCTAGTTCCGAGTTCAGGGTAGTTTTGGCCCTCATCATCATCATTATTATTATGTTGGGAACACCACATGTCGGCCGGGGTTCGGGCCATCCTTTTGACACTTAACCAGGCTAATTATGACGACCATTTTCGAGGGTTGTCCCCTCCCTGCTCGCATGAGGACTGCGGCAGGTGTTGTCCAGGCTTCCAAAACTGATTTCCACATGACAATTGTGATCCCTGATCCCTGGCAGTCTTCATCCCCGAATGAGCTCTGCCCCAAAATGACCCCTGGCTCGGGGTCGGCCCATTACCCTTTTGGCCGAATCGTTTAAATTGTCAACACCAGGCCGATGGAGGACACGAGCAGGACCAAAGACCACGACCTGTCGTCAGACGCGAGGCAAACACGCATGGGATCTCGGACAGGTGCTATTTATTGCCTCTCTAATCGTTGCGGCATAATCTATTAGCGCCGCACCGGCGGATCCACGACGGTGTGTCCTTTGATTTTTGCTTTTGCACATTAGTGGCAATTATTATTATTGTTTTAGTTCCCGAGGCACAATTTTGTGATTGCTGTTCCGGGCGCATAATTGGACCCCAGCCCCCAAGAAGACGGGACATTAATCAAGCGACTTGACATGTGCTTACATCGTCTAAAGGTTTTATTCTTATTCAAAGTTAAACAATAGAAAGAAGAATGGTGTTGAGTTGAGAAACATAAAAATTCTACTTAAAATGAGAGTCTGGTTAGTATTTTCAAGAACTAAACTCCAGATTTCATAAAAGATTAAATTTCTTGAAAACTAACTCTAGTTAAGGAGAGAATAACATGTTTTGGAGCTGCATAATCGCAAATTAAAACTCCAATTCGACTTAAAAGTATCTTTTGGTCATAATATGACAACATATTGGCTTAGAAAAATTATATAACAGCACTGAGCGACTTCGAATGGCGATTAACTATAAAATAAATTCAAATCTTTGTGAAAATAAGAAAATTAAAGTAATAAAGAATCATCTTGGGGCCCATTATGGCCACCTTCTGCCGCGACTGCCTCGTTGGAGTTTCCCTGAAGACCCTCGCTGGGCTGGGCGTAGCCACGCATCACCAGCTGTCGCGGCACATCGGCATATTCGCCCGTAAAGCGTACCAGAAAGCCATCCGGCAGACGATGCCTTATTACCACATCCATCTCCACGTTCAGCAGCTTGGCCTTCAGATATTCCACACATTCGGCGGTCTTTCGGTGGGTCAGCTCCGGCGCTCTTATTACCCCCTCCATGAGGCAGCTGATGGCCCGATGCGGCTTCAAGCGGTCCACATCATCGCACGGGGCCAGCGAGTTAATAAACACGAACTCCGTGTTGCCATAGTCCACATAGAATATCTTATACTCCCCGTCCAGTTCGTCTATTACCTGGGCGCGATAGAAGCAGTCGTCGCTGTAGCGAGCCAGCACAATGTCCAGAATGTGCGGCTTCCGCTTGAAGGTCCTCTTGTTCTCCGGCACATCCTTGTTGTCCCAAACCAGCGGAGTAACATCCTCGTCCACAAACTGGGCATACACCTCAATCGGGCTGTTAACGAAGGTGATGAGCATACGGGCCATGTTGCCCAGCTTTAGAGGCACCGGGGTGTCGAACACTGTTTCGGGCAGGGCTGGAGCCACCTCCACATCCTTGGTGGCGCCTAGTGGAGCGAAGGGCTCATGGCTCAAGTGACAGTTGTTTCCTGTGGATAATATTGAGAGGTTTTAAGGTTATTTAAGTCTTAGACCAGCCTCCGTACCCACCTTTAAAGCAGCCCTTAATCTTGGGATCGTAGTGCCTGCAAATGCGTTGCTCATCCTTCGGCCTAAAGCCCAGCACGGCCTTGAGCGGGTCACTGGTGCTCTCTCCAATCTCGTTCAGCATGGCCATGTCCACCTCGCTCAGCTTGGCAGGTTTGGACTCTGCAGCAGGGCTTATCCCTTTGGTGTGGGGCTTATCCTTCGGGATCTCAGGTTTCTTCCCCTTGACACTAGCCTCCTCCTCGAGGAGATCCGCCACTATGTCGATGCCATTATTATCGAGCACCTGGAGCTTAACCGTCTTGTAGGAATACTTGTTCATGCTGGACACATTATAGTTGGCCAAATGGCATAGAATAGCCTCGGCCGGCAGCTGCTTGATCTGCTCCGGCAGGGCGAATATGTGTTCGTTTCCACTCAGGTGAATATGCTCGCCATAATCGATCAGGTAGGCATCGTAGCCTCCGCCCTCGGCAAGGGCACTGACTGTCACACGTGGAATGATTTGGTCGCTGCAGTCATAGACTGCGAAGATGTCGCCGTAGTCCGGCATCTCATCCAATTCCAGCAGCGGCACCTGTCCCTGGAGCAGCTTTTGCAGCGGCCGAGAGCCCGCATCCCACTTGGCCACATAGAAGCAATTCATGGCGATATTCATATGCATCACGGTGGCGGTGACCACAGTGTTTGCGGGAAACGCGTCAATGTTCTTGAAGATCTGCTCGTAGATGCCGTTGCTGGACGTCTGACTGCCGGATTTGGGTGGCAGCAAGGTTCGGTTGCGCGCTGGAAACGGAAATTTGACCAAAGTGGGTGACGGAAGTTGGGGAGCTGTAGTAGGCTGAGGAACCTGCTGCTTCGGCTTGTGTGAGGGTGAGGGCGCCTTAGTATCCTGAGAAACCTGCTGCACGGGCGAAGATTTCAGTTGAAGGTTTTCCGGGGAGGCCGCCCTAGTAGCCTGGGGAACCTTCTGCACGGACGTGGACTCCGGCTTGGGTTTCTCCGGGGAGGGTGTTTTAGTAACCTGAGGAACCTGATGCACGGGAGTGGACTTCGGCTGGGGTTTTTCCGGTGAGGCCGCCTTAGTAGCTTGAGAAACCTGCTGCACGGGTCTGGGCTTTGGCTTCGGCTTGAGATTCTCCGGTGAGGGCTCAATCACCCAGCTGGAGTGCATGGAGAACACCATGCTCTCGGAGAACTGACTCGGCCTCGGCTTTGGACTATTCGGTGGTGTCTCCTCCTTCGCGACCTTTTGCGTCGATGACAAGTCAATGGGCACAAGCTGTTGGCCCGAATCTTCTGGCACCTGCTGGACGCTTGCCCGATTTGGCGGCTCCTCATCCCTCTTATGCTCCTCGCCGCTCTCTTCTATGGCGTTTCTACTCGAAAGCTTCACGGAATTGCGCCGGCTTGAGGGCTTTTCGGGCATTTCGCCCTCCCGGATCAATCCTAAGCCTGGCCTGTTGAGTTTTAGGTGCAGGTTCATCTTTATCACGTACGCATTAATCTCGCTGAGACTGCTCAATAGCTGATCGTGCAGCGCTATCAGTCTGCCATCCACTTTTTCCACGTTTATCCATCTTTCAGCGAGCACCTGGTGAACGTGGTTCACTTCGCGCTGGTAGGAGGTCAAGTTGTCCTGCAGCTTGTGCACGTTGTCGTCGCAGAGCTTCATCACCGCCGAAATGCCCTCGAGACTCATTTTAAGTTCGAATTTAAGCACAATAAAATAATGTAATCTGCAAGTTTAAGAGCTTCGCGGTAAATGTAGTGTGCCCGCCGCTTTTTACGATCATTATACTATAACGCCTCGACAAAGTGGAACTGAAAGAAATATGCAGCAAAAACTCGAACGATAATATTTCGTACGAAAAATGCGTTTAGTGCGTATTATCTAGTCACTTTTGCGGTAAATCAGGAAAATCTATTAAAAACACGACAAAACGGCCGAAAAACGCTGCCGAAACATCTCTTCAGTATTTCCAGTTTTACTTGTTGGGTTTTTCCTTGAACTAACTGGTCACACTTGTATGTTCTTCTTCTTTCTACCCGCTAGCCGAAAGCATCCCGGCGGCAAAAACAACAACAACGTGTTGGACATTCTAAATCCGGAAAAGTAATTTGTTGTCATAACTGGACTTGCTCTACATCCCGGTGGCCATCAATTAGGCTCTGCACCACGCACATCCTTGGGGATTTTATCTAGCCATTGAAACACCCCAAGCCAGAATGACTGACAGCAGCGTGCCCGTTTTTGTGAGTTTGTTTGGCGGCTAAGGGACTGACATGGAATAATATCACAATTTGGCGCGTCCTTTCAGGAACTCGGCGATCCCTTGTCCATGTGTTGTGGCAACACACTGACTGGCGTCTTTGTGCCGGGCAACAGGATCGCTTTGAACGCCTACCGGCATGTGAAGCACGATTCGCGGGATGCGCCCACCGGGACGGCTGGCGAGGAGGCGCCCGTCCTCATCTACATGGCCCAAGAGACAACGCTGTTTGACGAGCCCGTTCTGCGCAGTCTCCTCGCCGAGGCGAACGCCACCTTTACCACGCTGCAGCAGCTGGGATTGCAGGCCTCGCGTGGCGAATATATGAATATTTCGCGGGCATACCGCAGTATTGTGCGCGCCTGTCTGGAGAAGCTGGAGCTCGCCAAGAGGTCGCCGGAGGTGCAGACGGATGAGCCGCGGCTGCAGCGCTTTACCGAGGCCATCGTTGTGTTCTATGCGGCGGAGAGCCTGTGGCATCTCTTCGAGATCCTCTACGTCCAGAACAACCAAATGGTTGTACGCCAACTGCTCGAATGGGCTCGCTTCCATTCCCCGGATACCGAGGAGCGCGCCACGGATCTGCTGCTGATGAACGAGGAGGCTAGCGAGTCGGATGAGTATTGGAACATCCTCAGGTCGCTGATCCTCCTGGGCGAGGTGGAAGTCACACGCGCCATTCTCTCCCAGAACCGCAAGGCCGGACAGGCAGCCTTTAAGGCAGCCGAGCAGATCTTGAAGTCGATGCCGGTTTACCAAGAAGGTTACGCCCTGCAGAAGTTTCACTCGCAGTGGGAATATTGGAATGTGGACACGAAGCGCAAAATCCAGGCCAATATGTTCGCCACAGAGCCCGAGCTGGAGCAGATCCTCCAGCTGGTGGCGGGCGACAACAAGCAGTGGGATGCCGCCATCAAGGAGTCCGAGGACTGGTACGAATACCTCCCGGGATATCTGTTGTTTACGAAGCCCACCTGCAAGCCCTTTGAGCTGCGGATAGCAGCCTCCAACTGGCTGAACCGTTGGACCTTGCTGCGGCCGGAAAGGCAGCCGACCAACATGAGCCGCATGGTTACCCAGCTGATGGAGCACGATGTCAAGTTGTTTCTATTCGATTCCCAGAAGCTGAACGACACGCACTGGTTCTCCACGCATCTCATCGATCTGGTCTATCATTCCGGCCAACTGAAGACCTACTTTGATCAGCACAACATGTGGGTTTTTATTGGTAATATGTATTTAAATAGTTTGTTAAAATGTTTGTTCTAATTCAGAGACCTTCCCGCCCTGCGTCACTCCATGATCTACGAGTACGGCAGCTATCTGATGGGCTCGCACAATCTCTGGCAGCTGGGCATCGATTACCTAGACTGCTGCAAGCAGGAGGGCAAGGCGACCATAGAGCTCCTTCTGCCCCGCATCCCCATTCGCAGCGAGCGACAGGCCACCAAGCTCATCAGCCTGGCCAGGCAGCGGGGACTCGTGAGCGTGGAACAGGAGATATGCAAGGTGCTATCGAGGCGATCGTTCGACAACGAGCGCTATGGCAACGCCCTGGAGTGGGCCATTCGCTCCAAGGATGTGCTGCTGGTCACAGCGGTGGCAGACTTTATATTGAAGCATTACTCGCGAACGGGCAAGCTGCTCTGCCCCGACACCCTGGCCTACATAGGAGGTCGCATGTTTGTGTCGCCGCGCCTGGTCTTCCTCACCAAGTACTATGACTTCTACCAGTTCTATCGCGGCCGCGACTTTCTGGCTGCCTCTGAGCTGCTGGTCAATCTGCTGGAGTCCAAAATAACCCCAAATTAGTGAGTATAACTAAAGTGCTTTGCTGCTTAAAATCTTTTAAAACAGTGGTCCGCACCACTACAGTCAAATGCCAACATTGCATTTGTATGAGTGAAACTTGAACACTCTATTGCTAAATATGAGAAACAAAAAACTTAAAACATTTTGTAATATGGCAAAAAAAATAGCTATAACCTTAAAACTAGCTTTTTAACGCTAAAAAAGGCTAAATCTAGCCACGCAATTGCTAGTTGTCTGCACTGGTTCTTCTGCTCTCTTTTGCACATACTTCTTCTGTTCTCTTTTGTGCATACTTCTTCTTCTGTTCTCTTTTGTGCATACTTCTTCTGTTATCTTTTGTGTATACTTCTTCTTCTGTTCTCTTTTATGCATACTTCTTCTGTTCTCTTTTATGCATACTTCTTCTTCTGTTCTCTTTTGTGCATTCTTCTTCTGTTCTCTTTTGTGCATACTTCTTCTGTTCTCTTTTGTGCATACTTCATCTTCTGTTCTCTTTTGTGCATACTTCTTCTTCTGTTCTCTTTTGTGCATACTGTGCGGGAGCGGCAGCGAGGCCGACTGAGAAAAATCCCTATCCCTATTTTAAAACAAACCATTTCCTTTAATTTAGCTTCTGGCCCTCGCTGATCATCGATGCCATGCCGCTGCTCGAGTCCAAGGATCCCAAGATCTTTGCCAAGGAAACGGTGACCATTCTGCATCACATTGAAACCGGACTGGTGCCGATCATTGATCGCGACATAGAAAAGCATGGCGAGGTAAGGATACTTACTAATTCATACAGTTGATATTTATTTTTATTGATCTTTTTCAGCACAACACAGCGACCGTGTTCAAGGACTATCGGGCGGAGCACATTGCGGATATCCTGAACCTCATGCGCCTGGCCTGCGCCCGCAATTTGGCCAGGGCCCTGATCTTTGAGAACACCGTACAGTAGAGGCGTAGGCGGGTGGGGTTGATCTTGCATTTTTTAGTGTAATTTATTCTTGTATTTCTCACTTTTCCAATACATTGTGTGTAATTTGTTATAGATTGTTTGCATTGCTAACTTGTTGTTGCTTATATGTATCTATGATCTTGTGCCTCTTTGCTATTTTATTGTACCAACAACAACGCTACGTGACTGGCTGCTGTCTGCCGCTTGCCGCTTGCCCTTTTTGACTAAAAGGAAATCCAAGCTAAAAGGGGGGGTTCACAGGATAACGCAATCGTTAAAAGCAGCTCTCTCCACAGCGCACTATAAACTATATAGTGTAGGGGTTAATCTATAGGACACCTTTCTCTGGAATCTCTGCTAGGCTAGGCTGGGTGGCAGGTGGCAAATCATAAAATGCTTAGGCCAAAACTTAAAACAAGACTAAAATCAATCACTACAAAAGTACTTTAGCTGCACAGAGGTGAGGTGAGGAGGATGTTTACACGCCTAAGAACTATATTAAACAACGCACGGAGCACAGAGGGTAGTACATACATATATCTGTATCTGTGGGTATCGTATATAATTACTATATATATATTCTGGTTTCTGGTTTTTATCGTTATGAGAATCGCACGGCCTTGTACAAATGTTCGGTCACTACAAACGTACGGAATTACAATTAAACTCGCATGTCTCTTGGCTTGGCTTGGCTCGGCCTGGCTTGGCCAGCCAGTGTCTTGTCTTGTCTTGGCCCTCGGACCCCGCCAACGGCCTTTGTGTATATGTAAAATTTATGTATCATCATTTGCTTGGTAAAAAAACAAAATAATAACTAAACTAGACTTAGATAAGTAGCCGCTGGGGGTCGGTCACACCTTCACATCTTCATCATGCTCATCATCGCTCTAATTAATGCTTAACCAACTTTGATCCTACTCATTTGACATGCCAAATTATCATTATCAATCGCACTAGGCAACAGAACGCAACTTCTTGACGCGGAAAATTAAACATTTATAGGGATTACACTCATTCCAATCCCGAACTGACATTTCACAGGGCTTGAAGAGAAGCTGAACGGAACAAGGAAAAGTTTTGAAACTAACTAGGCTCTTCTACGGATTTCATTTGGCAAATACTTTGGTTTCACTTTTAAAAAATGTGTTTCTCTATATTTTTAATCGGGTTTTGTCATAAGTAAACATCAGAAATTGCTGTACATCTGAAACCTCACGAAAAGGCGTAGAAAAGAAGGCTACAATTATTTTATTGCATACTTTTGGACACCTTTTTAATTGATTTCAAATCGAACGCAATTTCTGTGGCAAATAATTAATTTTAAATCAGCGGTCGGCAATATGCTCACGCACAGTATGCACAAAAGAGAATAGAAAAATCAGTGCAGACAAATCGTTATTGTGTGGCTAGATTTAGCCTTTTTTAGCTTTAAATAGCTAGTTTTAGGTTATAGCTATTTTTTGCCATATTACAATATATCTTAGCTTTTTTTCCTTCTCATATCTAGCCATAGAGGGCGGACCACTGTCTTAAATACAAGAAAAAAACAGAATTTAAATTTAATACAAAATGTGGGAGTATTTGGAAACTATTAAACACATTTTTTAAGAATGAAAAAAAAATTTAACACTAAAGTGACCAAAGAGATTTTAATTAATTTGAGCAAGTGGCCAATTGCATTCGAAAAGGATCTTACATGAAGTCTGTCTCCAGGTAAGAGATTTTAAGCTAGGAATTCGAAACTGAATTAACACAAAAACTGTGAGCTTAAAGTAGTGATCGTTCGTAGACTAGCATAGATTTTAAGTAGGTTTAAGTAGTATACGTTATTGGGTTTAGATTATCCTGGTGATAATCACTATTTCAAAGGTGGAAGCTGTCTGTCTGTTCTGGCAGTTCGAGATGGAAGACCCTGTTGCCTAGCGCGCGCGCTCATTGAGGGACGACTGACTACGCTGCTTGAGTATTTCACTTACGTTACGCCAATATATCGATTAAATATGTGGATCTGAGTGGAGTGAGAGTGTCTAGTGTCTGTCTGTCTTCTAATTATGCTTCGCCGTGCCCGCGGCCGCAGCCGTCGCCGCCGCAACAGCAGCAGCGGCCACGCTTGTCGACGCCGTGGCCGTGGTGGTGGCGGTGGCCGCCACAGCTGCTGTGGCAGCGGCGGCTATGGCACTGCCGCTGCTGCTGCCCGTGATGGAGCCCAGCCGGGAGAGCGATGGCTCCCGCTTGGGCGGAACAATCGGCTTGGTCGGTATGGGGGGCGGAGCACCGCGTGCTCCCGCCGGTGGCACCGTGACCGGCGGCACGGCAATGGGCACAGGATGGGGATGCGGTGGTGTGGCCGTCTGGTCGAGAGCAGCTGCCGCAGCCAAGGCGGCATACTTGCCGCCAGGCGCACGTTGAATGGTGGCCGTGGGCTGCATCTTGGCCGGCGAGGGAGAGGGTGGCGCCACCACGGGAACGGGGACACTGGCAGCTGTCTCTGCCGCTGCTGCTCCCACGATGTTGCTGCTGCTGCTGCTGCTGTTGGCTGTGGTGTTGGTGTTGGTAGTGGTGTGGTTGAGGACGGCCGCCGACGCTAGTGGTGGCGCTACTGCAGCCGTGGCCGTGCCCGTGGGCGCTGTGGCGATCCCAGCACTTCGGATGTTCTGGCCCGGCGCTATGGATCGGGCGATGCCGGTCTGCGGTCCCGAAACCGGCATGCTGCTGACCGTGGCGGTTGGCTGCACGATCTTGGCGATGTTCACCATGGGTGGTGTGGCACAGGCGTCGTCTGCAAAACGCAGAGGGTTGGGATTAGCAATTGGCGGTGAAGAAGGCTCTAAGCTACACTCGATCATCGGGTTCTCCGAAGGCGAGTCCCGGCCCTGGCATAGCCCACAATGGCACATTCAATTGCTTCGCTTGCCAGGGCCCGGCTTGGTGTGGAAATGTTTCGGCATGGTCGTGGGGTCTGGCTACGTTCTGGCTTTTACTCAGAGTGTGCTCTGGTCCAATGGACTGGGGGATGTGCGAGCGTGCGGGATGGACGTGCGGATGCGTGATCTTTGGACTGCGACAGTGCAACAGTGTTGTGCACGAGGAGGAGGAACATCACAAAACAAAAAACAAATCACCTTGCAATTGCGTAACATTTTTTCTAACAAAAGATTTCGGCTTCAAGAGGAGTTTGTAAAAAAAATATAAGTAATATATAAGTAAGTATATAGAGTTCAAGTTTGTATATAGAAAATTATAAGGAGGGCAACCATATATATATGTAGTAAGTACAACAGCCAGTTTCCGGGGGATGGGAAGTGCCTCGTCTGGCTCACTCACCGCTGAACTGTCGCGCCTTGGCGGCGGCAGCGGCGACGGAGGAGCCGCTACCCCCCAGGGGCTGCTGCTTCTTCAAGGCCTCGTGCTCGCCGCGTAGCACCTGGAGCTCCTGCTCCAGCTCCTTGACACTGCAACCCAAATAAATAAAATGTAGTTTAATAAATAATATTAAATAACTTTAAGATCAACGAACCGCATCTCCTCCTTGGCCAGCTTGGCCAGTAGCGCTTTGCGTTCCAGCTCCATGGACTGGGTCTGCTTCTCCAGCTCCTCCTCCATGCGAAGCGACTTTTTGCTCTCCTCCTCCAGGCCCTCGGCTATGGTGTCCGAGCGCTGCTTCTCCTCTGCCAGGATTTGGGCCAAGTCCTCAGAGCGTTTGCCTGTGAGTAAGGGAGATTGTTATTGGATGGAGTACTGGGGTCAGTGCAGCCTAGAGTCCAACCTTCTTCAATGTACTTCATCAAGATCTTCTTGCGCTCGGCAATCAGCAGCAGCACGATCTGCTTTTGCCTGTTGCGCTCGTACTCCAGCGTCTCCTGCAGCTTCTTTAGGTCCTTCTCCATCTTTGCCACCTGGGCCCGCTCCTCCTCGAGGTCCTGCTTGAGCTTGGTGCGCTCCATCTCCAGGCCATAGGTAATATCATCGCCCTGGGCCGTATCGTGCTCGTGCTTCCGCTTCTCCTCCTCCAGCTCCTGCAGCATGCGCTGGTTGTTCTCCAGCGACTCGGTCAGTATGTTCACCATGCGGACGTGCGTGGCCCGCTGCTTGCTGACCATTTGATACTGCTGCTCCATCTGCTGCTCAATGATCTGGCGCACCTCCATCTCGGCCTGTGCCGCCTGTGTGGAGGATTCCCTGGAAATGAGATTGCCATTCAGGGCGATCTTGTCCCGGAAGATGGCCGCGTAGGGATCGTTTGGCTGTAGTCGCTTGGTGCGCAGTTGGGCGATGAGCTGCTTCACCCGCTCGTTTCTCAAGGCGGCGATGCAGACATCCCGCGCCTGCAGCTCTCCCTCCAGATAGTACAGCATCTTCACCAGCTCGCTGTGCGGCAGCTCGGAGCGTGTGCGTCCGTTGCTTGTCGCCGGCGGTAGCTTGTGCACCACTCCCGGACCGGGCTTCATCGTTTGAAACTCATGGTTGGCGCTAACCGTGTCGCTGCCCGAAGCGGATCCCGAGCAGTTCTCAATGCCATATTCCGCATCCGGCGCTGTGCCACCCGCAAACCGGGCGGTGCTCCCCTCTTCCGCGAACGTCTCCGCGGTAGCGATATTGGAGTTCTGCTCCATTCTCCCGACACCCGACTCCTCTCTTCGCACCTCACAGCATACACAGCGGTGCGTCGCAGTTCGCTTCGACTGCCCGCTGCTCGCAAATTGCACGAGATTCGCGGACTTTGCGTTAATTCACTTCAAGTGTGGGCTTGGTTCTAGCCACCGAATCAGGCCAGCTTCATTTTCGATGATTGCATTGGCCGGGAAGAATTGACTCAAGGAATTCTTTGTTAATTTCTCACCGAGAAAATTTACTTTGTGGATACTTTTCGGCGGCGTTGCCAACTCGCTGCAAAAGGTGTAGCGCACGGTCAGTATTGCCAATTTAGCTATTTTCCCGCTAAATCTAGCTTCTTTCGATTGAAAAATGCGGCTAGCTGGAATTACAGGTATTTTCGTAGCCAAATTGGTATAGTTTAATTAAGCTTATTGAAGATATTCCAATACAGCGGCAGCTTCATTTTCTGTGGAAAATCGCCCGAAAACACCTAAATAATGCTTACGGGTTGGCCTCTTTCGCTTTTCTTAGCTATTTCTAGCTGTTTTAAGGCTAGTTTAGCTTTTGAATTACCCGAAGAGTTGGCAGCACTGCGCACGGTAGAGCTGGAAGAACAATCAATGCTGTATCGATTGCGGAAACTATAAATATTCGATGTTTTTACCATAAATTCTTTTGAATTCCAGACTAATAAAAATCAAATAGAATCTTTTGCTTTAAACTAAATACTTAATTTAAATAACAGGAACCTGACTTGGAAAAGACTTAAAAACTTTTTAAATATAAATGGATAAACAATTTAATATTCTTTTTATTTCTGAAAAACAAAAGGCTTTGTGGTGTTGTACGCCAGCGAATTTCTAATGTGCTTGCCCACCAACCGATCCGCAAGAGGTATCAAAGCCGGTTCCCGTTTATATATGCCAGCCGCCTGAGGTGTCCACACCCGGAGCCGGCACTCTGATTGACCGGGCAGGAGCAAGCCCATCCATCCCGCAGAACTGAGTGTAATATCACAATCTAGCCTTCCTTCGCCTTCTCCTTCGCTTTGCACCACAATATCGCCATCCTTGCACTGTAAGCCCGGCCATCGTTTCAATCGGGCATCCAAATCCTCCTTGCCGCCCATGGGAACGCCCAGAAAGGGTGTGCCTAGATAGCGTTTGTACACATTTTCCGCCTCCTTGGTGTCTGCTATCAGTAGGGGCAGGTGAGCCGAAGCAAACACAAAGACCTTTAGCCAGTCAAACTGTTTCTTAAAGCTGGATATCTCCAGCAGATCCAGGCGCGCCAAGCCGCCGAGCAGCAGGCTCATTTGGGGACGGAGGCGAAAAGCTCTGGGTCGGATCATCGTTGCCGGCTGCAGTTTGGCCAGCTCCTCGGTGGTAAGCAGCGGCGTCAGTTGATCTGGCTGCATCACCCCAGGCGTATCGTAGACCCAGCGCGCCTCCTTGTACTCCTTTTGGCGTTCGTTCAGTGTGGTTATGGGCCGTGTCCCACTGGCCATGGCGAAGGCATCGCTGAGATCGTCGCGTCGGTCGAAGGTGCGTCCCACGGTTGCTGCTGGCTGGGCTGCCGCGGCTGCTCCCGTTTTTCTGGCCTCTTGTTGTCGCAGCTTCTCCATCTCGGCCTTCTCAGCCCGCTCGGCAACCAATCTCTGGACACGCAGGTAAATGCGATCATTGGATGGCCGCAGAATGGGGAACCGCAGCAGCTTGAGAGTGGTTCCCGGCCAGGGACAAGTGGTGGCCTTTCGCACCAGATCACTCGCCTCCGGTCGGCAATAATCCGAGTTCAGCAGGATGTTGAACAGCGAGCTCTTGCCCACATTGGTGCAGCCCAGCAAATAGACGTCGCCCTTGTAGGCCCAAGTCTTGTGCAGCTGCGTGATCAGCTCCTCGATCCCAAAGCCGGTCTTGGCGGATATAAGGCTGACATTCTTGATGTTCATTCCATCACCTCCGCCGTGCTTGATGAACTCCCGCTGCAAAGATTCCTTTACATGCTGCAGATATTTGTTGGAGTCGCGAGGCAGGAGATCCACCTTGTTGCCCACCAGGAAGACGGGTCGTTTGGTGCCCAGCACGTGCTGCATGCCCGGCCAGATGGAGCTGGGGAAGTCCAGGAGGTCCACCAACACGATGGCCAGCGCAAATTTGTCCTGAATACGCGATATCGTGTCCACATATGTCGAAGGTGCCACCTCCACGTCCAGGGCAATGTTGTAGTGATGCAGGAAGTGACAACGCTTGCAGACCATGGTCTTTAGCTCCTCCTGCGTCCTTCCCCGAAATATTTCACTCGGTAGGTAGCCTGGCTGGGATTCGCTGGAGCAATGCAAGTGGGCACCGCAACCGCTGCAGGGAACATTTGAGGCGGGAACTTTGGGATCCGGTGTGCCTTGCTTGTTGTCCGCCTCATCCTGGACACCTCGATAGAACTCGTAGTCGTCCATCCAGTCCTCCGGCAGAGGATTAACCTCAGGGACCGAGAAAGAGGGATTTGCTCTAATCTCCAGGACGGAGCTGTAATAAACGTGCTCGTGCTCTTTGTACCTCTCCCTGGCGAGCTGCCACGCCTTCTGCCTCGAGCTCTGCCTAGCATCGGCGACCGTATTTTGCAGTCTAGTGCATTCTTTATTAACATTTTTATTAAAAAATTTATGTAAACGCAAAGTTCGCAACATTTTATTGGAACACCCGGAATAAACTCGATAGGCACATTCGATAGTCTGAGAACATTCGATAGTACCGATAGTATACCGCGAAAGCGGGACAACCATTTTTGCTCATAATCTTAAAAACTTCAAAAATATTTCAGGTGATTTGTTTGCGAAGGTTCCATTCAGGATGTGTTTATCTTTTAAAATTTTGATTAGCTCGCCTCTGCTATAAAAATCAAAACCAAATACTTTATAGCACCTGTGACTAAAATTAGTGTTGCACATATTCAAACTAAATAAGTTTTGCATTACTAGTTGCACACAGACAAAAGCTGCCTGTCGCGAAAGTAAATGACAGTGCTGGTAATCATACGGCGGCAGTGTTGCAAAGCGACGGACATAAAACGCAAAAGAAACTCATCGGAAAGAGAAAAAAGAAAGCAGCGTTAGCGAGCGAAAGCAGAGGTGAGTCGAGAGTGCGGGACAAAAAAGCGTGTATGTATTAAAACTGAAACAAAAAGATATAGAGAAAACGTGTCCACGGCGCAATTAGCGTGCTCCTGCGGCCGAAGCCGTGCCATTTACGCATTGGTAAAAGTACAGAGTGCACGCCGAGTAAAGTAAAATGATTAGGAAAGTGTGGAAAAAAGACACAAGTGTATGTGAACGGCGGCTGTATATGTGAGTGACGTGACTGTATGCGTGCTGTGCTGCTGCGTGTATACGAAATAAAAAGTAACGCGGAGCGCGACCTAATTTTACAAACATATTACAATAATATTTGCATAAACAAATGCGGAGCAATTAAACGGTGTCCAAGCAGGAGCCCCAAGTACACAAAGGTTTAGTTCCCGTTGCTCCCGCTGCCGATGTTATTGTCCTCTCCGCTGCATGCCACGAAGAGTTGCCGCCGCCATTGTCTAGGCTCTCACACACTTTTCCCCCGAGTGTAGTTCTTGCCGACATACGGGTTGAGTAATCCAATAACAACAACAACGGCTTCGGCAGCAGCGACGGCGGCGGCGGCTCAAGTTGTAAGAGTGTTGCAACTTTCGTTCGAACTCGTTTCGAATTGTTGTTGTCGCTCACTCACTCATTTACTCACGGCCTCACTCGCTCCTTTCGTACATTCTGTTGTTGTCTGGGAGACTTACCAAAAAAAAAAACTGGTTGTATTTAAGAAGCAAAACTGAGAAAAGTACATTCGCCCGCTGCAATTTCTTAATGGGGGAAAAATCAATAGTTCGGAAATTAGACAACTTTCCACCTCCGCTCTTATTGCCCCGCGCCGCGACGCGCCACAGCGAAATGCATTCGGCCTAGAAGAAGCTACAGATAACCCCGGGCGCAAGTGCAAGCGAGATAGTTGCCGCCTGCCCACACACACACACTCTCGTCCCGTTGAAATTTCCAGCGATGTCTGCTCTTCGTCGTCTTCGTTGTTGTTGTTGTTGTTGTAATGTAATTGCGAAATCATAACGGCAGTTGAAAGTTGAGAGCGCTTAGCCAAGTATTCGTGTGTTTGTGAGCGAGCGACTGCATAAGTTAAGCTCTGGTGAACTCTGGATGCTCTTCTCTCCGCCTACACACATCAGCCGGGCCGCCAGTGTAGCGCATATGTGAGTCGCGTCAACAACAACTAACCCGCAGGGGGAAAAACACATGTTGTCCGCACAGTGGGATGGAGGGGGTGCATACGGAGCACAAATTACTAATGGAAGTGAAGTGCCAATGAGTTGTGATTCCTCAATGCAGCCGCCATCTTGGAGTTGCGCCTGTGAAAACATCAGAATGAATAGCTAAAAATACTCTGCAGCAGCTGCAACAGAGATATGTATGTTGATCTATCTGTCGTTCTGAGCCACTGTGCGCGAGCGTGCGAGTGAGAGACTCAAATTCAAATAAGCAAAGCGAATTACTGAAAATGCAGAAATCGCCTTGAAAAGTGAAAGGCATTCGACTGAGCGAGCGCGAGTCTCGTCGTCTTTGATATTATTTTTGCCTTTTTGTTTAACCTTTGCGGGCAGCTAGCTCTTTGTTGTTGTTGTTTTTGGCTGGCGCTGGCTCAGCACTTTGACATTTTCCAACACACTCACACAGATGCGCCGGGCATTCCAACTACGAAAAGCCCATTTCCATTACACTGCCGCTGCACATGCGCCCATTGCTTTTATTTTGAGAATATATTTTTGGCTGTGAGTCGTCGTCGTTAGGCTCTGTGCTCTTTCGCAATTCTCCTTCGAGCTGCTCTCTGACAGCAGCTCATTGCTAATTTCGCCAAGATTGCCGTTAACGTTGTTTATATTTCCCTTGCAGAGTGCAGAAACCAGACTGAATCGAGCTGAACTGTGGATTAAGCGCCCATCTAACGGTGAACCTTTCGGCCACGCCTCCAAATTAACCAGAGCCCTGCTGCCCTGCAATTAATCCCGCAGCGCGCCCCCACCAACCAACACAAGCTTCTTCATGATGTCGTCGGATCAACAGTTCTTTCTGAAATGGAACGATTTTCAAACGAATATGGTGACCTCGTTCCGTCACTTGCGCGATGAGAAGAGCTTCACAGATGTAAGTACAAGTGCCCGAAATTTCGAAGAAGAACCTTCGCGAACCTACATACCTTTTAAAAAACAAACCAAGTTACAGTTGAACCTTTCTAACTGGAGCAGAGTGGGAAATGTATAAATAAAGACTAAAAATTCTCCAATTTGATTATTATATAGTACTGAAATTTAGAGTTAAATAAGTTGTTGAAAGTTCGACTATAACTGACCATTCATGGACGAGCTGCGGTGTATTCTGTTGCTCTTGGCCGCGATTAGCTCTTGGCCGCCCCTTTCCGGAGGTCAAACACCAGCTTAGCTCCGCTCACTCTGTCTGTCTGTCTGTCTACCTGGCCTCCTCACACTCTTTCACTTCAATCTGATTTTCTTCTACCTGTTTTCTTTGTTCCTGTTCGTGTTGTGCGTTTTTCTTTGTTCTTCTTTGCTTGGGGTTTGTTTTTGGGGAAAATGCTTAACTCTCAATGAATTTTTGATTGCAGGTAACACTCGCCTGTGAGGGCCAAACCTGCAAAGCACACAAAATGGTGCTTTCCGCTTGCAGTCCCTACTTCAAAGCGCTACTAGAGGTAAGGTTCTACTACTGCTACTGCAAATAAGCTTAAACTAACCGAGTCACTTGCAGGAGAACCCATCGAAACACCCGATCATCATCCTGAAAGATGTCTCCTACATTCACCTACAGGCTATACTGGAGTTCATGTACGCCGGCGAGGTGAATGTGTCCCAGGAACAGTTGCCAGCATTTCTTAAGACCGCCGATCGCCTCAAAGTGAAAGGCCTGGCAGAGACACCCAGTTCAATAAAGCGGGAGGGTTGATATTGGTATTAAACAATAAAACAAAACACAAAAAATACATAAAACACAACAAAAAAAGAAAGAAAAACAAAAACAAAAAACAACTATAAGAAACTTATAATGTATGCAAGAAGAAGAAACAAAATTCCAACAAGAAAAGAAAGAAAAACATAATGAGAACGACATTTGATATACAACAAAGTACACTAGGAAGAACAACATGAAAGCCACACACACTAAGCTGACAGATATAAATGATTAGCCTGTAAAGAAACAATGGTGTTGTTGGCCAAGTCCAACCACTTGGTTCCACCTGCCCAATCCCACACTACCACCACCCACTCATTCACATGACCCAAACCCCACTGAACCTTGATTTGAATTGTGTATTCGATTAATTTCTGCATAAAATAGTTTGTAATATATTATTAACAATTACAAGGAAACAAAAAGGAGCAAAACACATCCACTCTGTATAAAAGCAACGATTATGGACAGGCCCTAACAAACAAAAACAAACAAGTAAGAAAGCGCACTTTTGTAAAGTAATTAAAAGAGGATTCATTAACAAATATATAAAGATAATTATAAATATAGTGTGAAATGTGCAAGTAGAAGGATAAAGAGCCGGACCGGGCGCGAATATTGCAACACATTCGGTTAGTTTATAAGCCACTAACTAACTACGACAACCCCCAGGCATGCCACGCCCACAGACACACTGCAAACTCATTTTCCAAGCGACACACACACACACACACATCCTTCATCTACACTTAAAGAATAAACAAATAGAAACAAATGCAAAGTTGTACTTTAATTTTTTGTGTGGACTTTTCAAAAATACTTCTAATATAAACGATATATATTTTAATAACAACAAACCAACCAGAAAACGAGCAGAGTTTACTCGGCTGAGCGTTCAACAATGCGAAGCCATCAATTCTACTTAGTTTAAAACCAAGAACGATAGAGCGAAGAGAGTTTAAAATAAAAATAAAAACGAAAAACGAGTAAAAGGAAAGAACTATACTTGAATATTATTACATAAAGTAAAATATTTATATGTATGTATATGTATACATGTGAGCATAGATTTAAAAACTACGGTAAATAAACAGAATAATTAAAAACAAAACAAATACAAATCCGCATTTCATTGATTTTTTGAGGGAATTTCTCCGCATTTATTTCTATGGTACTCCGTAACATACTCATCCATCTATCTCCATTAGATCTCATACCCGTACTCCTCCTCTGTGTACAGTAGTTCCTCTTGCAGATTAACAAAAATATGTTCGCTTACGATATAAATTACACTAATATTTGATATATTGCCGGATGTATCGTTCTCGCTAGCCGTCGCCGCTTACCGCTACAGTTCTTAGTTGTTGAAACAGTACGCATTGCGCGTATTCAGTTCGAATGGATCGGTGCGCATCTTCTGCTGATTATCCTCCACATATCGCGTCACATCCGCCACCAGATTGGGCCGCTCCTCGGCACTGGCGGCGCACGGCGACCAGATCTTAATGTCGTGATCGATGCCACTGGTGGCCACCATGCAGATGCTCGGATGCGGCTGCACGCAATTGACAATGGCACTGTCCGCCCGATAAACGGCACGAATTTTGCCCGTATCACCCTCCCAAATGTAGAAGTTGCCATCGTCGGAGCCTGCGGTGATGAACTCACCGTGGCTGCCCAGATAGTTGGCCTCCTTAATATCCGTTGTGATGTTGCAGTGGCCGACATATCGCTGCATATAGTCCTTGGCCGTTGAACGCAGATCGTATTCGGCGTCCGAGAGCCGCATGTAGCGGAAGCCATCCTCCATGGCCACCGGCTCTGGGTCCGGTGGTTCGGTGTTTTGCGACTGCCGGCGGTTCTCCTTGATGTCCTTGTTCAGCATTAGCACGCCGTGATTGTTGGCGAAACTGGGAAACCGCTGGATAAGTGCCTGCAGGCATTTATCCGCGTCCTGAGGACGATGCAGCTCCAGCAGGGCCCTGGCCAGTCGAAAGTGAGCCTTTACGTAGCCAGGATCCAGGCGCAAGGCCTCGTGGCAATCCCTCAGAGCCGCATATATATCGCCGAACCAGCCGCGACGCATCAGAGCCGTGGCTCTGTTCAGATACAACACCTCTCCCTGCGGATACTGGGCCAGGGCCGCTGAATACGCATCAATGGCGGCCACCAGCTTGCCGTTCTCCAGAAACTCGTTGCCCTGCTTCTTGTGCACCTCTATGCTGGAGGGCAGACTGCGGCTCTTGTGGGGTGCCTTCACCTGCTCCATCCCAACCTCCTCGTCAGGGGGGGGTACGGGCGATGTGAACGCAGGCAATTCATAGAAGACCGGAGGAGCAGCACTGTTCAGGTCATAGCGGTAGATGTGCTCGCAGCCCATGTTGACCAGCAGCTCCGTGCCGTTGCCGTTGAATGTGAGATAAGTGATGGCCCGCGACTCGTGGACAATGTTCCGGGTGATGTTCTTTACAATCTGCCCGGGAGCATAGTAGGCCACACAAGCCGAGAGATCTGAAAGAAAGGGAGGGGGAAGAAGATTAGCCTAGGCTCAGCCAGTTTCAATTGGATACCCACCATTCCCGCTGCTGGAGGGCAGCTTGCGCCGATCGTAGACACGGGCAAAGGGATCATTGGCGCCCACGGCCAAGTATTCTGTTCGCATGGGATTTATGGCCAGGCACTTGGCCTCCGTGGTGCCGTCCACCTGATTGCACAGTCGCAGTAGCCGCACTCCATTGCCATCCTCTGGTCGACAGCGGTGGGGCTCTCGCATGTCCAGCTGCAGGATGCACCCATCCTCGCCCGCCGACCAGAAGATGTAAGGCGAATCCTGGGCGGTGGCCAGCCGCTTGGCCCGCATCAGGTGGCAGTTGCAGGAGAAGAGCGTTTCGTTGGAGTGATTGATGTCGTACACGTAGATGAACTTGTCCGCCGCACAAGTCGCCACGATATTGTTGTTGTGTTTGGGCAGGAACTTCACCGAAAACATGTTGCCCAAGTGCTTGGTGCTGATTACATGGACGCGCTTCTTCCGGAACGGGTCCCAGATCATCACACGAAAGTCGTCGGAACCGGAGGCCAGCCAGAGACCGTCCGTCGTCCATTCCAGGCAATTGACGCATCCCTCGTGACCCGTGAGCAGCGCCTCCTGCTCCAGCCTGTCCACGTAGGCGGGTGAGGCCAGGAGACGCCGGCGGAGCAGCTCGTCCAGCTCATAGCCGTACTGCTGCCGCTGCCAGTGCAGCGCGGAGGTGTTCAAGGTCTGCTGGCGCTGATAGCGCGAACTAGAGTACTTTACGCGATACAGTTCATCGCTCGACATTATCTCCGAGTGCTGTGGATAGGATTATGACACTTGTTTTTGTTTGTTTTCCTCTCGCTATCCGTTTAAATCATTTTGCATTCGCACGTCCCTCGCCACTCTCCACTCCCCCTGCCCGCTCCACCGTTGACAGTTGTTGACACCTGGGCGCGGCGTTGCCAGATGGTCGCGCCTCTGCGTAACGGTTGGCCAAGAAGCCCTAGGGAACCAGGGCGTGAGTATATAAATTTTTTCGAAATCGAAAGTAATGCCGGGCGGTTTTTTGATTTGTCTGTCGAAGTAGTAAATATTAATAATAAATTGAAAATTCATTGCTGTTCCTGAAGAGATCATAATTACCTTGCCTCTTTTTAATGACAGCCGCAATTATGGTAGAGTTTTCAGGCCAATATATTCAGATTCCAATGTACGCATATTTTAGGATGCCTAAAAAAAAAACAAACGTTTGAAGGTAATTAATAAATTAAATTCCTACTAACTTTTGACACTTAAAGCAAGGCACTAGAATTAGCAAAGCATTAAAAACTTTGACGTTGCACAGCTTCATTCACATAATTACTTATGAAAATATATTCAAAATTGTTGTATTTTGTATCGAGTTTTTTTTAATTTTCCTTCGACTACCAGCAATAAATTTAAAATATCATTCAAATCGGACTACTATATCTTATTGCTGCCATAGGAACGATCGGTCAAAATTAGCCGATTTTTGTTGTTTCGAAAGATTTCAGAATAAAATAATCTATATATGGTTCCTTGTTTTTATTTTAATTATTATCTGCAAGGGAATATAAACTTCAGCTTGCCAAAGTTAGCTTCCTTTCTTGTTAAATAAAAGTATTATTAGATTATTTTTCTTAATTTAGCTATTTCTGGCCATTTTTAGTCATTTTTGGGCATTTTTAGCCACTTTCGCTTCGGAAAACCTGGCAGCACTAATTCAATTAACATCGCTGTTTTGCCAGCTCTAATAAACTAAAGAAAACGAAAAAGATTGATTAATTCCGGACGACGCGACGGGGCAGAAAAGTGACATGTCCAAAGAAAAAGAGGACGAGTGCGACAAGCAAAAGCAGCAGGCGGAGGTGGAAGCCAAGTCGACGTCCAGTGAAGATTCGGACGAGTACCAGTCGGCCGGTGAGGGCGAGGATGGCGAAGGTGGCGACGGTGATCCCCCTGCAGAGCGCCCACCGACGCACGCACACCTGTGCGCGGCAGCAACCACACCTGCGGGGGCCAGCGATAGCACTAGCACCACAACCACCACCACCACCACAACACCAACAGCAGCAGCGTCGGCACCTCCCTTGGTCACAATGAACGAGCCCTTGGATTATCCGATGCATCA
Source organism: Drosophila tani (assembly GCA_008042535.1). Lineage (NCBI taxonomy): Eukaryota > Metazoa > Arthropoda > Insecta > Diptera > Drosophilidae > Drosophila > Drosophila tani. Next base: position 23,504 of record VNJO01007092.1, read on the forward strand.
GAGCGTGTTCGAGGACGACATCAAGTCGCTGCAACGGCGCCTGCTGATGAGTACGGCGCAGGACGAGGTGGGGCGGAAGGACAAGCACGGAAACACTCCGCTCCACCTGGCCGTGATGCTGGGCAGGAAGCATGCCGTGCGCCTGCTGCTGGCCCACAACGCCCCCGTGAAGATCAAGAACAACGAGGGCTGGTCCCCGCTGTCCGAGGCCATTAGCTACGGCGACCGCCAGACCATCACACAGGTGCTGCGCATGCTCAAGCTGCAGTCCCGCGAACACATGGAGGGCCGCCGGGAGAAGCTAGTAAATGCTCTGCGCCAGATGCAGGACTTTTACATGGAGTTCAAATGGGATTTTCAGTCCTGGCTGCCGCTCGTCTCGCGCATCCTGCCCTCGGACATCTGCCGGCTGTACAAGTCGGGCGCCTCGATCCGCCTGGACACGACGCTGGTGGACTTCAACGATATGCGTTGGGAGCGCGGCGACATCTCGTTCCTGTTTCGCGGCGAAGCGCCGCCCAGGGACTCGCTGGTGCTGCTGGACAACGAGCAGGAGTGCTTCCAGCGGCTGCGCTACGAGGAGTCCGACATGGAGGACGAGGTCGATGTCCTCATGTCCACCGACATCCTGGCCACCCAGATGTCCACCAAGACGATACAGTTCGCGCGGGCGCAGCGCGGCTGGATATTCCGCGCCAATCGCAAGGAGCTCATTGGCGGACAGTATCAGTGCGAGATCTACACCATCCAGGGCCTGATCCTGAAGCAGCGCAAGCGCCGCGAACACCTGTCGCACGAGGATCTGCAAAAGAACCGCGCCATTGTCGAGACAATCACCAAGGGCGGCAGCAGCAGCGCCAATCCTCCGCCGGATGGCCGGCGCTCCAGCCTCAATAGCCAGCACACAGCCACTCCGCCCGAAACCAATACGCCGACGGCCCCGAATGGCATCACACTGCCGGAGCTGCCGCGTCGCAGTTCGCTGCAGGCGCCACCGGCCACGACGGTCACCTGGCGTCAGTATCTGGACGCGGAAGTGGGCAAGTGTCCGCAGCTGGGCCGGCCGCCCGTCCACAAGCAGTCGAACAAGACGCTGCGTGCCACGGTGGCAATGAGCAAGGATTTCCCCCTAAGCGTTGACATGTTGCTGGACGTGCTGGAGGTGGTGGCGCCGCTAAAGCACATCAACAAGCTGCGCGAGTTCGTCACGCTTAAGCTGCCGACGGGCTTTCCGGTGAAGATCGAGATCCCGGTGCTGCACACGGTCACCGCAAAGGTGACGTTCCAGAAGTTCGAGTTTCGTGACAACATCCCCGCCAAGATGTTTCAGATACCGTCACACTACTGGGAGGATGTGCGACGCTTTCAGGACTTATGACCAGGCGACGGTGAAGCCTCCGCCACCGCCCCCAAGGCCAAAGCCTCATCCGGATCGAGCGTTCATGTCGACTTGAATCGCAATGCGCCGCCACCGTCGCCCTCTGTTGCGGAATTCGATTGAGGCACAGGCACACGTCCCTGTGGCCGCTCTGAATTTCCGCCTGCCTGCCTCTGCCCCGCCCTCTAAATTGTGTCGGCTCGTGTGAGTTGGATTCAGCTCCAGCGGGCCAAGTGTTTTGTGTATGTATATGTGTAAGAGGAAACCCCCGAAAACCCCCAAACACAAAAAATTGCAATTTTCAACACTTGGAGCAAAAGGTATTTATTTCAAACCGAAGAAGGAAAGATTTTCTCGAGAATGGATTTGCTACGCTGCAAATGTTTAAATTAAAATGTGACACGCTCTGAGAATTGCAATTTAAGCTTAAATTTTTGTTATATGTACATGTATTTGTATTTGTTTATAACTTGTAACATGCCCGGCGATTCCCCAGGGGTACTATTACGTATTATTTCATAGTATTTATTCGTTAGATGCATCAACATTCTGACCCATAGCTCGAGTGTGAATCACTTCGTGGAAGTAGTAGTGTTTGTCTCAAAAAAACAGCTGCCCTAAAAACCAGAAAGTTCTATTTTCCCCCGATTATTGCCTTCGCTATCTGCCGGTAATCGCGGTAAAAATAAATGTCCAATGCAGAAGAAGAAGGCTGGCGATATGGCCCACACACAAAAAAACATAACACAATCAAAAAGGTAGTTAGTCGAATGATCCGATTCCGATAAAGTTGGCCAAGAATCAGATTGTTTCCACTCACTCACACCCCGTCACAACCGTTTATCATCGTATTTATATTGTGTACATCCCCCTTTCCGTGTTTAGTGCAATTTTCATATGTATTTTTAAGGTAAACTAAGGTTGCCGGAAGTCTATTTTCGGCCCCACCACGTCCACGTCCCTTTCTGCATGCCGCGCTTGGATTGTACTTTGTCTGCTGCCTATTTCCTGCAACAATTATTTCCTAATAGCCTAGAAGTACTTTAAAGTAAAAACAGCTTCACAAATCAATTAAAACAAATATATGTATACATATGTATGTGTATGTAGCTCGATTTTAGCCAATTATTTAAGCCGTAAAATAGCGCCTGTACTTCTGTATTTGTTAATCAACAAAGGCAGAGATCTTGCTTTGCTGTGATTTGCCCCCAAAAAACATATATTCACAATTGTTTACTTTTATCCCCTTTGCCAGACATGCATTAATTATGTATTTATGTACAAAAACTGCCATTTATTTTGTTCTTTCGGGCACAACTTTAGTTCTTTGTGTAGAATTTCAACCAATAAACAAATAATAAATACAAGACAAGGCTATAATCAAAGAAAAACAGCCCCATAAGTCCTATATATTTTTAGTGAACTCTGTAATCCTAGATCCTCACAAGAAATCTGCTAAGCAACGGATGGATATATAAACAAAACCGATATATATATATATATTTTGTAAGTTAAGGGCAAAATCAATTGAAATATAATATATATATATATTTATACATGGCCACCACCACCCTAAATGTAATTGAAACCCGGAGCATTTGTATGAGCTCTAAAAAATAAATATATAAACACACACAACCTGCTGTAAAATGTGCAACCCAAGAACCTAAGTGTGTTTCGTTTTTATTTGTAAACAATGCGGGGGGAATCGATTTCAAATGGCGCGCCCACTGCCTTGGTGCCTTGCCCAACACTGGTGTGTGTGTGCGTGGGAGTCATCTTACCTGGTGCGTTTACCAGCACTACAATCAGCTGCTTGACTCACACAATTCGGGAAATCTTCGCACAAATTGAGACAAAGTTTGGTTTAAAATCGAATTTAGAGCCCGTGTCACTGCCCCAAAATGATTGTCTCGCGCCTGGCCCTTCCTCTCAACATGGCCCTGCATCGGATCTCGCGCAAGGTGGCGGAGAACCCCAGCAACCTCAACATCCTGCGTCGCCACATGTCGGGCGTCTACTTTCGTAGTGGAGCCATTAGGCCCAAGCCAGAGGAGATGCCCTTCGGCCTGCTCGCCATCTTCTGTGCCGTCATCCCGGGACTCTTTGTGGGCGCCACCATCAGCAAGAATGTGGCCAACTTCCTCGAGGAGAACGATCTCTTTGTGCCCTCGGACGATGATGACGACGAGGACTAAGAGAAGCCTCTGAGCTGTGCCAAATGCGTCCTAGTCGGGCTGAATGTGTGTGTTAGCTTGCAGTCGAAGGAAGAACAAGCGGCCAAAAGCCTATTCATCTATTTATTAGCCCCCATTTTGCTATGTAAATCAATACTCTTAAGATCTTAACTGTTCTTGCATTTCATATCTGTTTTCTTTGTGTGAACTTTGTAAAGTCCCGCTTCGTAACTTTTGTTTTAACGATTTTTCAAGAATGTTATCTATGCTCGATGATAAGCTGACGAATGTTACTAGAATTAAATAAAGTTTATTCGATTATGCTAAATACGTTCGCCTTGAAAGTCTTTCAATTATATAAGTGGCGCCCAGCTGGACCATACCTACCGTCAGATTTTATATATATCATTTAAATATATAACAACTACTAAAAATATGTTTTCAAAATGTTTAGAAACATTTTTGATACATTATACGTAAGTATAAACGTCAATTAATGCATTGGTTGTAACGGGGAAATAATTCAATGTGTGAAGGAGGCACTTATGACTCTATAAGATCTATTTGCTTGATTAGCATTACCAAACCAGAGGATATAGTCTGTATGGATTCAGGAAATTAACTCGCTTAGATGTTGCTTGTCATTCTGTAATTTTAATTTGATTTAATTTTAATACTAACCAGATTGATCTTTACATTTTTTCATAAAATATGATAACTTTTGGAATTATCAATTTGCCAGAGAAAATATTTAAAAACGAGAAAGAAAGCTAACTTCGGTAAACCGAAGTTGGTATACCCTTGCAGTCGGCAATTGGATCATTGAAAATCGAACCATTTTAGTAATGTTGAACAAACATCGAATTTTGTACATTTTACATTTTACATGTAGAATTTTACATTTCCATATAAATCGACTGATCGCTTCTATGGCAGCTATATGATATAGTGGTCCGATCTTAATGAAATTAAAACCGTAATTCTAGAAACATAAAAAAGTGCTATATCTCAAAATTTATAGAAATACGTTCAAAAACGGAGAAGTTAAATTTTTTTTTACATTAATTTCGCCATCATTCCTATGGCAGCTATAAGATATAGTAGTCCGATTTCGGTCGTTCCGACATATATACTGCGTGCTTAAAAAATAAGACTATGCTGAAAATTTCAGCTCGATAGCTCAAAAACTGAGACTAGTTCGCGTAGAAACCGACAGACAGACAGACATGGCTAGATCGACTCGGCTGCTGATGCTGATCAAGAATATATATACTTTATGGGGTCGGAGATGCCTCCTTCACTGCGTTGCAAACATCTGGTCAAAATTATACAAGTAATACCCTCTGCAAGGGTATAATGATTATAGTTCAACCCCTTTAGTTCCCCAAAATATCAAAAACTCTTCTCTTTTTTGCCGAAGTGGAATTTTTTTATTGTAATTAAATTTGTTGGGTGTACAAAGGTATGCGCTGCTGCTGCTGCTTTACGTTCTCTCTCTGCGTTTTTAATACAATTTATTCAAATGGTTTTAATTGCTGGGGTTTTTGCTTCAAAGATGCGCAATCAAATTTCAACAATCCTATTTGTTTTAATCATACAAATTATTTTGTTTTCGTATCGCTTTAATATATAAGTATACATATATAGTATATCTGCTATATATTTAAGTGTGTTCTTGTTGTTGTTGATGTTGTGTTGACTTGCGTATATATTTTGTTGTGAAAAGTAAAAGGTTGTTTTTCGTTCTTTCGTTCGCTCAATTTGGAATTGCCTCGAATCTTCGGTAAATCTCGCAATATCTCCCTTGAATATATTCCAATTTCGGGTTTTGGTTATGTTTTTTCCTTTTTATATTGTTTTTCTCTCATTGTTTCATGGGTTTTTGTTTGTGTTTTTTAAATATTTTGCATTTTTTGCGTATAAATGGGTTTTGTATGTTTTGCAATTTTTTCAAAGATTTTTTTCGCTTGGTTTTTCTTTTGTTTTGTTTTTTATTAGATTTCGTTTTTGTGTTTAATAAAAAAATATGAATTTCACTGCCCCGACCGGCGACGTCGGCGACCTTTACTTCCTTGCTTCTCTCATGTATTTGTGTGTGGTGTGTGTGTTTATGGTGTAAAAACATTAGTTATTTGTTGTATTCTCGATTCTCTTTGTAACAGAAGTCAAGGAACGCAAATAAAATCGCTTCACAAGTTAATTCTTTAAGTATATATATATATTTTTGCAAAGTGTAATAATGGTTTTGTTTTGTTTTTGAATTTAAATATTTCCTCCACACTCCTCTTCTGTTGGATAATAATAGTAAACATAAAAAATTCTGCTTGTAATTCGCCGCTCGCCTTCTTCTTCTCCTTCATCTAATCAGCTTTTCATAAGTTGTTTTACGCTTTAGCGTGTTTTTCTTCCGTTTTTGTATTTTCAATATATGTTGTTGTTTTGTTTGTTTGTTTGTTGTAATATGTGTGTGTGTGTGTGTGTGTGTTGGTTGTGTGTGTAATATATGTTTTCCTTTTTTTGCATTGTTTTTACATCGATTTTGCAATTTTTTTGTAGGTTTTTTCTTTCATTTGTTTTTGTTTTCATTTAGCAACATGGTTATGCACGCATGCTTATTCTGCTGTTGGTTTTTCTTCTTGTATTTTCTTTTTCTTTTCTCAAAGTAGCAAAAACTTGACTCTCATATTCTTGCGGTTTCATTTTATCTCATTTTCTCATTTTCCCCATATTTCTTCTCTCTCTTTTATCGTTTTTATCTGCACAGTTTGCTTTTACATTTTTTCGTTTTTATTTTAACTTTTTTGCAATTTTTTTGTTTTGTTTTCTTTGCTTTTTTAAAAGTGTGTGTGTTGTGGTTGTCGCGTTTTTCTCCTTTTCTCTTTTGCAAAACAAAGCCTTCTTCTTCTTTTTAGGTTTAAATTGGAGAAAAAAGGACTTGAAAAAAATTACATTTCGCTTTCGTGTTGTTGTTGTTGTTTGAAAGTATTTTGTGGGAGGAAAAAAGTGTACGAAAAACTAAATCTGTTTTCAGGTTGTAACTCTAGGAAACGCGTGTCGAAAACAATTTCATTTCAGTTAAATTATTGCATGAAAGCCCTCTTACTACATTTATGCTTTTAAATCGCTTTATTTTGCAATGCTCTTGTTCATTTCATACAAAATAAAGGTGATTCGGTTGCAAGCAATGTCAAGAAATAAACATTTCCATTCTTCTTCTGTTTATATGTATAAAAGAATTCTTGCTTTCTTGATTAATTTCTTCTCCTTTTCTTGCTTCTTGCTTGATGTGTGTACTTGCGTAAATGCGTTCGAAATTAAATGATTGAAATTGTTTCTGCTGTGTTTGCTGGTGTTTTCTGGGTTTGGAAAAGAAAAAGCCAGAGTTCGTTCGTTCTTCTGTGTGTTGAATTGTATGTCCTTCCTTGGCGTTCCTCCTAGGCACGCACCACTACTACTGCATGGGTAGTGAGTGCGTGGTGAATTGTGTGTTTAATGAATTGAAAGTGAAGAGGAAAACTGCAAGGAAATTTATAGTTAGATATCGAGTTCCGCCGATTAAGACCCTCAGTGGTACTCACTTTTTGGATGTCGAGTGTTCTTGCACAATTTTCATCCGCTTGCTTGTGTTTTGTGTTGTTGTTCGAGCTTAGTTGGCTGGCTCGGTGACGCGATGCACCTGGAGCACCGCCACCGCCTCCTCCACCTTGGCCTTGAGCGCCTCCTGATCCTCGAGCATGTGCAGAAGCTCAGAGTTCTCGATCTCCAGCAACATGCCAGTGATCTTTCCAGCCAAGGCTGCGTGCATGCGCTCAATCAGCGGGTACAGACGCTCGCCGAGGATCTGTTTCTGCTCCTGCGGCTTGGCGTTGGCCAGCAACGAGGCAATGAGCTTCTCCGAGTCTGCAAGAAGAGGCATGGTCAGAAATGGTCAGAAAAGTCCAGTAAAGTCAACCCAAACACTTACTCTTTCCCTGCAACTGCTGTGGCATTGGCTGGGCCTGCTGCAACTGCTGCACTGGGGGATTGCGCATGTTCGAGGTGTACTTGTAGTTGGAAGCACGCTGCTGAGCGCCGCCAGGGATCTGGGCGCCGGCGATCTGCAAGTTCGGGGCAGCCACGGTCTGCTGGCCGGTAATGGCACGGGCACCCGTGTTGCGCATGTTGTTGGCCGCGGCAGCGGCTGCAGCAGCGGCGGCGTGCGTGCCCTGCACCTGCTGGGGCTGGGCACCGCGTCCACCGGCAGCAGCCGAACGGAACTGTGTGGGTACCGTTCCGGCTGCGCCCTGGAAGCCACCAGCAGCGGCGGCGGCAGCGCCGGCCTGCACGTTCTGCACCGCGGCGGCGGGACGCACCTGTGGGGCCCAGCGCGGTGTGTTCCTCATCTGGGTGGCCATCTGGGGACCGAAGAAACGCTGGCTCGGCGGTATGGTCGGCACAAAGAAGCCGCCAGTCGTGTTGGGCGGGAAGATCTGTCCCAGCTGTTGCATACGCATGCCGGTCATGTGACGCATGTACTGCGAGGCGAGGTGAGCCTTGCGCTCCTCCTTCCGCTGGGCCAGAGCCACGTACAGGGGCTTGCTGCCAACGACGCGGCCGTTCAGTTCGGTCACGGCGCAGGTGGCCTCGTTGGGCGAGATGAAGCACACGAAGCCGAAGCCCTTGGAGCGACCCTCCTCATCGGTCATGACCTTGGCCGATGTGATGGTGCCGTACAACGAGAACTCCTTGCGGAGGCGCTCGTCATCGATCGAATCGTCCAGATTCTTCACGTACAAGTTGACGCCGAAGACAGACTCGTGACGCTTCTTCTTAAGCTCCTCGAATTTGCGCTTCAACTCCTGCTGGCGCTCGGCCTTCTTCTGGGCACGGGCCACATACAGGGACTTGCCCTCGCCCATGTCCTTGCCGTTAAGGGCCTGGACGGCGGCCTCGGCAGCCTCTGTGGTTTCAAAGGCAACGAAGCCGAAGCCCTTGCTCTTGCCGTCTTCCTTCGACATGACCTGAGAGATAAATAACAAAATAAATAACAATGTCAACTAGATATTTGACTTGATTATTTCTTACCTTGTAACTGGTGATCTTGCCATAGGGCTCAAAGAACTCCTTGAGCTTCTCGTCATCAAACTCCTCGGTGAAATTCTTCACGTAGACGTTGGTGAAGAGCTTGGCCTTCTCGCCCAGCTCCTTCTCGCGCTCCTTGCGGGGAATGAACTTGCCCACGTACACCTTCTTGCCGTTGAGCAACATGCCGTTCACTTTGTCGATGGACGTGTTGGCTGCCTCCTCTGTCTCGAAGTGAACGAAGCCATAGCCCTTGGAGTTGCCCTTCTCGTCGGTGGCGACCTTGCAGCTTAGGATGTTGCCGAAGGCGGAGAAAGTGTCGTAGATGGCCTTATTGTCGATGGCCTTGTCCAGGTTCTTGATGAACACATTACCGACGCCGGAGCGGCGCAGTGAGGGATCGCGCTGCGACCACATAATGCGAATGGGCTTGTTGCGGATCAGGTCAAAGTTCATCGTGTCCAAAGCACGCTCAGCTGCAAATGAAATGGGAAACAGGAGTGTTTAACTCGTTAATATATTTGTATTTCAGCAAGAGATTATAATAAATAAGCAGCATTGGCTGGCATATTGTGACTCTTCAACTTCTGCACTGGCCATCAGCCGAAAAGGGCAGCCAAGTGCACGGTAAGTCGAGTCTGGTCTTTCCTCTGGCAAACTTTGAATCTTAGTCGTGTCAAAAATGGTTTAATTCGACCAACCAATGGGTAGAAGTTGCCATTAAAATCAAGGGCTCCTTAAAAGTACTTAATATGTAACGCTTCTACTTCTGTGGATGGCATTATGGAACCTATCAACATGGTAAGTTGCTTCACTTATTCTGGCAAACTTTGAATCTTAGTCGTGTCAAGAATGGATAAATTGGCCAACCAATGGGTAGAAGTTGCTGATTTCTTAAAGATATGAATGTTCTAAGAGTTGTCTACTCCGACAGGAGTGAGGGGTTAGGATAATAGACTGTCATGCTTCTACTTCTGCAGATGATATGCGAAAACCATCGGCATGGTAAGTTACATGGTTTTTATGGCAACTTTGAATCTTAGTCGTATCAAAAATGGTTAAATTTGATCAACCAATGGGTAGAAGTTGCTAATAACATGATATAAGGGCGTTTTACGGTTAAATATAAGCATTAGGGACTGTCATGCTTCTACTTCTGTGAATGGTATGCGAAAACCCATAGACATGGTAAGTTACAAAGATTTTTATAGCAACTATGAATCTTAGTCGTATCAAAAATGGTTAAATTTGACCAACCAATGGGTAGAAGTTGCCAATAAGACTCTAAATGGGAATTAAGGGGCTAGAAAGCTAACATTTCAGCAGATAATGCATCGAATTCATCAAGACTAACGATTAGTAACTGATTAGGGTTAGAATTAGGCGTTGTCATGCTTCTACTTCTGCAGATGATACGCAAAAACCATCGGCATGGTAAGTTACATAGGTTTTTATGGCAACTTTGAATCTTAGTCGTTTCAAAAAGGTATTAATTTGACCAACCAATGGGTAGAAGTTGCCAATAAGACTCTAAATGGGAATTAAGGGCCTAGAAATCTAACTATTCAGCAGATAATGCATCGAGTTCATCAGGACTAACGATTAGTAACTGATTAGGGTTGGAATTAGGCGTTGTCATGCTTCTACTTCTGCAGATGATACGCGAAAACCATCGGCATGGTAAGTTACATAGGTTTTTATGGCAACTTTGAATCTTAGTCGCATCAAAAATGGTTAAATTTGACCAACCAATGGGTAGAAGTTGCTAATAAGACTCTAAATGGGAATTAAGTGCCTAAAAATCGATCAATTCAGCAGATAATGCGTCGAATTCATCAGGACTAACGATTAGTAACTGATTAGGGCTTGAATTATGCGTTGTCATGCTTCTACTTCTGCAGATGATACGCGAAAACCATCGGCATGGTAAGTTACATGGTTTCCTCTTGCAACTTTAATTCTTAGTCGGATCAAAAAGGTTGAAATTGACCAACCAATGAGAAGTTGCTAATGGGGCATCGACTGAAGATGCTTGTACTTCTGCCGATAATATGGTTATCTTTATCTGGAAACTTGAAATAATAGGTGGTAATGCCATGTAGGTTGCCCATGGCCATGCCTTGCCCTAACCTCAAAAAAGCCAAAGTTCACTAAACTTGGCGGAATGCTGAACCGCTGAAAATGCGCCACTGGAATGCTACGACGGCTGGCTTTCACGCGCAGCGTAATCAGTCGACGCCAGCGCACCAGCACCAGCTTTTGTGCCATTGTACGCTTAATTCAATAAACAAATGTAACGGCAACAACAACGGCTCGGAAATGAAGAAGCAAAGAAGCAGCGCAACTATGTGCACAGTGAAAGTTTGTTTTCGTTTTTCGTGTAAAACAAGATGTCGACGGGGCGAAAGAGAGGGAAAGGCAGAAAGAGGGTTCACTGACATGTCAAGAATTTGGAAGTGTTAATGAATGGAATGGAGAGCAGCGACGCGAGAAAGTGAAAGCAAAACAAAGGTAAGACGGCGTGCAGAAATTAAGTTAAGGGAATAATATAACCTAAAATAGATGGAGGCCAAGAGAAATGGCCAAAAACAATGAACACATGTTTGGCGCACGCACACAACAACGCACGCACATTATTGACAAATCTGCACTTGTGTGTGTGAGTACGTCGCCGCTTGGAAACAACACAACACAAACAGGAGAAGAGAAGAGAAAAAAAAACCCAAACGGGCAATGAAACAACGAAGACGCAACTAATGGGCGGGGCTGCGATAAGCTGTGGTGCCAGTACGGAGCCATTTTATTCCATCATAATTGCAATTTTTCGCGAAAGCAAGGCGGAAATTTCTAGGCGAACGGTTGTTGAGTGCCAGAAGCCAGCTGTTTTGCCATCCCCACCTCCTTCTTCTCTTCCCTTTTGTAGCCCATTTCCCATATACAGTAACTGGAATTGATATGTGCGCTCACACACACACACACTGACTGACTCACATATACAGAGGCAGGCGAGAAGATTAACGTAAGCAGGCGATGCATGGTGGTACGAGTTATGAAATAGTTTGAAGCAGTTTATCTGGCATTTCAGGTCCTCCTCCCCATTAAACCATCTTTGCATTAATTGGGCTCTTTATGGACTTTTGATGGCGGTTTTACCACTGTGGCAAACAGCATATCGGCATGCGGCTGCATGAGTGTGCGTGTGAGCGAGTGCGAAAACTGCACACGTGTTTTCTTTGTTTCGCGCGGGAGGGTGACTATTGCAGGGTGCATTTTACACGTATTATAATCTACTTTACTGCCTTTGTGGCTCTGACGGATCACGATTACTCACCATCGGCTGGCTGCTGGAAGTTGACGTAGGCATAGCCCAACGAGCGACGGGTAATCACATCGCGGCAGACACGAATGGACAGCACTGGACCAGCAGACGAGAACTTCTCAAAAAGTCCCGCTTCGTTGATATCCTGGTGGAGATCACCGACGTATAGAGAAGCCATATTTGGTGATCAGGTCTACCTGCAATTAAAATTGATTAATTCCGGCTCTTTCGCATGCAAATTATGCATTTTTCCCCAAATTCTACGGACCGGATGGATTCGGCCAGGCAGCGGTGAAATAGAAAGAAAAAAAGCGGCGTGGCTTTTGCTCTTCTATTCGTCTTTCTGTCTGTGTGTCTGTGTGGCAACACTGACGCATGTGACAGTCGGTCGACATGGCAACTCCGCATGTGCTTTGTTGTTGCTGCCCAGCTCGGGCGCTCTCACCCATACAACCAAGCGGGACTCGTGTTGGAAAATTTCCACACACACATACACACAGATAGACACGCGTTTGCCTTCTCAAAATTATGGGATTTCCGTAATTTCAGCGAAACTACACAATCGATGAATCTTTCGTCGCGATTCTGCGAACAAGTTCTAGCTTTTTCATCGCCATCTTGGCCTGACGGCAACGTCGAGCCAGACGAAATTCGCAAGAAAAATTCCTCAATCGCTTTTGTCTCGCGTCGCTCCCTCTCGCTCACTCTAACGCCACTCCACTGGAATACTTACTTTTCAAACACTTGCTCGAATTTTTTGCTACTTTTTACAATTTTTTTTGTTACGTTTTTGTATTTTTAATATTTTTTTTTATTTTTTATATATTTTTTCTTCACAAAAAATATGTGATAAGCCGTGTGCTGAAAGCGAATCCACGACCGCTCACTTAAACGGACTCTACACGACTCAGTGTTACCAGACTCTACACGACTCAGTGTTGCCAGATGAAAATTTTGCTTTCCCCCTAAAAAATCCCAGAGTCGATATTTCACCCTAAAAAATCCAGTCAATTGGGAGAGCGTACAAATTGGGAGAGCAAGAGAGCAGGAGAGCAGAGAGCGGCTCTAGAGATGGGGTGAACAAAAATAAGAGAATCTATAGATGGGGTGAACAAAAATAAGAGAATCTATAGATGGGGTGAACAAAAATAAGAAGATCTGGAGATGGATGTTATCGATGATGTTTCTTCACCTGTTCGTGTCGATATTTTCTCCTAAAAAATCCCGCCGAATTCAAAAAAATCTGATATATTCAAAAATTTAAAAGAAGAAATATCTAATTATGACGCAAAGCGGAAAAATGTCGGTGGAATACCAGTTTTTAGTATCCTAAAGGCGGGTTCACGGAATGCGCCATCATCAGCTGGCAAAACTTTCAGGCGATAGGAAAATGGTGGGCATTATTTAGTTTGATTAATTCGCCATTTTAGGTGATTTATAATAAAAAAAGCAATTTTATAGAGATTTTCTTAAAAATTTTAAATCAATCGTTCCGAAAAAAAAACCCTGAACTTTCCCCCTAAAACTTCTTCCCCCCTAAAATCTAGGGGGAAAACCCCTGATCTGGGAACACTGACACGACTCAGTGTTGCCAAGGGGCGAAACTATCGACGCAGTGCTGCCAGACAGCACAAGTCAAAACATGCTAATTTTGGCAGCAATTGCGAAAAAATATACCAAACTGAAATATCAGAAAGTGAAAATTTCTGCCAAAAACAACTTTATGATGATAAATTAACTACATTTGTATATATTTCTTACAATTTAAAGATGTTTTTTGGAGCTCTATTAAAAAAATACTAAATACCAAACACGAAACTTCCCGCAAGTTACTGAAATGGCAGTCTGGCAACCTTGTCACAACTGTCAAGCTTGCAAAAAATTGGTTCACATAGTACTAATTCCACATTTAAAAGCCAATAAAATGCAAGTTCACGGAAGTTATTGAGTTTTATGATTGATCAAAGCGTAGTCTTTGGAAAAATGGTCCCTGAACTCAGAGCCCGTTAAGGCTCCCCTAGTTAAGAATGAGTTATTGTTGTAATTAAAATAAATTTTTAATGGAAACTAAAGCTCTCAATTATTAAAACCTGAATAGATTAAACAAAAACGAATTCCTTTACAGTTCCCAAAATTATGAATCTACTTTATATTATGTAGGCAACTCTGTTGTCCAACGACTTGCAAATGAAAATGACTTTGCAAAAATGGGGTCTCATTTTACATTCTTATGATTTTCCTTAAAATTTGCAGCTGGATTTGCTTAATTGTAATGTAATCTTAGGGATTTCCCTGTTTAGCTACTCACCCAATTCCCAGAAAATGTGTTCTGCGCCGAAACAGTGATTGTTTTTTGTATTTAGTTGTTTAACCCGGCACTCAAACAAGAAATTTTCTTTTTTAGGTTTTTAACTTTTCTACGAAATAAACAACACTCAACAAAAAACCGACGACGACCGAGTGTATTTAAGACATTAAAGTTTTTTTTTTATTTTCCGGCAATAAACCCTTTTTTCGTGTTTTCTCCTGTGCTGAGCGAAGGCTGCGTGCGTCCCTATCCGGCGTTCAAGACCTAATGAAGCGGCGAAGCAAAACTGGACGAGCTCCAAACCTATCTGTCACTTGGCGGCCTACTATGTCGCTGAAAGAAAATCCCAGATCTGTCAAAGTCCCCAGGGTTGCACTTTTCGAAACATTTATTCGGGCATTACATGTTCTAATCAAACACATATATATATTTCTGGCTTGAGATTTTGTTTGCGCTCAACTCAATTTTGATTTCGAATACTTAAACATAAAATGTACTTGCTTACTTCGTCATTGTGGGTATCTTTTTCTAGTCTAATGGTGGCGAAAAGTATTATGCTAGGACCTAAACGTAATTCAATTTGTGTGTTGTATACCTCGCGTATGTATTTTTTGTATGCATAACATGTTTTGTGTGAGTTCCCCCCCTTTAATATATATTTTTCAAAAATATACAAGGGGAGATAATTACAGCTAAAGTACGAATATTGAACTTAATTGAATTCTTCATCTCCCATTTAATAGACATTATTTAATACGTTTTCGTTCAGCAGCGAATGTTACATAGTAGGCTTTCAGATTATTGTTTAATACTCTTTGCCAAATCAGTGGAAATTTCTGCAAGTTCTTTCTGCAACAATTAACTGCCATTGCACAATAATAACCTGTATTCAGTTGCATTTGGACTTTACTTCGTTTTAATGCTGAACTAATCATTTTTAAACATTCTTTTGCTATTTTGGCAGTGGATTTTCTTTTTTTAAACAGTAACAAAGGGGCCGAGAGCTGGCAGCGAACATTGATAAAAATAATATAAAGCAGGTAAATGATAATAATGAAAGTGATTAACATAAAAGTAAACGTATGAGTAAACGTGTGCCAAAGAGTCTAGTTCGGGGTATTAGCTCCGATGGCCGTTGCCGTTGCCGTTGCCGCGGCATCTCCTCCCCACTCCACGAGGTACTGGACCTGCCCGTTTCCCATCCGCCGCTTGGCCCGGATGGCAAACGATTCGCCGGCATCTATGCGGTTCATGGCGCCGCCAAAATACTTGTTCACCGACTGCTTCAGATCGAGCATGGAATGTCCGGAGGCTGAGGCTGGGCCGCTGCTGCCATTGCAGCTGCTGCTGCTGTTGCTGTTGGTGGCCGTCGAGCTGATGGAGTTGCGTCGACTCTGGCTGGGCGACAGCTTCTGTGGCCGCTGGCGCAGCAGGCGTCCGTGCGTGGGCTTCCCCATTGGCGGCGCCGGCGCTGGCGGCTGCAGATCTTTGGCATAGAGGGGAAGGTAGTGGCTGGGTATGGGATTGATCGTTGTGGTGCTGATGACCTGGTTGTGGGAGAGACGATAAGTGAGTAAAGGTAATAAATAAAGTCAAAGGAAGGCTCACCTCAATGGACGTGGTCAGGCGGCGGGTGCGACGCCTGCGCACCTCCTGATTGGGGCCAATGGTTATGTCTTTGGCACTCAGTCTTCGCTTGATGGTCCGCACCATGCGCGGCTGCTCCTTGGCGTTGCCCTTGAGCTTGAAAATGCTATTGATGAGGCCATTCACGCCCACGGTCGCTCCCACACCGATGCCGCCGCCTCTGCCCTGCGCCGCCTTCTTTGGCGTGGCCATAAGGAAGGGATTGTTGCGACCCAGAAAGTTGGCCGGCGGCGGTATGATGAGGTCCAGCGAGCTGGTGCCCCGGCTGCTGCTCGAGTTCTCGTCGGACGATAGATCACAGTGGTTGCGGCTGTTGTCGTAGCGCTTGGACAAGCGGAAGGCCTTGCGCTTCCGACTGCTGTTGGCGTCCAGGAGCGGTGGAATGGGTGCTGGCAGCTTGCCCGGATCGCCATCGTTGGCATTGTCGTCGGCTAGATCGAGGGCGCCGCCCGCCTCGACAGGTTCCGGCTGCGACTTCTGCGGTGGCAGCTCATCCTTCTTGCCGTTGGCCTGCATTTTGGCCTTCTCGATGATCTGCTTGATGGGTATCTCGTCCTCACTGGTCTCCACTGCCTCGTCCTCATCCGTATTGAACTCGTACACATCTTTGGGCGCCCTCTTTGGCGGATGTTCCACATCCTCCGCTGGCATGAGCACCAGCTTGAACTTGTTCACCAGCACCTCGTCGCACAGCTCCTCCTCCGGCTGCAGGAACACCTTGGGTGTGAGTGGCGGGCCACTGTGTCGCAGGGCATAGAAGGCCGGTGCTCTCTTGAACTCCCGGCCGCAGACGAATCTCTCCGAGTAGTCCTTCAGCGTGAGCTTGATGCGCTCCATCAGGGCGGTCTCGGGAAGAGCGCGCCACTCCGCGCAGATGGGCAGCTGGTGGCGCTGCTCGAGCACGAAGGGATAGATGTCCTTCAGCAGGTGATGGTACTTCTGGTGCTGATGCTTGCGCAGATTGTAGAGGGCAATGTGGAGCACGTCCACCCAATCGATTTGCAGCCGCCGCACGTACTCCACGCCATTGTTGCACACCGTGCAGCAGAACACAAAGAACCTGGAACATAACATTAGATTACTAAGTGTTTTGGGTAACCTGAGCTTAGCCTCAGACTTACATGTCGCCGCGCAGCAGTTCCCGCTTAAAGTTCTGCATGCACTGGGTGTGGAACCAGTTCCTGCATTTGCAGCACTGCAGCATGTTGTGGTAGAACTTGCCCGGCTTGCCGCAGTAGCAGTAGATCTGCTCCTCGTTAACCCGATGCTTCTCATCCCAGCTGAGTTTATCGGCCTGTGGGAGAAACCCCAAGATTAGCAACCTAATCCCCTTCCGACTGTCTCTTAAGCCAACTCACATGGTAGGGCAACTGACGGCAAATCCCCGCCGGCTTCGTGATCTCGTGGCTTAGCGGCTGCTGCATTTTCATGGGCTTCGCACAGCGCTTGCAGCTCCAAATGCCGCTGCCGGCCACGATTTCGATGGTGCAGCCGCGGTGGTAGCCACGTCCGCAGCGCTCGCATATTTCCACCACATCCTCGATGTCCGATCGCTTGCAGGCCACACACATGGGTCCACTGGCGACGGGCGTACTCGAGGTATCCGAACTGGAGCCGCCACCGCCAACGCCGCCGCCGCCGCTCGAGGAGCTACTGCCCCCCAGCTTGCGAAGCTTGTCCGGCTCATACCATTGCTCGGACTGATCGTCGAAGCGAATGAGAAACTGCTCGGTTGTCTGCTCGATAATGGTGCCCAGGTAGAACCTTCCGTCGTTGCACTTGATAAAAACGTCCTCCTGCAGGGCATAGGTGACAGCCGGCGGAGCAGGAGGGGCGACAGGCGGGGCTGGCGGCGGCGACGGCGGTGTCGGGGGAGTTGGCGGCGTGGGAATTACTGCTTCTATGGCCTTGAAGCTCGGCTTCATTTGGCTGACGGCCTTGAGCAGCGACTGCGACTGCGTGTGCGGCAGCGGCAGCGGCGGTGGCGAGGGCGACGACTTGCCGGGCGAGCTCATCGTCTCAGGCGTGGTTGGCGGCGTTTGAGGTGTTGTGGTCGTGGAATCCGGCTCATCCACAATGACAACAGCGGTCGAGGGGGTCGTGCCGCCGCCATAGCTGCTGCTGGACACGGAGCTGCTGCTGCAGCTGCTGCTATCCGCCGTGCTGCTGTCGATGAGGGGCAGGATGGCCTTGTGCTGGATGGCCGGGATGATGGGCGACGGCTGCTGGGCCGTGCTCCGGGACGATGATGAGCTCAGCGAGGCGGGCGACTCGCTGTAGTGGTTGTTTATGCAAATATTGATGCGATCCAGCAGCACGGTCGATGGCGGCGTCGAGGAGTTGCTCACGGGCACCAGCGGCGGCGGCTGCTGCTGTAGATGCTTGCCCCGACCGCCCGTCGCCATTAAACTGAGCTGACCGCCCGCCGGAGTTCCGGCACCCGGCAGAAAGTAGGACTGAACGGGGGCATAGATCGGATGCGGCTCCTGCGGCGACTTGTTCAGACTGTAGACATTCGGTGCCGTCGAGATGATGCGTATGTTGTTCGCCTTGAAGGGACTGGGCCCCGAGGAGCTGCCCACTGCCGACGTCGCCTGTTGCTTCGTTGGCGTGGCCTGCTGGGCGAAGCTATTGGTGATCTGGATGGTGCTGGGATGTGAGGTCTGGGCCTGCGGCAGGATCTGGTAGGTGGTGGTCATCCACTGTGGCTGCTGGCTAGAAGCCGCCTGCGGTAAGTAGCCGTAGGTGGTGGCCGTGGGTGGAGCTCCGGAGCCGGCCACCGAGACCGGAAGCGCCGGCGGCTGTTGCAAGTACGGATGTGCCACAGTCGTCGGCAGCGGCGGTGGCGGCGGGTGTTCGTGTTGCAAGTGGAAATGGTTGTTCATCATTGTTGCTGCTGTTGTTGTTGTTGTGGCTGTCTATGTGTGGGCGTTTGATGTGCCGATGATTCTTGTGCGCAGTCTGTGCTGGAAAAAAAAGGACACCTTCAGTTGGGTTTGCCGGCTTTTGTTTGCTCTTTTCGGTATTCGGCTTTCAGTTCAGTTTGCGTTTTCTGCTCGATTTGTTAATTAGCACGAGCGCCCCGCAATCTGGCGCCTTTTTCAATCAATTTGTTGTTGCCCGCCGCTGGCAATACACTGACACTCGAGCGCTACACACGTACGGAGCTCTGGAAGCGGCCCTTTTGTATTCGGTGTGTCTGTCCACATTCGTACATTTCCACACGCACCACGGTACACATTTTCAGGCGCCGATTACCCACCATTCAGTGTGTTTCGACACGTCCATTAAATTAGCATTGTGCTAAAATAGATTAGGCTGTCGGCTTTAAGCGTTATCGTGCTCAGTTCATCATTAATACCAGCGAAAATGCACTAAAACAAATCCATCACTTGAAAAATTAAAGATGAAAAATGGCTGTTCAACATATGCCCGCAGTGTTGGCCAACGGTTTCCAGGGCAGTGCTGTAAAAATCTAGAAATACCAGAAAATACCATGAATGTTTTGTTATGGGCCATTTTTATTTACAACAAGCAGTGTAAACATACCATAACAAATATAGCAGCATTGCAGCTGTGGCAGTATTTCAATTAAATTGTGTAAACAACTTTTCAATCCCAGCTTGAATAACAAAAAACAAGTTAAGCTAATTAAAATTCTAATGATCATTCCGCAAATCGGGGTCAACGTTTGAATGATTAAGTTACGCGCCAGAAAATACCGGAAGAATACCAGAGTCTCCGAGCAGACATCTCCGATTGGTATAAATAGCAGCGAACTTTAGTCCGATAGGTTTTGCCAATCTGGTCACGCTACGAGCAATAGCAATCCGACGACGGCGACGAAATTTCATTAATTTTCACTTGTGAATAAATCGTAGAAAAAAGTGCTTAAAACTAAACTATAACGCGAAGTAAATACGGTGACAACACAAAGTAAAGTGCAAATAAGACGGATAACGTGTTTAAAGACGGAGATTTCCAAGAACGGGCGAGAGCTGAAAATTGTTAAGGTAGGTAGGCGGAGGAGCAGAAGAAGAATTGGAGCTTCGCTCGTGCAAGTTGGTGGCTCGAATGACGCATTTAGCCATAACTGAAAACATTCGAGCTGCAGCTTTCACATCAAATCCCATATACATATATATTTATCGTACCTGCACACACGCACACTCTCGCACTCGTGGCCTGCATATATACGCACACTAGTGCACCGAAAAGTGAACTGTGAACTGGAAAAAGAGCATGTGTGTGTGTGTATGTGTGTATGTTGTGAATTCATTGATTACATGGGAATTACTCTCGTTTTCAGGTTGCCGCTGGTGACTATATGTCCAGGTTGCGCCAATCTACCAAAGCCGTGCAGTTCAAGCACGAGTCCACGGACGAGGAGGACGACGACGACGAGCAGCCGCAGCAGCGAGCAGGAGCACGCAGGAGCATGCACTCATTCGGCGACGGCGGCGGCATAGGCAGCGGAGTGCCGGCCTTCCTGGCCAAACTCTGGCGCCTGGTGGACGATCCGGAGACTAATCAGTTGATATGCTGGACCAAGGTAACGCAATGCCGCCATATTGTTTATTTACCGCAGTCTGAATAGCCCCCACTATTTACTATTTACCGTTTATCAGCATGGCAACAATGACGTGCAGGTGTCTCCATCTCTTGGCCACTCTCTTTTCCTCTCTCACAGACACTCTCTCTCAATCTCTCTCCTGTCTTCCTCCTGCTCATTCTTGTTGTTGCTGTGCCGCGCCGCACGTATGCAAGCGGCCTGCTTGTTGTTGTTTATGCAATTTGCATGCGTACGTGCGTGCCCTCTGTAAAATTTTCCATCTCCTCCAGCTGTCAATCGAACGCAATTCCACCGCTTTCCATGAACGATAAGAGCGTAATTGGTTCTCTCTTAGCGAAGAGCAGGCTGATAAGCCGTCGATACCTTTTACAAGTCATACACCGCACGGCCTTCGTACATATATAAATGTATTTATAATTAGATAACTATAATTGTTGCTGCAAAAATGTTTGTTTGTGTGGAAGGAATCGCTTATCGGCTTCGGTGTGCGGCGGCGGCTTACCGCAAATATGTTTGTGGTATCCACATATCATCGTGACTCTCATTACGCTTATTTGCTTCTTTGCAGGATGGCCACAGCTTTGTCATTCAAAATCAGGCGCAATTCGCCAGGGAACTGCTGCCGCTCAACTACAAGCACAACAACATGGCCAGCTTCATCAGGCAGCTGAATATGTGTAAGTGATGGATAAACAATACTTCTAAACAATAAGTTACAATGCATTCCCTTTGAATTCCAGATGGTTTCCACAAGATCACCTCCATCGAAAACGGAGGCCTGCGCTTCGATCGCGATGAAATCGAGTTTTCACACCCCTTCTTCAAGCGCAACTCGCCCTATTTGCTGGATCAGATCAAACGCAAGATATCGAACAACAAGAACGGGGACGACAAGAGTGTTTTGAAGACGGAGGCCGTGTCCAAGATCCTCAGTGATGTCAAGGTGATGCGGGGTCGCCAGGATAACCTGGACTCGCGCTTCTCGGCCATGAAGCAGGAGAACGAGGTGTTGTGGCGCGAGATCGCCAGCCTGCGCCAGAAGCACGCCAAGCAGCAGCAGATTGTCAACAAGCTGATCCAGTTCCTAATCTCCATCGTGCAGCCGTCGCGCAACATGTCCGGCGTCAAGCGTCACATGCAGCTGATGATCAACGACGCGCCCGAAAATGATCGCGCACGCACCACCAGCGAGACGGAGAGTGAGGGCGGCGGCGGCCCGGTCATCCACGAGCTCAGCGAGGAGCTGCTCGACGAGGTGATGAATCCCTCGCCGGCTGGCTACACCGGAGCCTCGATGTACGACCAGGAGAGCGTCTCCCCGCTGGCCGTCGAGCGCCCGCGATCGACCATTAGCGTCAGCTCGCACGCCGTTGACTATTCGAATCAGAGCGTCGAAGACCTGCTGCTCCAGGGCAATGGAGGATCCTCGGGCGGTAATCTCTTGACGGCCGGAGGAGCTGCTTCTCCGCTGGCCTCCAGTCTGAGTGGCTCGCCGGCTCAACAAGTTTTGTACACGGTGACCGAGGCGCCCGACTCCCATGTCCAGGAGCTGCCCAATAGTCCGACGTACCACGAAGATCATAACGTTCTTACCACGCCCATGGTGCGGGAGGAGGAGCGCAAGCGTCAGGAGCTCAAGGAGAAGAACAAGCAGCGCCGTCAGGCTGGAGACCAGCAGCAGATCATCGATGCTGGCGCGATACTGGTGGAGGAAGCCTCGCCCAAGGCACAACGTACACGTACCCAGACCCAGCCCCAGCCCCAGCCGAAAGTGATGCCCCAACCCGTGCTGATCAAGTCCGAGCCGGAGAACAATGCCGGCCTGCTGGACCTAATCACGAATCCCACGGACTCTGATCTGTACAATGTGAACTTCATCAGCGAGGACATGCCGACAGACTTGTTTGAAGTAAGTAGCAGAATATCCTTGGTTGCAAACAGTGATTAACTGCGATTATTCCTTCTCCAGAATCCTTCTCTCTTGCCCGCTGGCGTCGAGGAGGCTGCCAAGCTGGATCAGCAGCAGAAGTTCGGGCAATCTACCGTGAACAATGGCAAGTTTGCCAACAACTTTGGAGTGCCGAACATCGGCAGCAGCAGCAGCAGCAGCAACTCTCTGCTGGATGCCAACCAGGCTTCCACATCGAAGGCAGCGGCGGCCCAGGCCCAGGCCACCGAGGAGGAGGCGGCGGCCTTGGCTGTGGCCAAGTACACGGGCGGCGAGAATGGCGCCGCTGCCCGTGATCCCAACAACGGCCACCAGCTCCTGCGGATGGCATCAGTGTCAGTAGAGAAGAGGAATTCAGCACCCAGAGAGATCGGCAATAATCAAGGGGCTATTTCTTACTGTTGCAGTGACGATGTGCATGGCCACTTGGACAATATGCAAGATGAGCTCGAATCACTAAAGGATCTGCTGCGCGGCGACGGCGTGGCCATTGACCAGAACATGCTTCTGGGTGTAAGTATCCACAGATAGTGCACAACGCTCTTCCTCCCAGTCTAGCTGCTGTCCGTAGTCTGTCCGACCAGAGGCTCATTTCAAATACCTTCTATTTTCACGAATAGGCGCCTGGCAGGATGCCCATTTTTCAGCTGACCGAAGAGGAGCTGTTACTAAAGGTCAGCGCCATGGGTCCACACAAATGCCAGGCCTATGTGTCCTAGCCAATACTCTTCTTTAATACTCTTCCTTTAACTTTGTATACTTTACAGCTCTTCAACGACTCGGATCTGCTGGACAACTATGGCTTATCCTTCCCCAATGACAGCCTCAGCAGCACCGACAAGAGAGGTGCGTTTGGGATATATAATTCCTTGAATATCTGCTTACTAATACACGTTCTTTGTAACCTTGCAGCTCCCAGTGGCACAGAGCTGATCTCCTATCAGCCAAACATGTTTGATCTGTCCGATATTCTGGACTCGGACGATGGCAGCAAGGATGCGGAGGCCAACAGGCGACAGCTGCAATCGCAGAGCTCTGTTTTGAATACGCCCCGGCACGAGCTGTAACTTGTAGTTAGCGCAGATCCTTTTTCATGTTGATTTTCTACCTTTAGTTGATTCTATCTCTTAATCATATTCTTAATCAGTGTAATCATATTAATGATGCTGTGTGTATGCCTTATGCACTATATATATGATATATAGACTAACCTAAACCTAACCAGTTCTTGTTTGCGAAGGACTCGAAGTATCAGTTAATATCTGTATCTGTATTTTATATATTCGGGGATTTTGCGAGCCTCGGCTCAGGTAGAAGTGTTTTTTTTTAGTTTGCACTAATCGATCATAGACCTAATCATAAAATGTAAGAGATCGCACCACATAGAACGTACGTTTTACACATTACTTTTTATTAATCATTAATCGATAATAAAGTGTTTTAAGCTGCGCGTTGGAGCTGCGAATGAAATCGAAGCCTCTTCCTTACTGAATTCGAATTCTCATGAATTATTTAGTTTTTGTGCACTATTAATCGATAATAATCGATAATAAAGTGTTTTAAGCTGCGAATGAAATCGTGGCCTCTTCCTTACTGAATTCCCATGAATTGTTTAGTTTTTGTGCATTATTAATCGATAATAAAGTGTTTTAAGCTGCGTTGGAGCTGCGAATGAAATCGAAGCCTCTCCCTTACTGAATTCGAATTCCCATGAATTGTTTAGTTTTTGTGCATTATTAATCGATAATAATCGATAATAAAGTGTTTTAAGCTGCCAATGAAATCGAAGCCTCTCCTTTACTGAATTCTCATGGATTGTTTAGTTTTTGTGCATTATTGATCGATAACAATCGATAATAAAGTGTTTTAAGCTGCCAATAAAATCGAAGCCTCTCCTTTACTGAATTCTCATGGATTGTTTAGTTTTTGTGCATTATTGATCGATAATAATCGATAATAAAGTGTTTTAAGCTGCATTGGAGCTGCGAATGAAATCGAAGCCTCTTCCCTACTGAATTCTCATGAATTGTTTAGGTTTTGTGAATTATTAATCGATAATAATCGATAATAAAGTGTTGGAGCTTCGAATGAAATCGAAGCCTCTTCCTTACTGAATTCTCCAGAATTGTTTAGTTTTTGTGCATTATTAATCGATAATAAAGTGTTTTAAGCTGCGTTGGAGCTGCGAATGAAATCGAAGCCTCTCCCTTACTGAATTCGAATTCTCGTGAATTGTTGTTTAGTTTTTGTGCATTATATTTATTTGGGATCATTGTTGATACAACTGAATAGATATGGACACATACATATCGCTCCGCTCTCGTCTTGATAATAACCAAAAAAGACAACTTAACTTACAGCTTAGCCTAGAAACTAGAGACGCGAACGCAGCGTTAATTACAAATTCCTAGTAAATTGAGTAAGACATAAACTCGGGGGTGTATACAAAATAGTGTCCACAGGTGGAGGGGTATAATTGAGTGTCTCCGTGTTTATCGAAAATTGTACGTATTGCATAGAAAGAGGGAGGAGGGAGGGAGCATGCAACAACCCGCTTAAGACTCGTCCTTGTACTTGGCATCCTTTAGAATGTTGGCGAACTCAAACTTGACCCGCTCCCGCTCCGAGCGGGGCATGCTGCGGAGCGTGTCCACCAGCGAAAGGCAATATAGCTCGATGGGATCGCTGAAGGGCGACAGCGGGGGATTGGGTGCCGCCGACGAAGGGGCCTTGCGCTTGGCCGAATTGGCCAGGAATTCGCTGGGTAGCGTGCGCCTTGTGGCCGCCGGATTGACCAGGAATTCGCTGGGTATCGTTCGCCTGGTGGCAGCCGCCGGCTTGTATATCGGTTCGATGGTCACCTCTCCGTTGGACAGCGAGCTGTTCTTCATGTGCTGCTGGTCCTGCTGCTGCTGCTGCTGATGCTGCTGCTGGTCCTGGTCGTAGCCATTGCCCATGACTACCATGGGCGTGAGCAGGGGCGAGGAGGCCGGTGAGCTGACGTGGTCGTGTTCGTGTTCGTGACTGTGGTTGCTGTTGCTGGTGCCGTTGAGCGTCGCCTGCAGAGACATTTCCGCCTTGGGCTCCATGACCAGCTGTAGCTCCGGCACTATTTCGTTGTCGTCGCTGTGTGAGCCATCTTCACTGTTGTCCAGCTCGATGATGTCGTAGCCCTCGGAGGCATCGATCTTGAGATGCTCCGGGTCCGGGTACAGGAAGCTGTTGCTATCATTGTCGCTGCCTCCATTCTGTGCGGTCGCGTAGCTCTGCGACTTCTTCACGTTGTACGTTTGGGCCGTGTTCTGCAGGAAGGAGAGATCCTCGGTGAAGCGTCTCTTGCGTACATTCGGATTCGCCTGGCCCGTCTCAATCGCCTTGATCTCCTGCAGATAGTTGTACCGTATGTTCTTCCATTTGGTCTGCAGGAATCGCGCTGTGAATAAGAAGGACAGAGAGAGAGGGTGGGTTTCAGCCGCAATCTACGCCGTGGAAATGGTGAAATACTCACAGGAGGCGCCCAGCTCGGTGGCAATTCGATCCCATATGTCCACACGCACCGGATTGCGGCGATAGTGCGGATGGCTGACATCGTAGATGGCCGGATTAGAGCGTACCAGCTTTATCAGGCGATCGTCTGCAAGGAGGATTTGTGGGAAAAATCGTTAAAATCTGTGTTGTTTTCGCTTCTGGCTTCGGGGTTCGGGGTTCGCATTTTGCGTTTCTACGTTTCTTCGGCAAGCAACCCCTAAGCGCAGAAGACGCGGCCCAGGACAATCGTCCTGCTTTGGGGGTTGATTCTGCGATTCGCGGCCCTTCGCCTGCCACACAGGCCGAGGCCTTTTCCACCGTGTACCGAAATCGCAGGCAAGGAAGAAAACTATCTTACCGAACTCGGGTCCTGTGGTCTCGCGTTCCGCGTAGTAGCGCTGCATCTTCTCTGATTTAAGACTCGGCTCCTGGTTGCTGCTCCTCCTACTCATTTTGGTTTGTCCTCCTTTCGCAGTCAGCTTTGGTTTTATCCTGTCGAGACTCCAACTGTCATAGGCGGTAGCTTTCTTTAAAAGACTCTGCTCTCTCTCGCTCTCGCAGGCGATTCTAAAAGTTTATTATGTTGGGCCCGATTTACCGTTGCTCCGTTCTGCGCGTGCTCTCTCTGATTTCGCCGTTTGTTTTCCGCGCTCTGCGCTAGAGCTGGCACCCGAAACGATTTCTCACGCGACATATCGATATGCCTATCGTTGGTTATCGACTTGTATCGGGGGAATCGTAAACAATTTAGAACAAAAACTCAACGGAAGCTTGTTGCTAGCTGCTTGGGAAAAATAAATAAAATTACAGAAAATCCTGAAAGCAAGCAAATACAAGAATTCACTAAGCCACAGTCTGGCAGCCCGGTACCGAGTGTGACCAGGTGACGGTGGAATTTTGAACGTAAGAATAGTCGGTCCCACTGGCGTTCCAAAAAAAGCGACTAACAACAAAACACGGCTTGGGCATTTTCCTCCGCTCGTGCCGCCCGCTTTAACACCGAACAGCACGTGTCCGCGGCCTCCGGGACAGGCGAAAGATGATCAACGGCCGCTATGGAAGGTTCGGAGCACTCATCGGCGTCGCGTACGTGAGCAGCACCCACTGCCGCTTTCTGGTGAGTCCAAAAGCCGAAAACGCACGCACACACACACGCTGGACAGCTGACTCAATTTCTATTTCCATAGATTTACTCAACGAAAAATGCCGAGGTGCTGGCCTACCACGAGCAGAAACTGCGCCAGATCGTCCACCAGGCCGGCTGGCTGGAGTACGACCCAGCGGAGATATGGAAGCATATGCAGGAGTGCATCGAGGTGCGTAGCAGCAGGAGTTATATCATCGACG
This sequence comes from Drosophila tani, assembly GCA_008042535.1. Classification (NCBI taxonomy): domain Eukaryota; kingdom Metazoa; phylum Arthropoda; class Insecta; order Diptera; family Drosophilidae; genus Drosophila; species Drosophila tani. The sequence continues at coordinate 50,790 of VNJO01007092.1, forward strand.
CGGCCACTACTTTTTTCGTTCTCCCCAGATTGCCTACAAGAACCTGGTGATACTGGAGATCAATCCGCATGACATCATCGCCGTGGGCATCGTCAATCAGCGCGGCACCTCGGTGCTGTGGAACAAGCAGACGGGTCAGCCGCTGCACAATGCCATCGGCTGGTCCGATTGCCGCAGCAACGCCATCCTAAAGACGCTCCTCCACAATGTCCAGCACAATGTGGACTACGTGCGCTACCGCAGTGGCTTACCGCTGAGCAGTTGCTTCAGCGCCCTGAAGATTCGCTGGCTGCTGGATCACGTTCCTGCTGTGGGCAGTGCCATCGAGGAGGAGAAGTGCCTGTTCGGCACCCTGGACTCGTGGCTGCTGTGGAACCTAACCGGCGGCGTGGAGACGGGCGTACACTCCACGGACCTCACCAATGCCCACTACACGGGGCTCATGAACCTCTCCACGCAGCAGTGGGACTCGAAGCTCTGCCAGTTCTTCCGACTGCCGATAAACATACTGCCACGAATACGTTCCAACTCCGAGATCTTTGGCTATGTGCTGGAGGGTCCATTGCTGGGCGTTCCCATTGCGGGGATGATGGGTGAGCAGCCCGCCTGCCTCCTGGGCCAGCTCTGTGTGAAGGCGGGCCAGAATGTGTGCACGCTGGACGACAGCTGCTTCGTCCTGCTGAACACGGCCAAGGAGAAGCTGGACTCGGCCACCGGACTGATCACGGGCATAGCGCACAAGCTGGGCCCCGAGGAGGCCACCAACTACACGCTCGAGGGCGCCATCTCCAATGCGGGCTCCACGGTTACCTGGCTGCGCGAGAAGCTGCGCATCAACACTGAGATTAATTCCAACGACAATGTGGTGGAATCGCTAAACACCTTCATCGGCGAGAACTCTATGATCTCGTCCTCCTGCTCCTCATCCATGCTAAATGCCGAGTGCGGGCTGGCGGCCAAGCGCTCGGAGATCACCCTTGTGCCGGCCTTTCATGGCCTGTACGCTCCGTACTGGCGGCACGATGCCAGGGGGATCATCTTGGGCCTGAGCAGCCAGACGACGGCGGAGAATATCACACAGGCTGCCTACGAGGCGACCGGCTTCCAGATCTACGAGGTACTGCAGGCATTCAAGAGGGACACGCCCAACTGGGACCGCTCCTGCATGCAGCCAGTGCTGACGTTTGGCGGCGACTACGCCGAGAACTCGCATCTGGTGCAGTTCATAGCGGACATCATTGGCTGCATGCTGGAGCGGCCGCAGACCACCTCGCCGGCGGGACTGGGCGTCATGATAGCCGCCGGCGTGACCATGCAGGTGGTGTCCCTTCAGTATGCCTTGAAAATGTACTCGCCGCCCACGGATGTCTTCTCGCCGACGACTACGCAGAATCGTGAGTGTTTCAGATGGAAGATTGTCTTGAAATATATTTAATTCTGAATTTCCTCGCAGGTCGCGAGCTCCTGTACAGGCGCTGGGATTATGCAGTGAAGAGGTGCTTGCATTGGAACAACTATGAGACTTACGAGGCCGATGTCGAGCTCTTTGGCCAACGCGAACTTGATCCCAATTTACCCGTTCGTCGTTCTCTACCCGGCAGCCTGTTCCTTACCACATCGTTTGCCCTGCTCCTGTTGGCCAATTATCTAAAGAGCAATCCCCTGAAATAGTGGAGCAGCAGCAGCCACAGAAGCAGCAGTTTAATCTAGTCAACTGAACCCGTTCAAACTGTGTGTGCGCTTTCAAAATTTATTGTTTAGTTTAGCATGTACTTATCTTACTTAGTTCATTTCATATTTGTATATAATCCTTTTAGTTTTTTGACCGAGTTGTAGATCAAAATATTTGTGATTCACCCATATACACCACTTAATCTACATATACGCTTAGATATATACAGTTTCGTAAGCCCATTATGTTCTGCTTTTTGTGTTAAAGCTGTGCGTATTCCTTTCGAAACCCCAAAGACAATTGTTAAAGCTGTTGAGAGAGATAGATGGAGCACAAAAGGTCGAGTAAAGCGGGCGAATGTGGTAGCAAACTGTTGGAGATTGTGTTTTACAACGAGCAGGAGCAGGAGCAGGAGCAGGATGAGCACAAGTGGCCAGTGTTTGCCACTGAAATCCATTTGCCAGTTAATTAGCTGCCCGGGCTCCTTCGCGGAGCATGTGATGAATGCACCTGCAGCCCCGGCTGGCGCACATTGAATGCAGCTTAAGTTATTGCGCTTATTGTTGACACGCGAATCGTTGCGGAGCTCAGGCTGAAGGAGCTGGTGTGGCAGCTGAAGCAGCTGTGCCCGTGCATTCCCGCCTGCAGGCAATGCGCACTTGAACGCGCCTCCTCCACCCAGGAAGTGGGAGCAGGAGCAGGAGCAGGAGCAGGGCGAGCCCTTGACTGCTGTCTCTGCCACTGCACTTCGTTGTCGTCCAGCAGGCAGGAGTCGAAGCCGGAGCAGGCACTCATTCAAATGAGTTTTTATGCGCGAGCGTTTGCCAAATGCCCTTCGGCCCAAAGAGTGAGGCTTATCATACAAGCATTAGGGAGCTGTGAAGTGAATAATACAAGAAATGACTAATTCTAACAAATAAACGAGGAGTTTATTATTATTTTGAAAGATTTCATTAACCAAATTGACAATTATTTAACCAATTTGAATATTATTTCTAAATTCAACACTACATCTAAGAAAATCATGTATACCATAATAATTAAATATTTAACCAATCATAAAATAAAGCCTTTAGCTATAGAAGCTATTGTTAAACTAGAGCAGGGATTAAATAAAACACTTATTAATAGAGGGCACAATAAACTTAACTATTTATTTTATATAATTTGGTATAATCAATTACCTAAAAAGTCAATCTAAAAGTGGTAAATAAATGACAACCTGTTATAGAAATCTAAAGCAATATAAACCATAAATATCGATTTGAGTTTCTGTCCTATTATAAAAATATAAATATATAAATTATACATGTTATTACATAAAACAGAAAACAAAGTATTATTAAATGGCATTTGTTTTTGGCTGTAAAATGTACGAAAAGTTCAAATAAATAAAGTTAAAATGATGTAAAGTTTATTTCTTATTAAACATTTTGGGTGGCTAAGTCAGAATATATAGAAAATATAGAAAATGATTAATTGAATACACCTTTTTCTATACATTTTGTATATGGTCCCCAATCTGTAATGAAACACATGAAAAGACACCACCAATGTAATTTAAATTTTCTGTAGTGAATTTCCTATTGACATTGCCAAGGAATTCTTGTAGGAAGTCACCATAAATTTCATGTATATTACCTGTAGTGGCAAAGACGCTTCCCCTCGCAAAAGTCACTATTATTTTCCTTAGAACAGTCTCTTCTAATGGTGACATTTTCAGGACAGAATCACTTATGATTCTGGTCAGGGATGTACATAAGGTTTCGTTCCTTGTTTGTGGTTACTAATTTAATCAATTTAACCGCCCAGAGCCTCAGTATACTATATAATATAATTATATATATAATTTACACCCCCACAAAAGTACTAACCATCGTAGCTCATTGGAACAGCCTGCCATACCCAGGTCATGAATCTCAGCCACATATTCATGTCCGCTGTCTGCCAAATTGGTTTGCATTCGAAGACAAAAAACGACGACGGAGCGCAGGCAGTAAAATGTGAAATTTGTGCAAACAGTGAGAGGCAGTTCCTCCTTTTTTCTCCGCTTGAAAAACCTCTTTCTCCCCACAAATCTCTAGCGGGGGGCGGAGTTTCCTGGGCGGGCAGGGGGGCGTGGTACAAGCAAAGACGCAAGCAAACTTTGCACGTAGTCAATTTAAATAAATTAACACGCTGTTGGGTGTGTGTGTGTGTGTGTGGAGGAGGCTAGATAAGGAGCGACCAAGGAGGAGGAAATGGAGGTAGAGGTGGTTACTCCGCCGAATCCCACTGTGCTGCAATATGCCAAAATACGAGAAATTGGACATGGCCACGTAGCCGGGACAATGTGCCTGGTCAGGCAGGGGTAACCACTACGGCGGTATCAATGTCCTCGCCCGGGTGGGTTTCCCCAGAGTCGTCGCTTCTGTGCGGTCCGCTTCGGGTGCAGTGCTCCCGGGGGTTGGGTGCCTGCCTTTTCGGGTGTTTTGTGCGACTGCCACAACGCATAAATCTTCAAGTTTATGGCATCAATAAATGTCGGGGCGAAGTAATGATTTCGTCAAGTTCTCCCGGCCATTGTGCAGCGGCACAACACCGAGAAATCCTCCCCTCGTCGTTGGTTGCATTCAAACCCAGGGGTTGTTCGTAAGCTTCGGAAGGAGGAGGAGGTATCGCACTGCCAGGGATCTATATAACTGGATAGATCCTTAAAGGCACCAATCAAGCTTCGAGACTTAAGTTTTTACACAGAGAAAGGAATTTAAATTATTAAAATATTTAATAAGATTTATTTAACAAAAAAATATGACATTTTATATGATAATAAGTTAAAATAAGAGGACATTTCTTATCTTTAATTAACTTCTCTCATATTTCTCACCGTGCAGTTCGTTCACCTCCGCCAAATAAATTGTGGGCGTGTTGACGTCGCCGCCCTAAAAAAGCAAGGAGCTGAAAGGCTTCACACATTCGGCGCACAATTTATTTATTGGGCGAAATTTGCGAGTAACTTTATGGCTCTGGCAACCCGGCAACCCGGCAACTCATCTGCATATGCGCCCAGGAAGAGCTACGGCAAGGAACGCTCCAGGAGGAGCTCGAGTAACGTTCAATGGCCTGACAGCAGGCCGGCTTTATCAGCCCGGATCCGGAGTCGGAGCAGTAGCTCTGCTCCTGACACAAAGTTTTTACGCACTTTTTTTACGAGCCAACACCCCTCCCTTCGCATGGCAGGCCGTCATAAAAATGCCGTAAATTCGCCGAAGCGAAAGTTCTCCAGCCGAGAACTGAGCCGCTGCCTTTCGGTGCCATCGTAAAAACCTTAATTAATTTTCTAATCAACATTTTGCGCCTGCATGTAAATCGTCTGATTTGCCGCTGAGTCCATTTCGAGCCAGCCCGCTTATGTGTAGCATAATTCCAGGCGCTCCTCCAGCTCCTCGGAGTACTTCGGCTCCATTAGCTAGCCTGGCATGGCCTGGCCGGGTCCTGCTCGGTTAAGTCAGCTGCGATATGTCAAAGTAAACGGCTATAAAGTCCCAACTCAACTCGAGCCAAGAGGCGGGGCTCCCAAACTGGCGCCAGTAGTAAAAAGTTGCGTGCTCTGCGTTTGGATGATGATTCCTGGCATTGTTTTTGGTGGTGTTTACTTAGTTTGTTAGTTGCTCTGTTGTTTTGCTAGTTCCTGCACAGCGAGAAAATTGTTTTTATTTTTATTTATATATAAGAAGGATTTAAAAAGGTCTGAAAATGCTATACGACATAATTCTTATTTTAATTTTTGAGATCATAGGGTTAACATTTCATTTTCATTTGACATTTTGAATAATTATTTCATTAAGGAACAGGCCTTTTATATAAATAAGTCTTCAAAATAAGAAAAGACCAAAAATTAAAAATTTAAATACAATTTATTGGCCTAATTAAATAGGAAAACATAACAAAAGTCAGATATTTCTTATTTTCCGTGATTAATAAATTAATTTATTAGTGTAACATATTTATTTTAGATATTTGAAAACATAATTAACTAACATAATAATCAAATAAATCTGGAGTTAGTTATTTGAAGTCCTTCCAGATTTTGTTTAATTTGAAAGAAATGTTTTTTCTCATAATAATAAACTCTGCGTTTTTAAATGGGGTTTGAAAAAGAATAAAATAAATGTTTTAATAATTTCTTTATTTATAGTTTTTCCATTTATTATTAGTCTAAGCATATTAAGATTTTTTTTAAAATAATTATACTCTGAACACGATTAAAAGTTCTTCTTAAAATTCCTTAACTTAGCAAATCTAATTAATAAAAACTCCAAATAATATTAAGTTGTTTTTCTCTGTATACCAATCCAATTGGAGATTATTAGAGAGAAGTTTCTGGGGGGGAGAAACCCCGAGTCTGCCCCTTCCATCCAGCTCCGGATATCACTCATTCGCCCCGTCAGCAGCAGGAACAGCAGCAGCAGCAGCAGCCGGACTGCCCATGCCAATTAAGTGAGAATTTCGGTTTATTCTCCTCCTTTTTTGTGCACAACTGCATAGCACAGCACAAATTAATTTAAATATTTAAAGAGTTTAATTATTTTTTAACTGCCCAACAAGGACAGGGCGCAGACAGGGAGGAAGAGGGAAGCCAGGAGCCAGGAACCAGGAGCCGGGAGCCAGGATCCACGGGCCAAGTGCCATGATCCAGAGCCATAACTGCATGGCAACCTGCAGGGATAGGCATGCGGACGAGGACGAGGACGTCGACGACAACGGGCAAACAGCCAAGCGTAAACTTAACTGACAAGTGGAGACTTAACTTCCCATAACAAATTGCATTCCAATTGCATGTCGGGAACGCAATCCCACCTCCTCGAGGCCGTGGGGCATAAACAAACACACACACGGAGTCGCATTCACTCACAGCTCTATGCCAGCAGGACTCCTTCTCCAGCTCCAACTCCAGCGTCGTCATCGTCATTGCTGTTAATTTAAATTGCTTTAAAAAAAAAGTGCAGGTGCATGGCACACACACTGCGAGTGAATGGGCAAAATGAGAACAGAAGCGAGTCCCATTCAGGGCAAATGGCAACAGGAGCAGCTCCTGGTTGGCAGTTTCCAGCTGGGAGCCCCAGGATCTGGGAGTCACAAGAAACAGCCTCTCGAGTTGCCAGCGCGCACAGATGCCATGCACGAAATAATCCTAAAGGGTGTGAAAAAGTATGAATGCAGCCAAGATGCGGACTCGGGAGTGTGGAGGACGCGAGAAATGAGCGCGCTCGCTGGTGAAAGGAAAACAAAATTATGCAACTTGAAAATGGCAGACAGACAGACGCACGGAGCCACACACAATCCCGGCACCAGCTCCTGCTCCTGCTCCGTGCTCCTTGGACAGGCTCCTCAGTTTGGCATCTCAGAGGCAGCGTTCTGTTTTCGTTGCCTGAGTGAAGGCTGCCCCGGATCCCGGATCCCAGTTGCCAGTTTCATATCCAACATCTCCTCCTCATCCTCCTCTGGTTCTCTGCTTCCCCTGTGGTTTGCTGCGCCACTTGCCCACGAGAGCGTCTCGACAGGAATACGCTGGTAAAAAATTACTAAACAATCTGGAGAGTATTTTAGAGCTGCTACCTTATAGATATTTCTAAATAATATTAGTTTCAAATCGTTCTTGAGGTATTTTAATTAGAAAAAAACATAAACAAGCTAGCCCTATTAACCAATTGTATTTTTTATTATTCCAGAATTTATATTTGTCATATTTTACATTTTCTAAGGTCTTGGAACCCAAACCAAAATGCTTAAAATTGTCAAAGAATTAAAAAATAAAATGGATTTACATATATAAGAATCTATCAATCCCGAGTTAAATAAATTTCGAGAAATCGACGAATAATTTAAAATAAAGTTTAAATCTAATGAAAACGTAATGTTATAACGTTGTCTTTATTGTCTTATAACTCCCATGTTTATAATCCAATTTTATTCAAAATTTCAGAAAATGTTCTCAGAAGTCCATTTACTATTTAATATTATATATCTCTTATATATGCAGTATTTTTTTGCCGCAGTGTAACGTATTCATTTCGTCTGCTCTTTCCAGAAGTGAAATGTTTTTGGTTGCAGTTTCTGCTTTGCATTCAATTAAATCCGGACTCGAAGTAATTGCCAAGTAAATACGAGGAGCCAAACGAGAAGACGCCGGGACCAGACTATAAAAATGCTTGACAAGACAACTTTTGTGGAAATTCTGGGGGAAAATTCAATCCCGGAGAGCGAGGCACCGCATTTTTATTATTGATAAAATTTGCTAAGCGACACAACTTTTTCCGAGCAGCAAAGTTCGTGCGGGTTGTGTCAACCCTTTGGCTCCTACTCGACAAAGTCGTCCCTTTGCTGCTGCTCCTTCGCCAGTTTATTAAAATTCAGGACGAGCACCAGCACCAGCAGCAGCAGCAGCAGCCGCAGAAAGCGGAGAATTTCGAGAAATTGTATTACCAAAAATATGGCAAAGATAATATGCGGGGAGGGAAGGAAATGGTGGATAAATAAGGGATATGGGGAATAGGAGACATGGAGGATTGGAGGATGCCTGCCACATGTGTCGCCTTGAGGGGCCAATCGATGGCGGATGGGGCGGGAAGAGAGCAGCTGAGCCCGCGGGCGTCACCTCCTTATCCTGTCGTTGGCATCCCCGAAGATCCTGTCGCACTGCGGTTCAATTCAATGATTTGTGGTCCTGGTTGCGCCTTAATTTATCCAGCAGCTTGCTCAGCTTTGCACAGAGAGACAATCGCCGCCTAATGGAGTGGGCGCCGTCGAAAGTTTTTAAAATACTTTTCAGTTTTCCGTTTCCAGTTGGGCTAAAAAGTTTTTGGCCAAAATAATTTGTATGCGGACGGGGCAAGCTTACATGGAAAGTTTCCTCGGAAGGAAGTCGGAGGGAAGTAAAGGCTACTTATTAAAATCTCCCCTTGGCCCATTGAGCAGTACAAGCACTTGGCATTTCTTTGAGCTCACATGTGAGCTTACTCCTCTTTTTTTTCGGTTGGACACTTGTGATGCATTGTCCTTTTGTCGGAATGGCTGCTCTTTCGACGAAGGATGCCTGTGAATGCGCCTGGAAATGTGTTGACATAGCGCTAAATTTTTCAGTTACTTTTGTTTGCCCTTGTGCTAGACTTTCTCCGACTTTCCGTCCCTCTGTCTGGGTCCTGTGTGTAGTTAAAGTTTTCCACTCTCTCCCTCTTGGCAAATATTTGCTCAGGACTAAGGGCCATGAGCCCGGTTAAATGCCGGAGCCAAATATGTGGGGGCGTTAGACTGTAAGAAAGGATTTGCGGCTAATCAAACAATTTGAATAAGGCACTAAGGGTATATTTATGGGATTTCTTAAAAACATTTGTTTGGCATAGCAATTACGGGTCAAGTTCATTATTTAATAAGATAGGTAAGCCTTATTTCTTAATTATAAAGAAGTTTATATATTCTTGGAAGTAAAGAATTTAATAAGATGAGTAAACAATATTTCTTAAAGTAAGTAAACCTTAGTAAGTAAACCAATAATTAACTAAGGAACTTGTTTAGTCCTTAATTACTAATGAATTCCTTAAAATCACTCAATACAGTCTTTAAAAATAAGTTTAACTTATAATTTATCTGATTTAATCAGTTATAATACATGTTTAAATTAGTCCTATCATACTTATGGACACCTCTTCAAGGGAATTCAAATTTCTTGAGATTTTTAGGAATCCTTCTGCTGAAACTTACAACTTGTAACTTGTAAGTTAGCACTTATTCATTATTTTTAAACTTTTTTGTGTCTGCGTCAGCGAGCCAAGCTTAATGGCCGCCGATAGACTCCTCATATCGATATCTCATATTGAGCTGCATATCGATAGAAGCTAATTTGTTTCAAATTGAATGCGATTCATATCGATAGTTGCTACTGTGCTTCAAAATTTCTAAAATATTTACAATTTAATTTAAGACAGATTTTTCAGCTTAAAAGTTTTTTTCCGTTGACTTACTCATTGTTATTTATTGCTCCCTCAACCAAGGGTCCCCTGTATATTATCCTTTTTGACCTTGGCTGTCTTCCGAGCTTTCATAAGAAATATATTTCTGAAGAATTTGTAGGGACTTAATTTGCCCCATCCCGAATCCCCAAAGATTTTCCATTTCACAGTTTGCAGTTACCCAACGTCCCATTACCTGTTTTATGCGAGTAGGTGTGTGTGTGGCTACGGAGGCTCCCCTACACCCAATCCTCGTTGAACTTAAATGCGAACTTAAATGCCCCGTGGAAAAGAAAAGTTTGTCTTCGTTATTGTTCCTTGTTGCTCGTGCTCCTTTGCCCGCTCTATCGTCTCCATCTGGCAGTGCGTCTCAGTCCAGTAAACTGGCTCATTTAGCGCTAATTCTCACAAAATGCTGCAATCTCGTTCAGGGATAATAAGAGAAGAAGGAGGAGATGGAGTCAGGGCTAAAGTCACAGAAAATGCCGAAGGAGGAGCTAATGCCGCCTAACCGTTATTGCCATAAAAAGAAGATTCCGAAACTTAACGCAAAGCGACTCAATAAACGATGAGGCAGGGCACATCACCTGAACACGGGCCAACTCCTGCTCCTGCCAACCCTTTTCGCCGAGCATCAGCCGCAAAGTCCCCCCAATGGACTGCCGATGAACCGCCGCCGGCGCCGTCTCCATTGAGGCGTAAGACTCTCCGCCAAAACTCCATTCCATTCCCGTTCAAATCAACTGCATT
>VNJO01007104.1:0-37664 GCA_008042535.1 Drosophila tani
CTAATTAAATTTTAATTCTAATAAACAGAAAGAAAGGAAGCCAAGAAAACTGAAGTTTTTATATCCTTAGTGGACTACAATTATAATACCATCTGGATCTGACACCTTTTACTAATATTTTCACAGGAGCTCTAATATTTAAGGAGAAGCTTTCGATTTATTGAAGCCGCATACTTCGCTATTGGTCTCTACTCTGGAAATTTATAAAATGTCCGAAATTTCTGTCAAAGTTTCCTTATATAAACTTGCCAGGATCTTAGTCAGGAGTCTGCATCGTCTGTCAGTTTTTAAGCCAGAACGAGCCTGATCGGACGACTATATCATAGCTGCCGTAGGAACAATCCGGGAATTATTAGAAAACAAATTTTAAGATTCACATGGCTACTTATATTTTATTTCTGAATTACGTTTTTAATTTCATTAAGATCGGGAAACTATGTATGTATATCATATAGCTGCATAGGTGCAATCGGTAAATTTTAATGGAAATCGAAAAATGTAAATTTAAAATTTAAATTTCGTATTACATTTATAGTTTTAAGGAAATGGATAAATGTTCAATAATCCAATTGCAAGCTTCAGCTAACCGTAGTTAGCTTCTTTTCTTTTTTTACTTCTGCTAAAACTTTTGAAAAACCCAACTCTACATTGGGAATCTGTTCAAGGTAGCATTTGCTACCTAGTCTTGTCGGAAAAATAGGGCCCGAGACTACCTTCTATAATTGTATCATGAATCTGATTTNCCCCAACCCATCCGATATGAGACGGAGCATATCGTTAAAAAGTTCTCCTACCCGGTTGGGGGTAAGATTAGTAAGATTATTATTATTATATTTTTAATGTTAACAGTATATTTTTGTTAACTTTTGATTAAAGAATAAAAAATAAAGAATAGTTCTGAGAAGAATGTGACGATTAAAAAGTTTCAGAGACTGATCATGATACAATTATAGAAGGTAGTCTTGTCGGAAAAATAGGGCCCGAGACTACCTTCTATAAGTGTATCATGAGTCTGATTTTTTGGCCGATTCGGATGGAAAGTTCACTATTCATTTATTTTTTCATTTTAATTTTTTCATTTTTCATCTTCCCTGGTACTTTGACAATAGACTTCTGCCTCGGAGTGCGTGCTTGTCACGATGTTGGCTGCGAGGGCGCAGGCCCTCAAGAGGCTCAAGGCCCAGCACCCGTTCGTGGAGGAGGGTCACTTGCTGTCCAAGCTTATGGCCTACTGCTCCAAGGAGGCGCACAGCTGCGTGGAGAAGGCGGCCATGATATGCTTCGTAAAGCTGCGCATCCTCGAGCCGGACGAGAACGCCAGCCTGCGCGGCCAGACGATCTACGAGGCCATGGAGGAGGACGAGCTGCAGGGCCTGGTGCCGTTCTTCGTATCCACCACCCTGGGCACCACGGGCTCCTGTGCATTCGACAACCTGCCGGAGATCGGGAAGCAGCTGCAGCGTTTTCCCGGCGTCTGGCTACATGTGGACGCCGCCTATGCCGGCAACAGCTTCATCTGCCCCGAACTGAAGCCACTCCTGAAGGTGACACCAGATCCCACTCCTCAAAGCCACTCTGACTGACCCGAACCCCAACCCCATCCACAGGGCATCGAATACGCCGACTCATTCAACACGAACCCGAACAAATGGCTGCTGACCAACTTCGACTGCTCGACGCTGTGGGTGCGGGACCGCATCCGCCTGACATCAGCCCTGGTGGTGGATCCGCTGTACCTCAAGCACGGCTACTCGGATGCGGCCATCGACTATCGTCATTGGGGAGTTCCACTCAGCCGGCGATTTCGTTCGCTGAAGCTGTGGTATGTGCCAAACTCTGTGTACAGTAATGAGGTCCGAAAGGCCCTCGAAAGTCAAGTGTGAATGGCTTGTTGACTATTGTCGAAAAGTGAATTGTTTTGGATTGGCCTGGAGTATATGTTGTCTTGTTTGCGTCGTCCTCTTATTTGCTTGCGATTTAGTTGTAAAAACAAAGGTTTTCTATGCTCCGTCCATCCGCGAAATGAGATGAGTCCACATCAACGTCTTACGACATGAGTAAACAAGGAGCATTCATAATTGCTAATGGCTAATTCTACTTCGTACGCGTTACAAGACAGAATCCAAGAGTCGAAAGAGCATTATCTGCGTTCCCTTCTGAACAAAAATGTTTATTTCTAGGTTCGTGCTGCGTAGCTATGGGATTTCCGGGCTGCAGCACTACATACGTCACCATATCAAACTGGCCAAGCGCTTCGAGGAGCTAGTGCTCAAAGATAAACGCTTCGAGATCTGTAACCAAGTCAAGGTAAGTGAGCTAGCTCTACTTTCGCTTCTTTTCATTTCTCTTTTATTTTCCGATCTGCAGACCCCACTGACTTGATTTTACCCAGTAATTAATCATGCTTAGTGCTTAGAGTTCAGAGCTCTTTTGTATACGCCACCGAACCATGTGGGATTTTTATAGATGAGATTGTGGGTGTGGGTGTGTGGGTCCATTATGCAAAAGGTCCAGCGCTTATGCGAGGCCCTACTTTAATTTGGAAATTGAACTGCGAGTGACGCAAATATCGGTGCCTAAAGATTGACGCGAACTTGTTCACACCCAGCCGGCCGGCCAACAAGGCAAACGTGCTCAACTACACGCCAAATTCCGTATTCCGAATTCAAAAGAAACAAGTATTCCTTCTTTTCTGCGGCAATTAAAGGCATAATTGCCATAGAAAATCGTTTAGAGACAGGCACAAATGATTCACCGAGTGAGCGACTGGCAGATCGCGATCGTGAGCGTGCTCAACCTAATTGAGTGATCACTTCGGTAGCGGATCCATGGAAGATCACGTTTGAGCAGAGTTACAGAAAATCTGATTTAAGCTATTTTTGGTGCGTATTTGAATGCCAAATAAACATAAATAAAGCAGTGACTTCAAGGGAATTTCGTTTACCTTTATCAAAAAATGCCATGTGTTAGGTTTACAGACATTTATAACTACATATTAATTAACATACGTAATTAACGGTATTATGTTAACATATATACATACATATGTACGTATACTTAAGCAAACTATATAAAAGGTAGGCTTCTTGCAGTTCTCTTCTCCCTTTAACATTTCTCTCTCAATTTAAAAGAAAGCATTCATATTTTAATTTAATGGGTTACGCCATACTCGTGTTCTTTTAAAATCAATATTTATTTTTTGGTCTCTAAAAATTTGATTGATTTTTAGGAATAGTTTAAGACCTTGGCCAACTCAAATTAGTTTAGAAGTTATACCGATTTGAAGAGAGCGCTCTCACATCAGCATACTCATAATCATGCAATGTTATTTGCTTTGCGTTTTTCGCGAAAAGACCGACAAACTATCAGACAGGCATGGCTAGATCAACTCGACTGGTAATGATGATAGATATATTGAAAAAATTAGATTACCCTCTGCAAGGGTATAAAAATATCCTATGATGCACCAGAGCGAGTACATTGCAATATCGTTATTCCTGAATCATGTACACAATGTACACAATTTTGAAAAAGCATCCTACTAAATAACTTAAACCCCCACCATTATTAAACATTATCAACATTTTTATTTTTTTTTACGAAGCACAATTGGGTATTGGACCCAAAAAGTGGCCCGCCGAGATCAGTAGAGTCTTCTTCAACAAATAGCGACTGATCTAGTTAAGATTGAACAAACAAAGATTTCCAAACAACCGAAATTTAATAAATAAATAACATTTTACGTACAAATAATTTTTTTTTTTAATTAATGGGTAAGACTAAAAGTACCAAATGAAAAACAGTTTTTTGTTTTTCTAGTATTTTTTCTGAACGATTTTTGAGTTTTTATAAAACTTATCAAGTCGATGTTAATAAGATTTTGGAAGATTTTTAGGTCTGTAGTCTCCAAGATCTGTTGTTTCACACGGACGGACGGACAGACAGACGGATATGGCTAAATCGACTCTGCTGATCAATAATATATATACTTTATAGGGTCGGAGATTTTTCCTTCTGCCTGTTACATACATTCTCGGTTGGCACTAACTTGTACCCTAAGAGTACCGGGTATAAAAATGTCTTCATTAAAAATATGCCCACCTGATTTGTTCGCCACTTTTGGGGTCCAATACCCCACTGTGTGAAGATTGGTCTGCATTAGTGGTGCCCACGGCCCCGACTGCAAATTTCTCTGCCGACGCTCTACCGTAAAACGGACAGTTTACATTCCAGCACATAATAAATTCTTTTCAATATATATGTTCTTCAGAAAAAATATTGCTTTAGAGCCGCGATTGTGGCTTAACCCCTTAAGTTTAAGCTTTTTAATCAGAGCTTGAGAACGTTTTGAAGCGAAATTATATTACAGGCAATGTGTTTCAAGCCTTTTAATAAGTTGCTCAATTGCACAATTGCACAATTACATTTATTTATAGTTTATTTATAAATAAGAGGCTAAGGGCCTCTTAAGGTTAACTTTTGTCATTGAGGTAAATTGGATATCAGAGTAATTACATTACTTACTTGGACTTACAGTCCACCAAAATCATGTATTTGTTTATTTTTTCTAAACTGACAACTCCTCAATAGAGAAAAAACCCTATTAATAACATGATTTTGAACGAATAGATTACTCCGAAATACCCTTTAAATTTAAGTTAAACAAATTTATATGATATGAAAAGAACGCCCAATAAAGAGACGTCTTCATATGCTGAGTTAATATTTCAAACTCTATCTTTATTTCAAAGTACGCGTTTACGTAGCGGTCATGAGATTCTTAAAACTAGTCTTATCGCTAGACCAACGCTGTCTTTGTTTAACCCTAACATGGGATACATTCTTTAGTGGAACAGGGGTGAACACAGAATTCGTGGATCCCACGCATGGATTCAAATTACATATACATATAGTCAAGTGTTTTGTGTTAGGCCCATTTGACCGCTGTTTAGAGATACGCGCACATGCGCTAATGCAGATCACAGCTGCATCGATAATAATATCGATAATATATTTTTAATATAATTAATAATTAATAATTAATATAATTAATAATATATTTTTAGAAAAAATGCAACCTTGACGTTCCAGATGGTTTTAATTATAACTGGCACGATGTTTATAATTAAGACATTTGTTGAACAAATGTTGTTACCGAGTTTAATATTTAAATTTATTTTTCATTTCATTTCCCATAACACGTAAAATATAAATTGTGTTTAAACTTTTGAATTTACTAGCTGGGCCTAGTTTGC
Source organism: Drosophila tani (assembly GCA_008042535.1). NCBI lineage: Eukaryota > Metazoa > Arthropoda > Insecta > Diptera > Drosophilidae > Drosophila > Drosophila tani. The sequence goes on from VNJO01007104.1 coordinate 5,256, forward strand.
TTCCGGCTGAAGGGCAGCGACAAGCTCAACGAGAAGTTGCTTAGCATCATCAACGAGTCCGGCAAGCTGCACATGGTGCCGGCCAGCGTAAACGACCGTTACATCATCCGCTTCTGCGCCGTTGCCCAGAACGCCACGGCTGAGGACATCGACTACGCCTGGGACATCATCGTGGACTTCGCCAACGAGCTGCTGGAGAAGGAGCAGCACGACGAGCTCTCCGAAATCATGAACCGCAAGAAAAAAGACACACTGGCCCAGAAGCGCTCCTTCTTCGTGCGCATGGTCAGCGATCCCAAGATCTACAATCCGGCCATCAACAAGGCCGGCACCCCAAAGCTCTCCATGGAGCTGCCCTCGCCGGTGGTGAGCCGCGGCAGTGCCCCAATTATCCGAACCCAGAGCTCGGTGGACCACAACTCGTGGATCTCCTGGCCGCTGGCCTTCCTCTTCAACAGCAACAACGAGGAAAAGGGCAACAATGTCTCGCTGCGGTAAGTCCTCTTATAATATATACATATGTATATTATACAGTTCTTATCAGAATTATAAGACACTTTGAAAATGTGTATGTAAATGTTATAAAAATGTAAAAACTTCGATATTTTTTAAATTGTATCAAAATGATCGACTTAATCGACAATTGCAGACTCCAAGGGTATACAAACTTCGGCTTACCGAAGTTAGCTTCCTTTCTGGTTTTATTTTCATATTGTTTATATATTAGTTACTTCCTAGATAATTAACTTATGTTATTGCAGTTTTCGACATTTGGACTGTAACGTGCGGCCGTCATCTTCTCGACGGAATTCCGGAGCCGGCTCTTCGCCTTCTCCGGAGAACGAGTTAGACTACGTGAATGTGCAGCAGCAGCAACCGGAGCAGCGATCGCCACGAAGATCGCCCATGGTCGTGCGTAAAGCATCCGCCGGACGCGAAAATCCAAACTAATTCTATTCGCACAGTCTAAAGATAGAGGCATATATAGCACACAGTATTAGCACCTCCTTATCGCAGGTGCCTAGTTGAATTCTAGACAAATCTACAATGCAATGGGACAGCAGCGAAAGGATTCTCCGGTCATCCCATATAATTATATGTATGCATTATCCTTTAAGATCTGTGACAGCAATATCGAACGAATAAAACTTTCTCGTTGTATGAAATATTATTTTGGAAAACCTGCAGGAGTAGACATACCGATATTTGTGTTGAACTATACCCTCAGACCTAGCCAGATCCTAACTGTATTTATAACCATATATATAACCCATTCAATCTTTCAATCTTAATCCGTTGCCTAGCTTTATAAAACATTTAGATTTATATTCTAGCGATTTGGTTTATTCTTGTTTCGGTAAAAATTTCGTTATCGCGCTGTGCCATCGAGAAATATGTTATAGCATGTGGCCGCCAAATGAACACAACCAACAAAATCATTTGGTTTTGGAATCAACAAAATATAAATCGATTCATGGTAAACAGCCGAATCCTTTGATTTCTTTGGTATTTCCTTTGAGGTAAACAAACGGGAACAAAAGCTTGTATGTGGATGATGCCATAGATATGACGTCGGATTACTTGGTATCGTCATGTGAGAGGAAACGGCAATAATTAGTGGGCATTGGCAGGGACTCCAAATGGACTGTGACTCAGTAAACCATTCTATAGACTTTGTGTGCGTTTGGGAGCGGCCACTGTGTTCTCGGATCTACGACGGCTCTCCTTCGAGTCCAGCCTCTGCCCGAAGGCCCTCAGCAACTTGTTCAGATAGGCCTCCTTTTCGCTGCGTGAGTAATGATCGAGTCGCATGTTTTTCATGTCCCAGTTCAGAAATGTCGGCGCCGCTAAGCCCAGTTTCAGGATAGAGGCCGCCTCTTTACTCTTGGCTTCTTGGTCCTCCAGTCGACTAGAGTTAGGCATATGAATGTCTGAGTTATCAAATGGATTAGGCAGACAGCTGTGCACCCTATACGTACTCACGTACTCAAATTGATCGGGGCCGATGCCAGAGGATGATCTTCCTTGGGTGCTAGGACGCCATGGCAGAGTTTCGGGGCCGAGGCCAGAGGATGATCTTCCTTGGGTGCTAGGTCGCCATGGGCAGAGTTTGATTTTGGTGCCGGAACTGATGCCATCGGAGAACGGAAGCCGAAGTGCTGCCTTCCCGAGTGTGGGCTAGTCTTTTCAATCATTCGTTGCAATATTTCGTCGTAACTTTGCGCCGACTCCTCCTTGGGTCTCGGCGCAGACGCGAGATTGACATGCCCCTGAAGCTTTGGCTCCAAGCGCCGCTTCATGGCCAACAGTTGTCCGTCGCGGCCATCCCGGTCTTCTGGCTTGGTCTTGAGGCCGGCTAACTTGCTACTTAATATCTGCAGCTGCTCCCACCCAAGGGACTTCTTTTGCTTGGCCAAACGTACATCTTCAATCTCTTGGCGCCGTATTCTTTCATCTAGATTGATCTTAGCTTCCCTTTTGTCTCTCTCTAACCGTTGCGTCAGAGCATCCAGGTTCGGTTTTATTTTCGACGTATCCTGGTAGTCGCTGGGGAGAAAGCCACGGCCTCTGAGATAGACAACGGGCGACTCCCAGGACCTGATCATATTGAGCACGACCTCGTTGTAATTGTGAGGTGAACCAACCCTTTCCCTCACTTTTGTCCCAGCATTGGTCATCGAAATCACGTCCAAGGAACCGAGAACCAAGATACACCTGGAGAAGGATTAGGCATTGGGGTAAGTGGAACAATGACCAGCCGCAGATCGGGAACTTTTACCATAACAATATTAACATAGCAGCTTGTAAATTTTTGTATTTTTATAAAATATACACAAAAGCACTTTGTTTTGAACTATGTGATTGGACTACGTAGACTTTGAATTCTAAGGTTAGTTAGTTCAAACATACAACGTGCTTACAATTTCCGATAGAATCATAATTTATTAAGCAAATTAAGATATTTCTTCACTAACAGACCAGTGCTATTTTTTGTTCAATTGAAATGAGCGATACCTAATTTTGTTGAAACAACATTTTTTTATGAATTTTCTACTTACAGAAAATTAGTAATTTTCTGGAAATTTTTCACATTACGATAAGCAGAAAGAACGCTACAACCAAGAATATAATATAAAGCAAGACTCACAGAGGCCTAGCTAAAAATAACCTACCCTAAAAAACCTATCACTTTACGCTATATCACGAAATTCAAAACCTGATTTATGCATATCACGAAATTCAAAACCTGATTTATGCATGTAGTACATAAAGCTGATACCATGCCACTGGCGCTAATAAAAAGAATCGTTTAAAGACATCTCTGACACCTTTCACAAAATACATCAATCGACAGCCGCAATACTTATCTCTGCCTTCGAATGGCGAACCCAAAGTAAATTAGCATGCTTAGCCGAATGCCAGAATGAATGAAATGCCTAACGTATGATTTGGCAAAAACGAAAACACACGAACCGCTTAGATAAACAAAAAAAAATATATAGAAGCGGCACGGATCTTGAAATCTTTATATGCAATATCCGTCAGCTGTTGTCAAGCGCGTGCTCCTCCAAAATTGCCAAAAATTAGATGCAAATTTTGAAAGAAGACATACTACAGTCAACGCACTTATAGTGAACAAAATTAAGGAACTATTTATTTGCTATTTTATTTCTCAATTAGAAGAATATAGTATATTTTGATCGTTCAACGATGTTTGTTTCCTTGGATCTACACAATGATAGTACTTTCCGTTGAAGTAAAAAAAAATGTGTTTTTCCAAATGAGAGTTGTTTGAATGTAGCTTATTGAAGTTCGACTGTAGGCAGCGATCATGGGAGTTTTGTTTTGGTGTTTGGCCGTGCCAACTTCCATAAGACGACAACCAAAAGAAACATTCCCAATCTCACGTATGTCAGCCACAGAGCATTCAGCAGAAGCAGCGTAGAAGGCGGATGGCTTCGGTGGATTCGGTGGATTCGACCGATGATGGCAACGGCCCTCGAGCACTTTTAAAGTGTGACCGCGTAAACTGAATACGAATTTATATTTAGACGCACGACGTCATCTGCGGTGGCTGGTACTGTGAATGAAAGTTTAGGCGAAGCTCCGCCGCTAAAGAGGACCAGATAAATACGTCAAGTCACGGTGTAGAGGCGTTCTCTGTCCCGCAATATCCGATCTCTCTCTCCCACTAGCGCGGACTCTGCTCCGCCTGAGTGTCTCTTCAGGCGGCGCGCGCACCGAGTGACTCAACGAGGCCCGCCAAACCTTGCTCCAGCCCAGAGCTTCTATGTATTACACCCAAAAAAAAACATAAGAGTTCAATCTTTCTACGCGTTGTCTTAAAAGTATACTCAAGCAGTATAACGTGTTTAGTATAGATTTTATACTTCAAAATATCAAATATACACTACAAAGTATAATTTTTATACTCCAAAGTTTCAATTGTGTATTTTTGAGTATTATTTTTATACGAAACTACATCGAAAATTCGATAACATATCGCGTTAGCTGGAATTTAGTGCTTTTCTGTTTGTCGCGTTAGTGATTATTATGAAATATTGGTGCAGATGAGTATAAAATGTATACTTTCGTAGTATCAAATTAATAAGCCTCTTATTAAGAAATTTTTCATACTCAAGAGTATAGAATTCATGTAACAATCGTATAGGTTCTATGATGATTTTTTTTTGGGTGTAGAAGAGAATATAGGAATTCGATTCGCAGGGCTTGTTTTCTATGAAAGTTAAAACAAAAAATTGTTTCCTCAAACCTAATTAAAGGTAGTACACATTTGTAATTATTATTTGCCTCTAAAGCACATGTAATCTTGATCAGAATCATCAGGCGAGTCAATAATAAAACCTCTTCAATGTCCTTAATAAACTACCCAGTCCAACTTTAGGCACTGAAATATATACAACTTTCATGTAAAGTTAGAGGCAGGTACCTATGTGCCTACTGGCTAAAGAAAAGTCTCTTTCGCTTTTGTTCAAGAACTCATGTGGGAATCTGTCACTGCCCTGCTCCTCATGAGCAGTAAGGAAATTCCCTATATGAATTATAATTCTGATTCCTTTAAAGAAGTTTCCTAAGACGTTTGTCTTATTATTAAATTTTATTATTCCAGTTAAAATAATGTGCTACTAATCCAACCTATAACTTCTTGAAAAGAGAATGACCATAGCTGGTGGCAAGCGAAAGAAGAAGCTCAAGGTCGTTACTCACCGAAATTTCGAGAGGTGAGGTGAACCTAACCCACGGCACACCGCAGATCATTATAGGGCACAGTTAGATAAGTGCAGTAATTAGCAAGACGTCAAGTTACGGGGGAGCCTCTGGCCAACTCTCGCAAACAAGCCCACCCATTCATACGTGCCCAGCCACCACCCATTCCCACGCTCGCCCATTAGCAGCCCCCACGCCCACTCGACCCACGACATGAAACAAATCGCTGAAAATCCATTTGGCAGAGATTGTATATTTTGTTATTTTTGTTTTCGTGTTTCACCCAGCAGGAGATTCCGTGAAACAATGGGCGTTCTTCACACAGCTACGTCACAAGTTTGAGCTGTTGCCAGGTATTCGTCATCCGTGCATCCCGATCGCTGTTAACGGATTCGGTAAATATTTGGACAATTGCTTGCCACTTTTTGTTAGAGTACTTGGGGTGGTTCCCCCCTCGGTCTGTTGCCGCCAAAGACATAAGCGGCTGGAAAGTTTTGGTTCCCCTCTAACAGATTTGGGGAAACAAGTTTGTTCTCTTGTTACCGCCACTCTTTCCACACAATCTTTGCATGATCCAGACTTATCAAGAGTCCGACGATTTCTATCAACCCCAAAAATTCCCCGAAAAGCCAATCAAAAAAAAAATAATTCTGGTTCGGCAACCTAAAGTCTGGGAAACACGCTCAAAACCAATTTAAATGTCATAACGAATAACGACGACATTGCCAGGAAGAGATTGATATTAAGCAAACCTACATGATGATTTTACACAAATTAAAGCTCACACTCGGAATTTGATATCAGAAGCTATCATTAATAATTTCTTAATCCCACAGAAAATGGAATTTCTCCTACCTTATACCTTATAATTAAGATAACAAGTCAGAAAACCCTTTCCAACTAGGGACTTTTTCGCACAGAGCCCGAGCCGAGCTAGCCGAGAGGAGTGGGCATAATGATCAAAGCGGGTTTCCCAGCCGATCTCGATGGAGGCGAAGTCCGAGTCTCCGGGTAGTAATTTGAGCGTGATCACGAGACGGGCAACGTCAATACCCAAAACACCTAACAGGTGCGAGAGCCAGAGCCAGAGCCAGCAGAGAGGGCCCCGCGCCAAGAGAGAGTCCGCGAGTGCGCGTTGATCGTAATTTTTCCATATAAAAACGAATGCCAAGGGTAGTGGCCAAGTCATTCGCGCCAAGGAAACTGAAGCTGTAACAAGCGAGCGGTACGCGTTAACAGATTAAACAGTGATCGAAATACATATCGGTGCGGTGTAAAATATATAACACGAAAAGGAGTAAAAGTTGATAAACACGAAAACAAACGAAAAGTGTGAACAACAAAAAATGGATGTTGAAGAGTTTCGCAAATACGGCAAGGAAGTGATCGATTATATATGCCAATATGGCGCCAACATCGAAGAGCGTGATGTGTCTCCCACCTTGGATCCGGGTTACCTGAAGAAACTGCTACCAGGTGAGCCAGACATGGCAAATCGTCTGCCAAATATCGATGGATGAGTCTAATGTCAAATGCGAAAGGGGAACTCCTTGCCTATAATTCAAAGTAAAATTCAGTTATAATTTTTTGACAAAAATAGAGCTACTTCAAGCCTTTTGAGTGGTTTACAGCAAGCTGTCTAAAGAAATATAGCGCCACAGTGTCAGAAACAGTGGTTTCTGCCCGGCCTCTGCCAGCACACGCACAGTATGCAGAACAAAGCAGTTCGGTCAAGTTATAGTTTTATGGCCAAGTTAATTTATTTTTATTTAGTCATAGCCATTTGTTAAGAGGGGGGTAGGGTTAATTCGGTGCAAAACGGGTCACTTTTCAAAAATTTGTTGTGGCGAAACAGCTGGAGCTAGTTTATTTATTTAAATGACATATAATAAGGTAACATTTAGACAATTTTGCTAAAAATGTTTTATGGAAAAATATGCACATGTATAGGAGTTATAGGGAATCTCCTGAGGCCCCTCCAAATAAAGTTGATTTGCGGTGAATCGTCCAATATGAAAACCAAAATATGCATTAGTTAAAGAATAATTGGCCGGAAGTATCACCGTGGAGTTTTTCTTTAAAAAAATTTTTTTTTTTCGATTTTTCATGAAAGTTGGAAATCAAAGATTCAATTCTTGACTAAAAAAAAGGTTTAATTGTTAAATATAAAATATAATAAAAAATAAAATTTAAAAAAACACGATGGTGATACCTGGAGAATTAGTTGTAGAAGCTCTGTGCAAAATTTCAAAACGATTGGTCAAGTAGATTTTTAGTAATCGTGTACACCGACTTTGAAAATTACACTTTTCAGGAAAGCGCTTTAAAGTTTTGACTGCCCATACATCGAGCATAGAATGACCTCCGTTCAACTAAGCATTACTTCGTTATTTTTGCTCCGATCGATGTCAAATTTGGACTTTACGTTCTTCAGATGTTAGACATTCAAATAAAAAAATAAAAAAAAGTGGCGAAAAAAATTAAATACCCTACCCCCCCTTAAGCAGAATGTTAGCTTTTTTTCTCATACGAGCCCTTCTACCTATATCTAGCCTGGGCACCACTGGTTTAGAGTGTGGTTTTTCTAGGATTTATTTCCACCCAGAAGAAATAGGTTTAATTATAGCACTAGTGATAAATTGTATACGCTAATTGTTAACTATGCCCAAACAAATTAGCAATAAATATCTGAAAATATTTATCTTCGCACAAAACATGTGCAGATGTACATACATTAGGTAGGTACATATGTACATATATCCAAAGAAAGCTAGGCGAAGTGAACAACAGGCAACAAGCAAATCAATGCCTCTCAGAAAACTTGTTAAATCATGTTGACTAATTGCTTTGCTCACCGCTCGAAGAGTCATGTGAATAATGTGCGAATATAAACTATTCGAAAATCCCCAAGCCCACGGATTCGAGTGCCGCAATGAGGTGGCGTGGGCGGGGGCCTGGCATAATTGGGGCGCACTCGGCAGCCATCTCTGCAGATCTGTGAATTTGTGAAGTTGGCAGGCAGTTTAACGAAGAGAACAGCGTTTTGCCAGCGAATTTCAGGCGAATTCCTCCGCACAGTAGGCTAAGTTAAATATTTACGCCCCGAATGGACGGACGCCGCAATCCCGAGAGTTCAACTAAACAAATCAATTAATTATGCATACGCAAACACACACCTTGCGTATAGACATAGACTTACTTGTTGATCTTTCTACTCAGTGCCAAAAACAACAGACGCGCCATAAATATTGCCCAAATTTATGGGTGATAAAAGAAATATTTAAGGCGCACCCACTAATCGGCTGCTGGCCTGTTTATCTTTCAGCTGACGCTCCCCAGTCGCCGGAGTCGTTCAAGGACGTGCTCGAGGACTTCGAGCAGAAGATCATGCCGGGCGTGGTGCACTGGAACCACCCCAAGTTCTTCGCCTACTTTCCCTCGGGCAACTCCTTTCCCTCCATTCTTGGCGATATGCTGAGCAGCGCCCTTGGATCCATAGGCTTCAGCTGGGCCAGCTGTCCGGCAGCCGCCGAGTTGGAGACGATCGTCATGAACTGGTATGCCAAAGCCCTCGGCCTGCCCAAGGCGTTTGTCTCTGATGCGCCTGGCAGCACAGGCGGAGGGGCCCTCCAGGGATCTGCCTCCGAATGCGCTCTAGTCTCGCTGATTACTGCCCGCGCCCGTGCCATCAGCGAACTTAAGGGCCAGACCAGCGTCCACGACAGCGTTTTTTTGCCCAGCCTAATCGCCTACGCCAGCCGCGAGGCGCACTCCTCGGTGGAGAAGGCGGCCAAGATGGCGCTGGTCAAGCTGCGCATCATTGACGCCGACGAGCGAGGGCGCATGCGCGTGGACCTGCTGCGTCAGGCCATTCAAAACGATGTGAACGCCGGCCTGACGCCCTTCTTCGTGGTGGCCACAGTGGGCACCACCGGCGGCTGTGCCTTTGACGACATCACGGCGATCGGCAAGGTGTGTCGCCAGGTATCCAGCATATGGCTGCATGTGGACGGTGCCTACGCGGGCAACTCGTTCATCCTACCCGAGATGAGGGTCTTCTCCGCTGGACTGGAGTACGCGGACTCGTTCAACACTAACCCCAACAAGCTACTGCTGACAAACTTCGACGCCTCCGCGTTGTGGGTGCGGGATGTGATGACCCTCAAGAGCGCGCTCAACGTCAATCCGCTGTACCTTAGACACGAGCACTTGAACGGCGTGGACTATCGGCACTACGGCATTCCGCTGAGCCGCCGCTTCCGGGCCCTGAAGCTCTGGTTCGTATTCCGGACCTACGGCATTAAAGGTCTGCAGGAATATATCCGCAATCATATGGCGCTGGCCAAGAAATTCGAGATGCTGGTACGCAAGGATGAGCGCTTCGAGGTCCGCAACGATGTCCACTTGGGCCTGGTCTGCTTCAGAATGCGGTAAGTCAAATACAAGAATTGCATCCTCTATGAGGAGATAATCTCTAATATAAATTATCTTCCCTTTACTTCACAGAACTAACGACGAGCTTAACCACATGTTGTTGGCACAGATCAACCACTCGGGCAAGATGCACATGATCCCGGCCAAGTTTAACGGCCGCTACGTTATCCGCTTCTGCATCACCTATGAGCACGCCACGGAGAAGGACATCCTTGAAGCCTGGAGCCAGATAAAGGGCTTCGCGGAAGAAATCCTGTGCGACCAGCAGCTGGAGTCGAGTTCCGTACCCACAACGCCCGAAGGCTCGGATCGGACAAGCTCGGAGCCCGCGGCTCCTGTGGCCGGCAAGCCGCCCATTAAGAAGAAGCTTACCAGGACCAAGTCCCTACGATTCTCTTTCACTCGCAGCATCTCGCGGGAGCAGTACCAGAGCCAGAGCGAGCACCTCATGGATGGATGTACACCCATTTTGGTGGTGGATCCCAAGACGCTGCAGGAGAACTTCCAGAAGGCGGCGGATGACAACGAGAGGGAGAGCAGCAACGGAAACAATGGCACAATGGTCAACAGCACCAACAAAAATGAAAGCACGAAATTGAAAAATATCTCCGACGTGGACACAGATGAGGGTAGTAACTGAGCGCGAAGTCGAAAGGACGGATTTCGCGGATTTGGGTCCATGTCATAACGCCCATGGGCTGCCTTAAGTCTCACCCATTGTAAAAATTGAAACATTTTAAAAATTACGATTCATTATTATTTTAAAAATTACGATCAATATTTGTTGAGAAGTATGCAGGTATACATTTTGTGTGCGTCCTTTCCTAATTTGGGTAATGTAAAAAAAAAACGCGGCAGGGGCGTTATGACATGCACCCCGAGGATTTACCTCTAGCTAGTATTAATTTTGAGCTGAAATGAGGCCTGTACCTAAGTCTACCGACTAATTGCTCAAGTTGCTTTTAAGTTTATCTATTTATGCATTTAGAATTTAAGTTTTGCTGAACTTCATCTAATTTAATCAAGGACTCATTCATTGCTAATACTTTGTAGCTGAGATAGGTCTACTATCATGAACAAAAGCACTTATTTATAAACATTTATTGGCATTTGTTATGCAATTTTCTATAAAACAATACTAAGAAACTCTATAGCGTGTCTCTACTGGAAGGGTTTACCCAGCAGGTTTAACACTCCAGCGAAAAAAACAAAATGTTTGTACAGTCCCAGCATTGCATTTTTCCATTTTGTATATAAAATAAAGGCCAAAGGTGCACGTTAAGAAGCGAGATTTCACAAGTTATCTTATTAAAGGAAATCCGCCGTGCAAAGGGAGAAGTCTAGATAATTATAATCAAACAAAAACACCTTTTAACGAGGTGAGGTAAAAGTGACGATGGCACCTTCCAATTCGAAAGTTTCTGATATCCAATTTTGTGACGATTAATAGTAAAAATAATTAACTAAAAATAAATTACAAATAATAATAATTTAACTAATTTCTAGATCGGCACTCTGGTATAAGTCATTATAAGTCTTTTCAAGAGTAGATATTTTGTAGCTTAGTGCCGAAATCGATTCAAACCAAGGTGGTATCGGTACCCGGACTTTAAGGAAGTTCTTGATCTTTCAACGGACGCAAGGCTGAGGAGCCATGTTGTGGCAAGAAGGTCGCCCAATACCGTGGAATTTCAAGATAAGAAGAAACGGACGCAACTAAACTGAAAAGCGAGTATATTTACAAAAAACAATGTTAAATCTTCCAGGAGAAGATCTGTGCCGATATGGTGACTTATTTTTATACGTTCTTTCCAATAGCATTTACAATTTTTGCTCTCCGTACGTTGCAGGAATTTGGCGAGGGTTGAAAGAAAAGTTTTCTTGGTGTCGTATAGTTTTGATACGCACCTTACATACATAGTATATGGAGATTCTAAAAAAAGGACTAATGCGTTGATAAAACGCTGGAAAGTTTATATTGATGACCATGACGTAATCATTTTTTACAAACCAGGTAAAGAAAGCTGGTTACCGACGATTTATTGCAGCAAATCGCGAATCACCTGCAGGGATACCCTGATTCCGATAGACACAATAGAAAAACTGGTTAATTGTTTCCAGAACCAAATTATTATCGACCACGCGCATTTATCATTTACCGACCCTAGCATTCAGCCAGCAACATTTAGTTGAGACATTTCCCCTTAACCAAATTTAAACTTGGAAATGAACGTTTCTGACCAAGGCTTACAGAAATAAATTGTGACAACAGAGTATTAAAAGGCATAGCTTGCTGCGCAAGACAACGCAAAACAGATTTTTAAAGACTTTTTCTTCCCGAAAATGGTGCAATGGCTATGGAACAAACTTAGTAGAAATTAGTGAGGGAGACTTAAGCAAGACGGATCTTTGCAAATTGTTTTCACCCTCTTGCTAAAAGTTACTCTCAAGCGGAAACATACTTCAAGAAACTGACAAACCATCCGAATATACTCGCCAGAAGACATAGAACCAGAAGACTCAAAAGAACCCATCCCATCGATATACCACACTGAACTTTTAAAAAAAAACCTCCACATGACCTAAATCACTCCACAAATTCGTAACCCATAACATTTTTCTACTACTACAAAATATTTTAAAATCCATTGAACACCTGCCTACACTATTGTAAAAGTTACTATATATAGTACAATATACACTGCGTAAATTAACACAGTAATAAAACACAAAATCAATATTTGAAAAAAAAAAAACAAAAAACTTACAATGACAAACGCACTTACTAGACTACAGGTCTACAAGCACTCTGCCTGGGATTACGATTTGGGAAATTAAACTTAAGTCTGGAGGTTAAACGTGAAACGATAAATCAAAGACGAAACAACGATCTCATCTCTTTCCTTATTAAATATCCAAAAAGTAAATTGAATTTTTATAAATTTGTATTTACCCGCTACAGCATAATATTAATAAGATATTAGACTTTAATTAATTTAACTTAATGTAATGTGATGCCTCCGTGATCTGATTTTAAATCTGATAACCATAATCGCCGGTGTTAAGATTCACGACAGCATTAGCCTTAATTAGGGCCGGTTTCTACCCTCCATGTCAAAGTGCCTGATAACTATGTTTGTATTTTTCCGGAAAAGATAAACTTAGCAATTCGGATTTCAGTTACAGCCACCTAGCCAGCAGTGTCAGTTGAATCCCTGATATCACGACCCATAATGATTCAGTTGCTCAATAACAATTCAAGACGACCAGGGGCTGGAAAATCTAAAACACATTCAAAACTTTAAAGGTTGTTACCAGGCCGATCTGCTTCTGCGTGATCTACACGTTCAACGGCGCATTACCAGCAATCAATAAAAGTTCGCTTTTAGCATGCGACATTAGGCAAGTCCCAAGACGGATTCCACTTAAGGGTGGTAAAAAGCTAACGCCAATAACCCAGAAGGGGCCGCCAGCCGGATCGGAAAGCGCACTGGTCGGCAGATGACCCATGAACGGCCACTGCTGGGCGGGACGCGCACGAGGCGTTTATGCAAATTGTTTAAAATAAGGTTAGTCAAAGAACTCAACTCTAGCTAAGTAAACATAAATGATTAAACTACCGAAATGAATGAATAACAATACACTTAAACTTTTATCGTTTCAACATTTTAGATCTTAGTAGCTGATTATCATTGAAGGCAAACTTTTTTGAAATTGTTAATATTACTTGAACTTACCTTAATCGTAGGCAAATAGTAAGAAACAAACAAAAGATTTAATAATATAACCAAAACAAACACGCTTCACATATGGTTTAATCGATTATGCCGGTTTCTGTGCCTATCGATAGTATCAGCGTGACCGTTTATGGTTTTTTATATACTTTATGGTATTTTTCGAAGCCACAATCGGGTGAAAAGTATTTATTTTTGTTATGGTATATACTGGTATTTACGAATAATCTCATCTCATATTTAATGATATTTTTTGATCTGTTCACTTTTAGAGATCTTAAGCAAGGCGAAACAAGTGCAATCGGTCAAAATGAGCAAGCAAAATTACAGAAAAGACTGGGAAAACTACACTCATGGCTAGAGAAATGCTAAGCAACAGGCACGGTCCTGAGCAGGATTGCATCGCTTAACGGGTCTGGCCAGTGTCCACCGTGGACGTTTTTAAAAATCAATTTTTTTTTCTTACTCTAACAATTTGTTTTACTTCTAAGAATAGTTTAAGGCCTTGGCCACACCCCAACTCAAATTAGTTCAGAAGTTATAGCGATTTAAAGTAAGCGCTTTTGCACTAGCATACTCCGGGAATGATTTTTTTATTTGCTTTTATCTCGAAACTACATTTTTAGAACTGGCGTCATCAAAATCTTGTAAACTATCAGGCCTATTTCTCTCAAACTTGAACTGAATACTCTTAGATATTTTATGCAAAATGTAGCGTACGGATTTTGCGATTACTCAATTAGTTTTTTATTTATTGACTTTTTTGTTGTAAAGTGTCGGTAAAAAATAAAAAGTTAGTGAAAACATAAACTGTTAATTTTTTGCCGAAATTTTACCACAACAAAAATAGTCAAATGAAGACTGTTCTCACACAACGACTCTTAAAATATGAAAAATAAATATTATAAGGAACTAAAACAAAGTGTTTATTCTTTTGTAAATGTAAATAAAGAGAAACAATGAATAAAATTGTTATTTTAATGAAAAATAAGCCTTAAAAAATATTTTTTGTGATGGTATTTTTTATGGTATTTCGCGAAATTGAAATGGTAGTTTATTGTATTTATTGTTGGGCCAAAATGTATTTTTTATCGTTATCGGCGCGGTCACGCTGATCGAGACTCATCGCTGAAAACGTAAACAAAAATTTTCCGGCGCTAGGCAATGCTCGTTTATTATTGTTGAAAGTTAATAGATGAGTTAGAATGCCAAACTGGAACCAAATACAGTCGCAGCTTCGGAGCTCCAACAACCCCGTCGTATTTTTCGACATAGCTGTGGGCACAACGGTAAGCTGCGACAAACTCGGTATTTACATCCGTTTAACCCCATTTCGGTTCATTTCAGGAGATCGGAAGGATGATATTTGAACTGTTTGCTGATACCGTACCCCGCACAGCAGAAAACTTCAAACAATTTTGTACAGGCGAGTACCGACCGGATGGCGTGCCGATTGGCTACAAAGGCGCCAGCTTCCACCGGGTGATCAAGGATTTTATGATACAGGGCGGTGACTTTGTGCAGGGCGACGGCACCGGCGTGACCAGTATTTACGGCAACACATTCGGCGACGAGAACTTCACTCTGAAGCACGACTCGCCCGGACTCCTGTCCATGGCGAACAGTGGCAAGGAAACCAACGGCTGTCAGTTTTTCATCACGTGCGCCAAGTGCAACTTCCTGGACGGAAAGCACGTAGTTTTCGGCCGTGTCCTAGACGGCCTGCTGATTATGCGCAAGATCGAAAACGTACCCACGGGACCCAACAACAAGCCCAAGCTGCCAGTGACGATATCGCAGTGCGGGCAAATGTAGTGCAGAAATTGTAGTCTTGTTTTTTTCTTTTAATAAAGATGCTATGATGTGTTTTATGAAACGCAACGAGTACCTTGGAATATGGCGAAATAAATAGTTCTAAATAGTCTAGTTATAGAACGCATAACCACCAGCCGCCGCCTTCTCCTTTCGCAGAGTCCGACAGTCCTCAATCATGAAACTGAAAGGGAAACGAAACATGATAAAAACGTTCATTGAGCACCCCGTCGTAGTACCCACTCGTAGTAGCGAAGCCAGCGGAACGGTGGCCAAGTGCCAAAGAGCGCGGTCATCAAGGATAAAATTGATGGAAAGTCCAGCAGCGCGATTAGGACATACACCCAGAATAATTCATGGACTAAAAAGCTGCCAAATTGCCTAAAATTCTAGACCATTTGACCTAAAACGGAAGTCGAGGCAGTTATTGCCTAAAATTGTCCAATATGCCATATATGGGAACTGCAATATTTTTAGACAATAGAATCAGGCCTAAATTCTAGGCAATATTTGTAAAAAAAAATGTTAAATATATTTAGGCAATACGATGCTTAGATCTTTACTTTTAGGCAATATAAGCCTATAACTTGATTTTTATATAATATTGATTTTGTATTAATACAACCATTTCACAGAATACTCCTGCTATATTTTTCCTGCAGAAAATAAAGGTTTGTTTTGATTTAAATCCACGATAAATCTATTTTTCAACGGATTTCTGGAGTTGTAGACCTGCTTTATACTTTGGACGGTCAACTTTAGAAAAAAACACGTTTTGATTTTCCAACGGATTTTTTTAAAGCTTTTAGGATGCTAGCAGCTTGTTAACATTTGAGTTAACGGATTGAAATTCCCTTTTTTTTCAAGTTTATCGACTCCAGCACACAAATAAAAGTAAAATATGCACGACGTTTTCCACTCTCTTTTCAATGAAACAAAGTTTGGCGTAATCAGAATTGATCAATCTTAATCCGTTTTAAATAAGCCAATATGCAAAATCCGAGGATAAGTATAGATCACGTCCCTATAAAAGGTACTACCCTGCAGTACCTGTCATCAACGTTTCATCAATGATTCATCAAAAAACCTTCGTTGTTGTTGATGAATTATCGATGAAATTCGATGACTCATCAACATCATTTTTGAAGAGAGAAATTTAGCGAGTCACGATTGACACGATTGAACGAAAGCTTCGGTTCAGCCGAAGCCGAAGTCGGCGCGTTGATGAAACGTTGATGACAACGGCCTATTGATGGCAACTGGTACTGCAAGGTACTTTCTTGTGGATTCGCTCAGGGGGTAGGTCCTCACCGTTTATGTAAAGTTCTCATTCGCTTTTATTCATGCGTGGCCGGAAAAATTCGTGTACTCGCACCGTCGATGCTTTGCTCCATAGGAAATTCTTCCTGAGCGCTCAGTAGGTACTTGAATCTCCCGCTTACCGCTTGCTGAACTGGGGAGCATCCCTATTATCCTCCCCTTTACACAGATAATTCTGTTTGAATTCGGTCACCGCATAAAGCAAAGTCTGGGAAAGTCCGACTGGTTACGACTACGGACACGCTGCTCCAACTCCTCTGGCGTACCAACGCCTGCTTCGCCACCTCCGCGGCACATGTGAATGGCCAAGCCACTCCGGTGCAGGTACACCCACCAACACAGACGGTGCCCCAGGCACTTCCCCGAAACCTGGATAAATATTATAACTTAAAATAATTCATAATATAAAAAACTTCGAGCCAAACTTTTTCCCGGTATTTAAATGGCAAGTGTTTCTATCGATAGTCAGCTGTCATAGCCATCGATGTATCGGAGCGCAGCGTAATATACGGAAATGTGAGCACGACCACTCACACTTGTACTCACACTTAAAATTTTTGATAGGGAAACAGAACAACCAAACGTTCTGCTGCGCACCAAATCTTTTCGGCCCCAAATGCAAGTGCAAAACGCTCTAGCAGCGTCTGTAGTGCATTCAAAATTATAAGTGACAGTGACCAACGGGAAGGGACGGGAACCGTGGCTTCCGAGACTAGGAGCCAAGAGTGGACACTGAAGGAGCTCCCGCGCCCAGTGCGTACAAAAATCGATAGCGGTCGCTGTTTAATTCAAGGTAACCCAACCGCGCGTCACATCCATGAATGAAAGCGTCCCTCTCATCTGATTTTGGCTCACCTTGAACCCCTGGGGGACTGCAGAAAGGGCCAAGAGGCGCGCCGCTCCCGATCAATCTTTGTGTTTGTGTGTGTATACCTGTGCCCTGTTTCCGCATGTGTATAAACATCGGTGCCCGCCCGTTCTCCGTAGAACAGCTGTTCGAGTTCTGTTTCTGCTCTGTTTGCTTAAATCCAAACAATTTGAAAGAATTGAGATTCCACAATTAGCGGGGGCTTGGCAGCTCCTGGCATGCTTCACATGGCTATCGCTGTTCGTGGTGGGGGTGGTGGTGGTGGCGGGGCGTGGTTTGTGCAGCAAGGCGAAGGTGAAAGTCGACCGTCGACAGCTGGTAACGAGTAAGCGCCTGGAAAGAAACCCGTTATGCAGAGCAGCTGTTCGCCAGCAGTTTTCCCAGTAGCAAGTGGGGCACAAAACATACGCCGATTTCTTAAAAAGCCCTCGCAGTGGGTTGATTTGCCAGTTATATCGGAGCAGCCGCTGACGACAGTGGTACTATCACGCCCCAAACAGATTGTAAATTAGAAACGATTGCGCGCACCCATCTGTATATAGAACCTACATAGTTTAAGTTCTCTTTGTTCGTTCGCAGGGTGCTGCACGACAATTCGACGGCTTTTATGTGATTATTACTATGAAATTGGATGAAATTGTTGCATGGTGAGACAAGAGTTTAATTCTTTAATTCACTGTTCCCTGTATTATCTAATTCTCGGCTTTGTACGCGTACCAGGTACCAAAAGAAAATCGGCACCTATGACAAGCAAGAATGGGAGAAGACCGTCGAACAGAGGATCTTGGATGGCTTCAATAATGTCAATTTGAAAAACACAAAGCTTAAAACCGAGCTTATCGATGTTGACTTGGTGCGCGGTGGGTATATCCATCCTTGATTAATAAATAACAACACGTAATTACTTTAAAATCACAAACTGCAGGTTCAACCTTTCCCAAGGCCAAGCCCAAGCAGTCGTTGCTCACCGTGATCCGTCTGGCCATTCTGCGCTATGTGCTGCTGCCCCTGTATGCCCAATGGTGGGTCAAACAGACCTCGCCCAACGCCTTTGGCTTCATCCTGGTTCTCTACCTAACCCAGCTGGTCAACTGGGCCATCTACGTCCTGCACAGCAACAGCAACAGCAACAGCCGAATTGAGGCGCTGGTCTACGACAAGCCTCTGAATGCCACACTTCCCACTTCCGAGGAGGGATCAGCGGCCGAAGACGTCGACAAGCAAGAGGAGCACGCCGACCTGCTGAGTGCGCTGCTCATCCCCTGCGCCCTGAGCCTGCTGATCAGTCTGATCCACTCGCAAATCGTAGCCACCAACACGGCGACAGGCGGAACCGGCGGCAGCAGCAGCAAGAACAAGCTGCGACGAATCTCCATGACCAGCAGCAGCCTTGGTGACAAGGCCACGGTTCGGGAGCATCGACTGAGGCGGCGCAAGAAGTTTGTGAGTCGGTGAGTCCGGGTGGAATAGTTTGAAGCAACCTTTCTTACATTAACTAACGTTAACAGCAGTCGCCAGCCGGAGGCTGAATTCTCTCAGCCCAGCAGCAGCAACATCTCGATACCAACCAGACGCAACGCCTCCTCCAGTAGTGGCCTTGAGGTGCTTTCCAGGCCAGTCATTCAGGCTCCCACAACAACCGTAAGTAGCGCCGTCGCACCGGACCCCATACTGACGACAACGCCGCCGCGGACTGTCGCCATCAAGCGGAGCAGCGGCGAGGAGACCTACCTCACCACCACTACCATCAGCGCACTGAACCAGCCGCCGGCTGCCCCTTCCGCTTCCGCAGACAGGGAACAGAAGCGCTTTGATCTCAACAGGCAAACCCCCGAAAGCCCCAAGAAGCGAAACGTCAACTGGCACACGCCTATCCAGATATACGCCACTTACGAGCGCACCGAGCAGCCCTCTTCCAGTCGGTCTGGCAAGGAGGAGGATGAAGCTGTTGTCTGTGTCGATGGTGAAAGCCGGGCGGCTCTCAAGCCCGGCTATCAGTCGCGTCGCAATATTGGCGAGGACGATGGCTTTGAGAGTCTGAACGGAAAAAGTTCTAGCGGCGAGGATAACAACCACTCGCCCTTGCCCAATGCGGCAGCCAGTGCGTCCTCCAGTCCTCCAGTTCCTGTCCAAGCCAGTCAGCTGCGCCTGCGTCTCAACACTGGGAACAGCGGCTCCAGCAACAGCGCTCCTCCAGCGGAAAAGATGGCACAGTCGCGAGGCAATGAATCCACCACCAGTTGCGCCGAGTCAGATGAATGCGACGAGGCGGACATCATTTCCAGCCCGGCCTCGACGTGCAATCAGGAGTGCACTACTTCGGCCACCGACTGGCTGGGGGTGACCACCAACAGCGAGGATTGCAGTTACACCTCTGACCTAGACCACTCGGACAGCGGATTTAAGCACGCGGCTTGCAGTGATGAGGATCCAGGCGAGCTGGACATAACGCCAACCACCATACTGAATCCCCACAGCAGCCTTGACCGCAGTGAGTGCCGTTCTAGTTGCAGTTTTCTGAGGACATTAATAGCCCTGTTCCACTGCAACATTCTGCTACATTTTCGAGGATGGTCCATTCTTTAAACCAGTGGACCGCACCACTACAGTCTAATGCCAACATTGCATTGGTATGAGTAAAACTTGAACACTCTATGGCTAGATATGACAAAAAAAAAGCTTAACATTCTTTAATATGGCAACAATATTAGCTATAACCTAAAAACTAGCTATTTAACGCTAAAAAAGGCTAAATCTAGCCACACAATTTCAATTTGTCTGCACTGATTCTTCTGTTCTCTTTTGTGCTACTGTGCGTGAGCGGCAGCGACGCCGACTGTAAAAACTCCTATCCCGCGGGATAGGGCCGTGCCGACCACTGCTTTAAACACTGGGTCTCCCCTAACGGAGGATGGTCCATCCAAATTGGACGGTCCATCCATCCGAAAAATATCGATTCTCAAGCGATATTTCGTAAGTTCGCTCCCTAAACTCTTCTAACCCTTCCCTAATTTTGTATTGTTATTTAAATGATGCATTTTTGAAAAAAAAATGAATGAAAACTATATCCAGCGCAGCATTTCGTGGTCGGCACTGCATAATGAGATGCTCTTTAAGCAGTGTCAGGAAAGTATTTCTGCTTTGCGGTCGGAGCAGAAAAACTCCCGATTTTTCTTTGATATACACAAATTTTAAAGCTCCAATCATGGATATTAATGAGTCCATGAATGGGTAGGTTTTTTTTGAAGAAGTGTCGCAAAAGAAAGCCTACAATGACCGTTTTCGGCCGCGCTATGATCACATGTCGCCCAAGAATGAAGATGTTGCAGTGGAATCACCTACATTCAATTTGTAAAAATATGTTGCAGTGAAATTACACCATAAATATTCCATTAACTTTGTCCAGTTAGCTGCACCATCTGGGATCAGCGCGACGCGAAGAAGGCACAGTTATCGGTTCTGGAAATCGCATCGTGTATAATTGAACGCGTGGACTCCATGGGAGAGACCAACGATTACCTGTACATAGGAGTGGTGTTCTCCTTTCTGCTCACCCTGATCCCCATTTTCTGTCGTCTGTGCGAGGTAGGACTGTACGCAGAGATGTACCTCAGATGTTTTCAATATGGAAATGCTTGCAGATTACTCTCGGGAGCGATGCGGAAAAGGCCAGCGAAATTAGCTACTTGTATGTGCCACAGCTTCTATGGGAGAAGTCCTCATCGTCGCTTTTCAACCTCTTGGGCTTTGCCTTCGGCGAGGCCCAGTGGGAGCGCACCGTCCTGGCTCTGGGCTTTGTTCAGCGCCTCTGCCTGACCCTCATCCTGTTCATCGTCTTCGCCGTGGCCGAACGTACCTTCAAGCAGCGATTCCTGTATGCCAAACTCTTTTCCCATTTAACATCGTCACGGCGGGCACGTAAGTCGAATCTTCCACACTTTCGGCTGAACAAGGTGCGCAACATAAAGACCTGGCTAAGCGTGCGGTCATACCTAAAGGTGGGCTTGAGTACATCAATCATGGAGTTAGATCTTTAATCAATCTTCTACAGAAACGTGGTCCGCAGCGGTCTGTGGATATCATCGTGTCCGCCGCCTTTATAGTCACTCTGCTGCTGCTGGCCTTCCTCAGCGTCGAGTGGCTCAAGGACTCTGTGCACCTGCACACGCACCTGACCCTGGAGGCGCTCATCTGGTCAATCACCATCGGAATCTACCTGCTGCGCTTCATGACGCTGGGCCAGAAGATCCAGCACAAGTACCGCAGCGTGTCCGTGCTGATCACCGAACAGATCAACCTGTATCTTCAGATCGAACAGAAGCCCAAGAAGAAAGAGGAGCTGATGGTGTCCAACAGCGTGCTCAAGCTGGCGGCCGATCTGTTAAAGGAGCTCGAAACGCCATTTAAGATCTCTGGCCTCAGCGCCAACCCATATCTATTCACAACCATCAAGGTAGTCATACTTTCGGCCCTCTCGGGTGTGCTTAGCGAGGTCTTGGGCTTCAAGCTGAAGCTGCACAAAATCAAGATCAAGTAAGTCGCCGTGAAGGGAGCGCGCAGATCGCAGATCGCAGAATGAGCATATTTTGTAGTACAACTTTTTCGAAACGCTTATTAAACGGAAATCTACAATTAAACGTAACTTTAAATTAGTTTAATGAATACATTTAAGTGAGCCCATGTTCATGTTTGTCGTCGAGTGATTGTTTGGCAGCGTTACCAGAAACCAGAAACCAACTACTGACCACGTAAATCGATATGCATTAGTATTTACTCACCAAATACCTTCTACGACCTAGAGCGACCTGCACAATCACACATCATGTTAACTACAAAATTGTTTAATGAATCGTTTTAAGTTCAAAGAACTTTAGGCATCAAATTAATGCGCCCATATTAGTATATTAGTTGCCTGGTTATTATTCTGTCTTCTATCTCATGTTCAATTCCTACAGCGGTCTCAGCTAGAGCGTTGCAATAAATAAATGTTAGCAAACCAGTGAAAAGTGTTTTCAATTTGTATGCCCGGTACCCATAAGTTAGTGCCAATCGAGAATGTAAGTACCAGGCAGAAGGAGGCATCTTCGACCCCATAAAGTATATATATTCTTGATCAGCTTATCCAGCCGAGTCGATTTAGCCATGTCCGTCCGTGTTGGTAAACAGATCTCAGAGACTATAAGAGCTAGAGCAACCAAATTTGGGGACAAGATTGAAATCTGTTGCAAGCAGATCAAGTTTGTTTTAAATTTTCGCCACGCCCACTTCCGCCCCCGAAAATCGTAAAAAACTTTATTTAAGCTATAGTCGTAATTTTTGGCTTAAAGTAAATAGACAAAATAAATAAGTAGACATTTGCGGACGTTTTCTGAAAATTTGAGTCAAATCGGATGATAAACATGGATGTTATTTGAAAAAAAAAGCCAAAGGGCATTTATAAAAATTCTACTTATGTTTAAATTTTTCTGTCGCTTTTAAATTTAAATTTTGAAAAAAGCCAAAATGCATTTATAAAAAATTCTACTTATGATTAAATTTTGTCTGCCGCTTTTTAAGTAACATAGAAACATGATTTTGTTGTTCATTATACGCGTTAAATTTTGAAAAAAGCCAAAAGGGCATTTATAAAAAATTCTACTTATGTTTAAATTTTTTCTGTGGCTTTTAAATTTAAATTTTGAAAAAAAACTAAAGGGCATTTATAAAAAATTCTACTTACGACTACATTTTTTCTATCGCTTTTTATTCTTCTTAGCAAGCGACGCTTTCCTTGCTTTTTGTAAAAATTTATACTATTTATTAGTAAAAAGCTTTTGCTTTTTAAGCCACATAACAAATCTGGGCACCCACGATCTACCTTTCTTTACCTGGGTGCGATGGGGAGGAGGGACAACGGCGCTGCCGATGCTCTCTGTGTCACTTGTGAAGCCTTCTATGTCGACCTTAAAGCAGGGCGTAGCCTCTGATAAAAAGTCGAAGGCTTCTCCACACTCGCTGCCATCCACGAACCTCAACCCGAAGATCAATTTAGATTTATACATTACGGACAAGTCGGTTTCCTGATGCGGGGGACCGGCGACAGGCATGCCTTCGGGAGGCATGCCCATGGCCTTGCATTCCTCGAACACCCTGTCAACCATGTCGTGATCTCGGAGCTCGCGATTATTGAATCGAATAAGGAGGCTCGTAAACGGCAGCCCTGTGATTCTCTCCAGTCTACGCTTGATGTCATACACTACGGCGGGCTCACCAAGCTTGAGTATTGGCGCCTCCCCATCACACTTTTCGTCGACAAATTTTAACCACATTGAAATAATTGTTACAAAAAATACCACAAATTTATACGAATGAAAATATACGAAATAAGTGTGTGTATGTTGTTACCACGACCGATGTACAAGTAGAACATGGAAGTTATTAAACAATAAAGTTTTTGTGTATGCTTCTTCTTCTTCTGAGCGAAAAAAAAAAGTGGCGTGCTTTCGGGCTCAGTATTAATTCGTAATGCAGCTGCAGAATTTGTCTTTTTTGAACGATGCTCAACATGTTCCTAGCATAATTTGGCTTTGTTGTGTCGCCGACGTCGACACCGTGTCCTCTTCAAAGTTAATTGATCCATTTAAGTACACCCAAAAAAAAAATCATAGAACCTATACGATTGTTACATGAATTCTATACTCTTGAGTATGAAAAATTTCTTAATAAGATGCTTATCAATTTAATACTACGAAAGTATAAATTTTATACTCGTCTGCACCAATATTTCATAATAATCACTAACGCGACAAACAGAAAAGCACTAAATTCCACCTAACGCGATACGTTATCGAAGTTTTGATGTACGTTCGTATAAAAATAATACTCAAAAATACACAATTGAATCTTTGGAGTATAAAAACTAAACTTTGGAGTATACATTTGATATTTTGAAGTATAAAATCTATACTAAACTCGTTAAACTGCTTGAGTATACTTTTGAGACAACGCGTAGAAAGGTTAAACTCTTGTTTTTTTTTCGGTGTACTTATTAAAATCCATGCTTGGAGCTTGCTGTCCATAAACGAACTATTTTGTTCAGAATTTTATTTAATTTTATCCAGTAGCATGGTGCCGAACTAAATAAAGTTAAGTTTTAAACAAAATGATGCGTTTATGGACAGCGAGAGCGTTTTTTACATTGTAAAAAATACCATAAACGGTGACGCTGGGACCATCCTCGAGAATGTTGCAGTGGAATAGGGTTATAAAAGAATGGACCATCCTCGAGAATGTAGCAGTGGAATTGGACTATTACTTTGGTGCTGAGGATTTATGTTTTAGGTTTTAACAGCGTATTTGCTGAGCACTTCACATGTCAGTTCATTTGCTGACTCTCAATGTGCGAGCACTCAACCGAATAACTTGTCAGTAAAACCAAGTTCAGAACAATCAACCGAAAGCCGAAACGAAGAAAATTAAATTGTAGTATTCTTTGCAAAGGATTGGAATAACACTGTGAATAATGCTTCGCGTGGTACTATAATAGCTGTACACTCAGTTGAATATTATTTAGTTAACAGTTTACTTAAAGCTAATAAATGCAACAGTTTCGACATAAAGGCTGGCATTAAATGCCTGTAAATGCACCTGCTCCCCGAGTTCGTTTGGCATGACATGAAAATCAGATTTACATGCGGAAAACGCCAAACTTGGTGTCCTGCCCGGCGTTGTTAAGGGCTGCTTTCAAGCTCAGGCCCAGGACCTGACGTGTGTTGGCAGGATCGATAATGCCGTCGTCCCACAGACGAGCCGAACTGTAGTACGGTGACCCCTCCGCCTCAAACATCTCCATGATGGGAGCCTTTAGCTTCTGGGCCTCTTCCTCGCTGAACTCCTTGCCGGCTCGCTTCCGCTGATCCTGCGTGATCTGGGCCAGAACATTGGCCGCCTGGGCACCGCCCATAACTGAGATGCGCGAGTTTGGCCACATGTAGAGAAACCGCGGCGAGTAGGCACGTCCACACATTCCATAGTTACCGGCGCCGTAGGATCCGCCAATTATGACGGTGAACTTGGGCACATTGGCACAGGCCACGGCCGTAACCATCTTGGCTCCGTTCTTGGCAATTCCATTGGCCTCAGCGTCTCGTCCGACCATGAAGCCTGATAGGGTGGATATAGGGTTAGTCCAGGGTAAGTCAGGCATCCAGCATTATCTTACCCGTAATGTTTTGCAGGAAAACCAGGGGAATCTTTCGCTGCGCACACAGCTGGATAAAGTGGGCGCCCTTGAGGGCGCTCTCAGAAAAGAGGACTCCGTTGTTTCCGACTATGCCCACGGTGTGGCCATAGAGCTTCGCGAAACCGCACACCAACGTCTCCCCATACAGCTTCTTGAATTCCGTAAAGCGACTTCCGTCCACTATGCGGGCAATCACTTCGCGCACGTCGAAGCTCTTGGTGAGATTGGGGCCCACAATGCCGTACAGCTCCCGAGGATCGTAGCGCGGCGTTTCGACGGACACTGGCGGATGAGCAGCTTCTCGGAAGTTCGATTGGCTGGAGTGCACCAGCTGGTCGTTGTAGGCGTTGGTGTTGGGAAGATTCAGGTTGCTCACAATCTGGCGGGCCAGGTACAAGGCATGCTCGTCATCGACGGCATAATGGTCCGTCACGCCCGAAGTCTTGCAGTGCAGATCCGCTCCGCCAAGGTTTTCGGCGGACACCTCCTCTCCGGTGGCTGCCTTTACCAGCGGCGGACCAGCCAAGAAAATGGTGCCCTGCTTCTTAACTATCACGCTCTCATCGGCCATGGCGGGCACGTATGCTCCTCCGGCCGTGCAGCTGCCCATGACCACGGCGATCTGTGGAATGCCCTGGGCCGACATGTTTGCCTGGTTGTAGAATATGCGTCCAAAGTGCAGTTTGTCCGGAAAAACTTCTGCCTGGCGGGGGAGATTGGCACCACCCGAGTCCACGAGATAAATGCATGGCAGGCGGTTTTCGAGAGCGATCTCCTGGGCACGAAGATGCTTCTTTACCGTGATGGGATAGTAGCTACCGCCCTTTACTGTGGCATCGTTGGCGACTACCACACAGTCCGTCCTGAAATTATTTATGAAATGAATTGGGAAAAATAAATATTAACATGGAGATTTTTATTCATGTCCTGAGACATTTTATCGGAATATATAAAAAGATCAGGCAATTCTTGCATAAAGTAAATCTTTAAATCTTTATCTGAGGTTTATGAGGTTTATGAGGTATCAGAACGGGACTAAGCCTAGTATGGATAGATATGTACATATGTATGTGCATTTGTTAAATATAAAACAGAATGCAATATGTACATTTACGTATATAAAACATACCCGCAAACGCGACCCACTCCGGTTACAATACCGCCAGAGTTGACCACCTCCTCGCCATACAACTCGTGCCCAGCCAGGGCGCTCAGCTCAAGAAAGGATGATCCCCTGTCCAGGAGCAGATTTATGCGATCCCTGGCCAGCAGTTTGCCCCGCGAGGTGTGCCGCTCGATCGCCTTTTGCCCGCCGCCCGTCAGCACCTGGCTGGTGACGCTGCGCAGCTCTTCGACCAGCTTTCCCATCTCCTTGGCATTTTCCTGGGCGAAAGAAGCTACTTCAGCAATCATCGAGCTTTAAATGCTTATCCTGTACCTTGTACTCGGCAGACTGTTTGTCCACCTCGCTGGACAAAATGTTCGCCTCGCCCACGTGAAGAAGTCGCACCTGGCTGCGCAGCACGTTGGAGGACACAGAACTCCTTAGCAGGGCATTCAACCGGATCATCTTACGGCGGTTTTACGGGAGTTTCTAATTGGAATTTACCTCGCCGATGTTACGTCAGTATCCAGTTGTGTATGCGAGCTGATAACGATAACAGCCGCAGCAACAGATGGTCGCGATGATCGCGATGGCGCTGCCAACTATCGATCGCAAAAAATGTATGATGAATGTCTTATGACCAACACTGGTCCTGAGCCATCGGCTTGAGCCATGTCTCGGCTAGCTCATTGGTATGGGTTGAAAAATATATATATATAATCCTTCCCGACCATTGCAGGCTGCTTGAAGAATTATTTTTCCTGTATAATTAACAAGCACACATATTTTCCGATTCAAAAATTATAAATAATTAACAAAAAAAAAAAAAACATTTACAGATATTTTTTGACTTTTAGAATCTCCTACATATAAAAAACGATGCTTAGGTCCTACTCGTATGAGCGCTCAAAATGGGGGGACCGAATTTTCGTATGGGATTTGATTTAGTTAATCTAAATCTTAAAAAGGGGTTCCACTCACAAGTGCCAGAATTAAATAAATAAATGAGTATATAGATGTATAAATAAATATGAATGTAAATAAATAAATTTGTATGCAATAAATAAATAAATAAAACGGAATAATAAATGAAAAAAAAATTTAACAAATACAAGCAAAAATTAAACAAACTAAAAACTATAAAAAACGAGAAAGAATTCTAACTTCGGTAAACCGAAGTTGGTATACCCTTGCAGTCTGCAATCTGATCATTGAAAATCGAACCATTTTAGAAATGTTGAAAAAATATCGAGTTTTGTACATTTTACATTTTACATGTAGAATTTTACATTTTTATATAAATAGACCGATCGCTTCTATGGCAGCTATATGATATAGTTGTCCGATCTTAAAAAAATGAAACCCGTAATTCTAGAACCTTAAAAAACTGCTATATCTTAAAATTTATAGTTATACGTTTAAAAACAGAGAAGTTAACATTTTTTTTACATTAATTTCGAAATAATTCCTATGGCAGCTATAGTAGTCCGATTTCGGCCGTTCCGACATATAGTATATACTGCGTGCTAAAGAAATAAGACTATGCTGAAAATTTCAGCTCGATTTTTAGAATAGTGAGAAGTTGCTCAGAATCTCAGAATCAACTTGCTTAGTTTATAACAAAGGCTTATTTCGTATCCTAATAGGAACAATTAAGGTATGTTTTTGGTAACGACAGAGAACGAATACTTAGCATTCTGTCTATCATTTAATTCATTTTAATGTAACACTTACAAGGAATTCTTAACTAATTCAGTAGAATAATAATTTTAATTTAATTGGATTTGGAAAAACATACATCGGCGCACTATCGCCCATCGCTAGCGCCTATCGATAGCCATCCATGCCGACCTGCGCTGCGCGCCCGATGCATCAGTGTACATTTTACATCCCTAGCGCTCGCTCGTTCGTAAGACTATTGCTCAGAAAACTTGCATTTCTTTGTTAAAGATCCAGGAAACATTTAGAACTCACTCAACCCCAACAGCCACGACCAACTGATACGGTGAGTTGACCAAGGATCCCAGCCCATAGATTGTCGCCCTTCCGTGTGTGGGCCCCACTCCGTTCGTGTGAGTCAGTGAGCGTGCGTGCGTGTGTGTGTGGCTCCTAGCTCGGCGTTTTTTGCAAGAAAAAAGCGAAGAAGAAGAAATGGCAAAATCTAGAAGTAGCGTCAGCAGAAAAGAAAGTTCATCGGGAGCTGAGTGTGGAGTGTATGTGGCGATTTTAAAATAGCTTTGCCGAAAACTTCAAGTGCACACTTGAAGGAAATTGCTGTACACGGCGGAGAGATGCCGAGATGCGTCGGTGCACATGTGTGCGTGCGTGCGTTCTTTTTATATTTAAATGTCGCCTGCTGCTGTTCCCTCCTCCAAAAATAAAATTTCGAGCGAGCGTCCCGTTCTGAGGGTGCGCGTGTGTGAGTGACTGTTAATCTTGGTCTGCCAGTGTGCGTGTTAGTGCAGCCGCAAAACAGAGGCCGCAAAAATTCCACTGCAGCGGCTAATCTGCCCCGTCATTTCCCTCTTCTACCGGGCACACCACGTCCTCCCTTTGGACCGCTTTCCTTGCCGGAAAGTGAGGTATCCATATTTCCTAGGCTCGTTCGTGCTTCAGGTGCTGATTGTTTTCAGATCGATGACGTCACCGCATGTGTCAACTATTATACGGTTTGTCACTCAAGCCCCCGCACAAGTGTGTGAGTGTGTGTGGGTCCAGCTACCAACAATTCCTAGACTTGTTTTTGTTTTCTTTTAGATCGAGTTACTATTTATATTGGCTTAATTATCAAGTGGAGACGCCAACGCAGCTTTCTGTGTATTTCTTGTATTGCTCCAACAGCTTGCCGGTTTCTTTTCGGCTTCTCCACTCAAACAAACACTCGCTCGCGCACACTCACACTCACATTCACATTCCCCGACACTCTACCATCGGATTTGGCTCATAATATTGGCATGTTTATTTTTTGCTCAGCGGCCCAAGCGGCTGGCTTAGTGTTGCTGCCATTGTTGACACACTTCCACGGAGGAGATTGTTTCCCATTAGCGAAATTTAAATATGGATGGAATATGACGGATGATTAAGTGGGAGGCCCCATTTTGGGCAACTGGTCCCCGTTTTTCACTGCTGTTCTCGGTTTTCCCTGTTCTGCTTAATTAGTTTGCAGCCAACTTCCGCTGCTCCCACCCACTCTGAGGCGCACAAGCGCGATCACACACACACACGGGGACCCGTCGACAACGGCCTACACGGAAAAAATATGTTCGTGCGTTCTCCATTCATGAAATGTTCAAAGCAATTTAGAAGAAATATTTCGTTAATAACGCTATAGATATGCAGTTTTACCTACTCCTAGGCTATCGGAAATTTCCAAAACTTGTAAGGACTTCCTTGCCAGCTACATTTACCCAAACATTAAATCATTGCATACTTTTAAACGGCTACCAATTTTCTGCTAGCTTTATAACAACATTCAGGTACTTAAGTAGATTAGAGGTGGAGAAACATCGATGAAAACATCGGTGCATCGATGTTTTTGAAATGCTTAAGAACATCGATGTTTTGTGGGAAAACATCGATGTTTTTGTCACATCACTAAAGTAATAGAAAAAATTTTAATTTATTTTAAAGTACATTTTTTTTTTTCTTGAAAACATCGAAAAACCATCGATGTTTTTTATTTAAACATCGAAAAACATCGATGTCTGCAAGCATCGATGTTTCTCCACCTCTAAAGTAGATGGATGGGCAGAGCAATTAAAGGTTTGGTTGGGTTGTGAATTTTTTTAAGTGCCCATCTTTGTTTTTAAATCATCGCTGACTCCTCTTCATTGAGATGGCATTAAGGAGCTTACTCTTTTCTATTTTTTTCTGTGCACCAATCTACTTGTTGTATTTGGGGCATGGCTATTGTTGTGCCTTCTGCTAGTGGGGAGCACTTAAATCAATAAAATAGCAGCAAATCGCCCCGCATTCGAAATGGAGTTCCGCCCTTTCGGGTCAATGCACTGGGAATACTCACACACACACTAAAGGTGGCGCGCATAACTATACGGAAACGCAAACGCTCACGGACACAAAGCGTGGACGAAGTGAGTCGGTATATTTATAGGCTGGCTCCCAAATACCGGCTAATTCTTTATCTTGGTGGCCCACGTTCTATGTCCCTGCTGGCCAGGCTGACATTGATAATGCCAATGAATAATCTTCCTCTGCTGCTGCACAGCGACGCTGGCGCTGGGGCAAGCAGCGAAGCGGAGCATTGACAACGTGTCTCGGCAGAAAACAGTCCAAGTTCATTGTTCGCCTGCTGTGGTCTCTGCGTATTAATCTTTACTCATTTCCCGTCTTTTTGATCGCTTTTTGGGGTTCTTGACAGGAACTTCTTGTAGGATTTCAAGATCTAAAAAACCCTTCTCTCCAAAAACTGAGAGAGGTGAAGTACGCAAATCATCAGTTAAACAACTAATCGAATAATTACTCTTTATTACTTGTATTTATTTATAGCTTCCATAGAAAAGATCTGAACAATTTGAACGCTTCTTGCAATTTTTATACCCGGTACCCATAGGGTACAAGGGTATTATAAGTTAGTGCCAACCGAGAATGTATGTAACAGGCAGAAGGAGAAATCTCCAACCCCATAAAGTATATATATTCTTGATCAGCGTCACCAGCCGAGTCGATTTAGCCATGTCCGTCTGTCCGTGTAAAACAACAGATCTCAGAGACTATAAGAGCTAGAGTTACCAAATTTGGTGACAACATTGGAATTTGTTGCACGCAGATCAAGTTTGTTTTAAAATTTGGCCACGCCCACTTACGCCCTCAAAAATCATAAAAAATTTTAAATAAAGCTATACTCGTTATTTTCGGGTTAAAGTTAATAGATACAATAAATAAATAAAATAGAGCGAACGATTCCTGAAAATTTCAGTAAAATCGGATGATAAACATGGGAGATATTAGCAATAAGGTTAGAATTTTAACACACCGCCCTAAGGCACTGCTGTTGCAAGCTGTAGCCGACAGGTGGCGCATTCGAGCCTTGGCCGTGCGATATAATGGCGCCAATGTATGTATGTACAATGTAATGTATGTACAATTTTAAATTGCCTTTTAGTGTGAAGCGCAAACGTTTAGGTACCGGGTATCTCACAGCCGAGCACAGTCGACTGTAGCTTTCTTACTTGTTACTACTGCAAGGCTGTAGGGAACTTGATTTTCTATAGAAAATGTCTTTATATCTCAACCCCATTCTGGGGGTTTCATTTTAGAAGTAGCCCGGAAAAATAAACCTTCAGAATATACACAGCTTAAAAACCGAGATAAACCAGGCTCGGGATTCCTAAAAATAAAATTTTGGCTGTCTAACAAGAATACGTGAAGCCAACCTTGAGAGCAGGGACTCTCGGATTCACTTGAAACTTTTATAGGTTTTCAGAGAGCTCTGAATAGATACATGAAAAATACAGGTAACTTTCACAGTTCCTGTAATTTTGCTAGATTTAGGGCCGGTTTTTCACTGTCAGGTTAAACTTTGTCATTGAGGGTCATTTTTTTCGCAGTAATGTAGGCCCCTCAAAATCATGTTTTTGTTTATCTGACTGCCAACCCCTGACTCGAGGAATAGCTCTAGTTAAAAATTTGTCAGTAAGATGAAAGCATTCATGATTTTTGGCGACTA
>VNJO01007113.1:0-14349 GCA_008042535.1 Drosophila tani
CTCGCACACGCACAATTTCACGTGGCGGCGTAACCTATTCAATTGGGGGAGGTTGAGTGTCCTGCGATGGGACCCGATCCTGGAGGATCAATTTGCATCCACCCTTCTCAAGTGTCTCCTCGATCCCACCAATTATCTGGTGGGTCAGTGAGGGATCGCTTGTGCGCGGCCTTTCAAGTGGGGACGGGTGAGTCTGGGATTGCTTGTGCGCGGCCTTTTCAAGTGGATGACGGGTGAGTGTGGGATTGCTTGTGCGCGACCTTTTCAAGTGGGGGATGGGTGAGTGTGGGATTGCTTGTGCGCTCCGTTGGAACATGATCGTGCTGGATTGATCCCTCGCACGCGCACCCTTTCATGTGGCGGTGTAAACTATTAAATTGGGGGAGGTTGAGTATCCTTCGACGGGACAAGATCGTACAGGATCAATTTGCATGCACCCTTCTCAAGTGGCTCCTCGATCCCTCCACTTATCCTTTCAGAGCTAACCCTAATAAATTGCAGTTATATTACTAAAATCCTGGAAAATTGACAGCTAACCCTAATTAATAGCATTTTTATTACTAAAGGCCTTTTAAAATTGACAGTTGACCCTAATTAATGGCATTTTTATTACTAAAATCCTTTTAAAATTTGACAGGTGACCCTAATTAATCTAATTTATGACCCCACTTAGCGACATCAAAGGTCCCGAAAACCCGGTTTATATACTACTCCAATGCAAATTTCTGTTCCGATCGAATAGTCGCTAAAATCAATGAATTAACGAACGTTTTGCCTGTACCACCAGGGTATATAATCTACCTGCATTATTGGAAACGGCTTGTATGACTGTGTCATATACATGTTTTTGCTGAATATTCAATTTGCTTATATTTGATTGTACAAATAAACACAACTAATAAGAAAAAAGTTCCTGCTCACGTTGCAATTCACGATCAAACAAATCATTCATCTCACGATTTGGTGCGGTCATACCCAATTGTCCTATTTCTTTATTTGCAATCGTTAAACACATATCTTCAATTATTATCAAAGCTTCGTTATACATTTCCAAGGTAATTAACAATTCTATTGACAAATCAGGATCTCTTTCATAATTATGCATACGAATTAAAATATCTTCTGCAAACATACATGTTGATATAATAATTTGATGTGAATAAGCTGAAATATAGGCATCATAAAGTGTTAAATCCCAATGTGCATCATCCTCCAATAAATGCAAGAATTGACATGCTTCAAGATATGTTTGACACAAATAACCATTGACTGTTCTTAATTCTTGAAATGATTTTGGGCCAGTGACGTTAACTAATAACAATCGCGAATAAAAACACTCATACATTCCAAATATATCTGTTTGAAAAATGCCTAAATGCTTATCGACTGGTGATCCTTGTTTACGTCCTTGAAGTTTTTTCGATGATACATTCCATGTGTAATAAGATGGCACTTCAGAATATCACTGTGGACGGCAGTCCACGTAGTGACGATGAGCACCGAGACTGTGGCATCCCATGCTATTGATGGGGCTGTTTTGCCTTTTTTAATTTTTCAGCTTAGTGCCGATTTTGAAACTACATAATTCACAATTACATGTAATTCACAATTACATGATCAGATCCTAATTTTAACATTTCAAACCATGATAATTCAAATTTTAAGAACAATTGTAAATTATTTTAAAAAATAATATAATAAAATGAATACTAGAAGTTTCACTTCTGTCGTGCGTAGGCTCTACACACCCCCTTTTTATTGTATCTATTAACTTTATAATCAATCGAATTATCAGTTTTATAACCTAATAAGATACAATCAATAAATACAAATACAAAACAATAATATAACGTAATTAATTCCATTTTGAGGATTTGTAGAGGAAAAGGTATCCTTCGTCAGGGCACTAGGTGCCGCGGTTTTAAACATGGCCCTCTTAGTCGACGCCTCTTCTGGGGTCGTGTTGGCCGATCTACCTCTTTTGCTGTAGCACCACTCTTGCTGGGCACAGCCCTTGGAGGGTCCATAGGCTTCTGTGCGAGCCTTTTGGCCTCCTCCATGGGTATGCCGTTCGCAAGGTGTCTGCGCAGCCTCTTCCTTGCGGCGCCCGATAACGCGATCCGCTTAGGTCTTTCATCCTTGGGGGAGGCGAGAAGGGTTTCTTCCTCTTCCTTGGTGATGCTGTCGGTGCCAGAGCTTTGTGAACAAACTTCCATAGCATCTTCGGGCTCCCGAATAGGTTCGACTTCCATCGATTTGGGGCTGCTAGAGCGCCCTGTTGTTGTTGGGGTATTATCCTTGGTATCCATAAATTTTGGTCCCACGAGTAATGAGGAAAGAAGTATCCCCCGGGGTAGAGCCTCATACCCCGGATCGGGCATTTGTACGACCGGAGGTGCCAGGTATCCGGAAGCCACCGTTAAAAGACACACTAACGTAGTGCCATTCGTCACAGGGGCACGGTACGGTAACACCGGTGATTACGGGTTTTTTCGAGTTGCCCTCTCTAGATCCGCCATATTTAGTCTAGAGCAGGGGCACCTCGAGCAGGATGTGGTTCTTCACCACGTATGGTCGGTCTGCAGTAGTCGGCATGTGACTGCCAACTCCTACTGGCTGAGTCAGCTAGGCGCGGCGACAGGCACACACGCTTCGCTGCCCAACCTTAGCCCCCTTTTTTAATTATGTAAAAAAATTATTATATTTGATACGGTTTTTTATAAATGAAAGTATTTGTTCATGGTGGCGTGCAATTTTTTCATATCGGGAGATTTCCGTTCGCGGCTTTAATCCAAAACAGACTGCCCGCTTAATTCTGGGATCTCATCTAATGAACCTCGGCCAAAAGCTTTACTCTCTCAACTTTCAGAACTTTAATTCTTTTGTTTAGAAATTTAATTATTCTGATCGATGCAATTTAGCTGACCGATGCAATATAGTGGGGACTTGGAACGCAATAGTTCGAACGGAAGCTTTTGTTTACTTTAAGATTGGTTTATTTATCTTAGCTCTCGTAATTAAAGACAAAGACAAACACGAAATCGAAATTAAAGGCGAAGGCAAATCGCTGTGAATTCCATTAGTCGCCCTGATTCAAGGGTTGGATAACTTGCATATACAACATCTATAGCAATGTGCCAGGAAGATTGCAGATTATCGCCATGTAATGTTGGTTGCCAGGAATAATATGTAGTCAATGTGTTTTTATTCGCCATGAATAGTTCTTTATTAGTTTAGTAACACTGTAACACAATGTTGGCATTGGTATAGTGGGTACTCGATATATGCATACTACAATGGCTTTGATCGTATCCCGGGACTGTTGTAGCACCATTGTTGGAGACTATAAACCCTAAAAAGCTCTTGAGAACCCAGTCTACGTGCCTGATGTGGGAGGTTTCCCAGAGAACGTAGCAGAATCTGCCGATTTACTCCCGCAAGAAGTCATTAATTGTTTTTTTTTTAAATTTTTTTACGAATTACTTCTTTTTTGTCTATTTTGTCTAAAATAACTGGAATATTTGGGTTCAATGTTGCCAGTGTAATAGAGAATATTTAATCTTCAAGATCTGTAATAATTATTCGATTTTTTGCAAGGATATTGTTTCATAGGTATGACTTTTGTCTATTTCGTCTGATTTATAGATTGTGTTTAAAGACTTAGTTGTCTCATTAGATTTGGACTGTAATTTTGGGTTTACTTCTATTTGGAAGATTTTTGCTTCTGATTCATTTTCAATCGTCAAAGTTTGGGGATCCTGAAGGGTCACAAATCCTAGCCTAAAATAAATGAAATTGGGGAACTTGGTCAGTTTTAATCTTTATCTGCGATTGCCCTTGCCTATGTCCGCTTCGATAGTTTCTTTTGAGCACAATGGTGAGAGTTTGTTCCCAAGGCGTTTGTTTGCCTTAGGCCATACTTTCTTACCGACCTGATATTTTTTGTAAGTCCTGCCTTTATTTACTTGCTCTAGTGTTTTTTCCTGAATTTTATCGGTAACTTAGTTTTCAAGATCCTTGAAGTTCGAATAGTGGCGATGACGGAGGTATTGAAGGTAAGTGCCTCGTCAGAGCTTGAAAACACTTTGATTCTTTTCAGCAGAATTTTTTTAAATTCAGCTCTCGCAGAAATTGGCACCACTATGTCGTCGACTTTCGTGAATTTCGTTTTCGGGTTTCAATTTTAGTTCACTCAAATCGCTGATCGTTTAGTGATATCTTTGTAGTTGATCAATACCGGAATTAGAAATACCATAATTAATTAAATCCTACGCCAATTAAAAATTAAGAACAAGTGTATTATTAAAGTACAAGTATATCATTTTTTTTTAATTAAACGAGTTATTACAATTTTATTGGAGAACACCAACCGAAGGTCTAACACTGAACTTTTTTTATTAATCTGAGGTATGCTATTTTAATTTTTCCTATATTGAGTGATTTACTAAAGAGTTATGACAATTACGTCGGAAGGATAACTGCCCTCCGTTCACTGCTGGCCTAGAGACTTAGTCACTGTTCAAATAATAAGGTACTTAACGGCGGTTGCCACAGTTTTTTCTGAAGGAAAATACATCCTGCCGAGATTGCGCAACTTGAAGAGTTCAAGCGTGAGTAAATTTTATAAATATAAATCATAAATATATGTAGCCACTAGGATAAATATTTTATTCCATTTTTTTAACGTAAGCTTGTAAACTTTTCTTTAAAATATATTTCCTATATTGTTAGATTAAATCATTTAATTATCCTTTAAATATTAAATTTAATTACTCCCTATGGTTTTGCTTAATATATACATATACATATATCTTCATACTTAAGATTGATTTTTACTTTATATAATTACCTTTAGTTTGGTCAATTAATGCCACTCTAATTATAATTATATTCATTTTTTACCACACGTCATTGACGGACAATAAAATAATTTACATTTTTATTCAATTTATAATGTATCCAGAATATTAAACATGAGTTGGTAGAAACCTATTTAAAGGGGGGCATTAGTACGAATGGGAAAAATGGGTCAAGAAAAATGAGAACTTTAGACCAGGGGTCAGGAGCGTCCTATACACTGAGCATAAGTAAAAATTTCAGGCAGCGGTGTCGGCACACTGACACTATAAGCGCTTCGTGTTTGTTCGGGATTCTGTTAGGCTGTCGTAGCAAGCTTCGGAGCTACGTAAAAACGGCTTCGTATTTATATTTTTGGGTGAAACTACGGCAGCGAAGCTACCGAGTAGCCTATACAGAATTGCTCGGTTCTCGCAGAAGCAGAGAATCATTCGGTCTGTTAGCTTCGCACACAAACCATTATTATTCTTATTAAGTTTGGAGAGGCGAGTGGCGCCCAAAGAACCCACCCAAAATCCGGCGACCACAGCTTCACAAATCATGACTGGTATGAGAGAGAACTCAGCACTCCTGGTTCTGGTGAGCAACGTCAGCTTCCTAACATTCACAGCTTCACCAAACCTCACGGTAAAATGACGGCCCTCGTATTTCTTGGCGGATACGCGTAGCTGTACGAGGTAGCGCAGTATCAGGAGGGACTGGGCTTCGATCGTGCAGAACAAGATAGATGGGACGGAGTCCCAGAACTAGAAATCATAGAGCCTAAGACATTACAAGAAATGTGTCTGGAGGTGGTAAACAGCCATCAAGGTCGAGTTTAAAACTCGCCGGCCTACCCGAATAAGGAGCCTGTCTTCAAACAACCGAGTACCAGGAGACAGGAGCTCGAGGACGAGGACGAGCCGCGGCGCAGGAGGGACTCAGTCTAGTCCAGGGCGCAATGGGGCTTCTAGAACAATTGGCGTTGCTTTCATGTTTCATGTTCGCGTTCGATATCTTGAATCGACTCATCTTATAGATAATTGTTTAAAGATTACAAGTGCAAAATATCAATAGGTTCCGTTTTTCTTTTAGAAGATATACCGTTTCAAAGTTGACCAATTATTCAATAAAAAGAAAACGCAGCTGCAGCTTTCTGCAGCGCCCATACACCACGAGGCAAAAAACCTTAAAAAGGCATGATTCCAGAAATTGTTTTTCGTGCAGCCCTGGTGTAAAATCCAGGATAAACGTACGTCTGCTGGAACAAAACTACTTCTTATTTTTAAAATAAATATATAAAAAATAGCACAAGAAAATCTCAAAAGGTAAAACACAAATTTTCTTTGTAAAATAAACGTGATTTTTCTTTGATATTTATAAATTATGACTTTGATAAATTATGATTAACCATTTAAAATAAGGAGCTCCTAGTTTAAACATATTTGTAATAGGTTGAACAATTATCTGTCATATGCTTTTTAAATTATGCGATGATCTTACTTGGTTCAGAAGTTATTAATTTTGCAACGAAGAGACTCTAATGGCCCCACTGTGCGGCGTATGTATTATGATCGTTCACCAGAACAACTTGATCACTGATTACTGTTCCATCACTAATCAAGTTGTTCTGGTGAACGCGACCATTGATGTCGAGTTATGCCGTAGGCAAATATATATGTTAATAAGAGAGTTCTGTAAATTTTATACTCGTAGACAACAAAGCATATTATGTAATTAAATCCAGATAATGTCATGTGAACAGGAATTTCAAATTTTCAACATCTCATCGTTCCCTCCTGTGAGCTCATTTTTGGGCTCGCGTTACTCAAAGAATATCTTTGGCCACTTGTCTCTAGCATCACCTTTGACACTCGTATTTACACCAGCAAACAAACAGCAAACAAACAACAAACAAAAAAATAAACCAAAAACCAACAAGAAGAAAAATAAGTTGCGTTTAGTGTCTTCTGAGGAACTCCTACAGGCTGTCGAAAACACCGAATATTTCATTTCCGTTGCCCGATGCCCGAGCCTTTAAATTTACCGAAAACTATCGCGAAGGCTCCATTGACCTGATGCAGTATAGGTACGATACTGCGGCCCAAGGCGCTGTTCCAGCTGGGATTCAGCGTTCAAAATGGCGTGGTAAGTCAACTAGAGCGCATTTTAAATATTTATCTGCCCTATATTTTCTCGCAGATCTGCAAGCCTTTTGCGCGGAGGAATCGCTGAGAGTGGCGGCGTACGTGTGGGCCACCGCGTCATTGAGATTAACAATCAAAGCGTGGTGGCCGTTCCACACGATATCATTGTCAAGCTGCTCTCATCCTCAGTGGGTGAGGTAATAGGAAGAGGAGATCCTTTGAATAGATTTATATATTATTTTCCTGCAGATCCTGATGAAAACGCTGCTCACGTACATGTTTCGTTTGCTCACCGGCCGGGAAACGCCCTATATATAATTGTAACATTTTTAAGGTATCTGCTCACACACCAAGCCGCACTTCTTCGCTAGCAAGCGTTGGACAGCGAAACAGCAGCACAACGCATCCATGAGACCTGTGAACTAGCACGGCAAAACATGGAGAAAGCGGCACAAGACCAATCACGAACATGCAACCTCAGGAAGCGCGAATGGAAGCCTAAGAGAATTAGTCTGGGTACGGCAACATACGCTATCAAAGGCATA
Source organism: Drosophila tani (assembly GCA_008042535.1). Classification (NCBI taxonomy): domain Eukaryota; kingdom Metazoa; phylum Arthropoda; class Insecta; order Diptera; family Drosophilidae; genus Drosophila; species Drosophila tani. Next base: position 7,529 of record VNJO01007113.1, read on the forward strand.
TGACAAATTCTCAGCCAACCTCGCACCGAAATATGACGGACCGTTCAGAACAACCGAATTAATATCCCCAGTTATAGTAGTAGTTAAACATACAGAATCAGGTAGAATCCAAAGGGCGTGCGTGAACGATTAAAAATCAAATATAAACGAAAAAATACTACCAAATAACCTATACATAGAAAACTAAAATTAAAAACACACCCCACAGATAAAAAGCAACATGGACAAGTTCGAGCCAACCAAACAACGCTTTAAGGAGAGGATGGAAGAAAACATACTTAAAAGGAAGACGACCCTCCTACTCGACCCAAGGCCATTGGCACCAAAACGGCGAGACAACATCGCAAGGCCAATGGTACACCAGCTCCCCACCCGCGGGACGACCGCCGCTCCAACAACTGAGGCGACACCAAAGGCGGACAAGGAGGCGGGACAGTTCCCACTCGCCTTCCAGAAGCGCGTGGCCCACAACGCAAAACAACGCTCACCAAAGGCAAAGGCAAAGGTCTAGGAACGACCAAAACCGGTGGAACTTCTAAACGCGATCGACCAGAACGACGAAGAAGCGGCAGCGGGAACGGTGAAGCCAACAGGACGCGACCAGCTCTGGGACGAGCAGACGGAGCAGATCCCCTGGAGGAAGCCCCAACTGATCCAAGAGTGGGAAGACGTCATCAAACTACATGCTGAGGAAAATTGGGATGACGACAACACCCAACCTACCGAACACTGCCCACAGAAATACAAGACGAGTTGCAGAGGAAACTGGAGAGACTGACACAAGGTTACAGGATTAACATCAAACGTACGGTCAACGGAATGATATATATGATCAAGGTCAACCGCAGTGGTGCAATAACCACAACAGGAAAGGACGCCTAACCCTAGGAAACACATAAACACATACCAATGAAGTCATTATTCTTGTTACCTCTTTGTTATACCAATGAAGTTATTATTTTGATATCTCTTTTGTTATTTTTATTATTATTTCATTATTAGTAATAATTTATGCTTTATAAACATAGTTAAGATTTAAAATAAAGTAGAATAAGATTTAGATTTTAAACCAGCTCTAACGAAGAAGGGCGCGCAATTTGAATACATGCGCGCCAGCTCTGAAATAGGGGTACTCAAGCCATCTGGCAACGCCGACGGACGGCGCCAGCCCACGATCGGCCCACGATCTGGCAACCCTCGGGATGCATCGACATTCGATAGTCTATTCTTTGCGAGCAGCGCAACCGACCACATCTGGTAAGTGTACAAGTAGATAGAAATTACTAACCCGGTAACAGTAGCAGAGTCGGTTCTAGTAACCCACTCAGCAAAATCCAAGGTAGCACAGAGTAGCAAGGACGGGGTCCAAAGTCTGGCTCAAGCTTGCCGGCTTTGATGAACGCAGGGTAGCAGAGACTTTTTAAGTAACCGACTCCGCATAATCAGAGGTAGTATAGGGTATTAGGCCGGGGTCCAAGGTCTGGCTCTTGCTAGCTGGCTTTGAGGAGCACAGAGTCCAGGGTCGTGCTCAAGCTAGCTGACCTGGGCAGGAACAGGGTATCGACGAGACACAGTGTATCAAAGGTGCGAGTCCTCTATTAGGGACAGACAGCACGGTGCGAGCAGGGACAAGAGTCGGCCAGCCCAGACTAAAACTCCGGAATCCGGAACATCTGCGCGTCATCGGACTCTTCCAGCGGATTACAGGGTATCATCGGTGCGATCCAGCCCGAGCACAACAACGCATCTTCGTCTCCAGCGCAGAGCTTCCCTTTCTTTCCCCCACAGCATTTAACACACACGAACACATCCACGATATAAATAAAAACATACACTTGAAATCTGAATTCTTTGACTCTTTTCTTGTGAATTGGAGCTTGAGAAGGGTCTACTTATAAATTTCTGAGACGAACCCCGACCTTTACAATTATAAAGTTAGAGACACAAATTTTGGAACACAGGATGAATGTTTTAAATGTGTTTCGCAAATTTGTCTCGCAAATTTGTAACGACGAGTGGTAATGTTCGGACGCACTTACACACAAACTCCAACAAAACACAGAATTACACATTAAAAACCAACATTAAAAATTTTCAAACTATATCAACGTATTTCGGAGTATATTGGCGTTCCGTTCAAGAACATTTCACATGGTGCATAGGTTTTAAATTATAAATAAAACTGAAATAAATAGTTGCGCGCGCATAAAAAGACAATTTGCGGTTTGACGAAGGAATATAAAACTACAAAAACACTCAAAAAAATAAAACTAAAAAAAAATAACTAAAATAATCAACAAAAACACTCCAGTCAGGCAGACTGGAAGCAGGAAGAACTGTAAACACAAAGCATATTTTGTCGAACATTAACACTCACAAAGAAGACGAAAAAAATGGTTCTGCCAGAGGGAAAGCGCATGAAGGAAACTTCTGGCGCTAAGCGAGGTCGCCCCTCCGATGCCACACATGACGCAGCCCCACCAATGCTGATCGCGGCTATGAACAGCCGCTTCGATGAGCAAGCCCAGCTCATAAAATCCACCATCCGCGAGGTCGAGCAGAGGATGCTCGGAGTGCTGCAGGAACGGCTCCTGGGTGTCACCACGGAGATGAAGCAGATGGCGGATTGCATGTCGCAGCTGGAGCGGGAAGTTGAGGAGCTGCCCTCTCTGAAATCCCAAGTTGGCTCGGTGCAAGGTAGGCTTGACGGACAGCGTGCCGAAAGCGAGGCGTGTGCAGTACGAATGCACGGCGTTCCCTTTGTTGAAGGAGAAAAATTGCGACCGCTTTTTAATAAGCCCTGCTTTGCGATTAACCTTGTCCCTGCGCCGAGAGTCCGCGACATTTTTAGGGTCCGAAAATCACAGCACACTCTGGTTGACCCACCAATTATTATAAAATTGGAGTCCACGAGGGAAAAGATCTTACTTCTTCGCGCGCTAGGTGATTACCGACGCTCAGCAAAACAACAACTGAGCATACACCTGTTGGGTTTTGACTCGCCGGCTGCGCTTTATGTAAACGAGCAGCTCTCGAGAGATAATTTCCTTATCTTCAAAGAAGCCCTTCGACTAAAAAAGCACAAATCGCTCGCAGCTGTATTTACGCGACGTGGGATTGTGCACGTGAAGTGCACTGTGGAGAGATGATGTGTACATCATCCAGCATCCCGATGAGCTCTTATCAATCACTGGTGCTGAATTGGCACTCTCCCGCTCTGGCTCTCCGCTCGCCGAAGCTACCTCTCGTGCTGCTGCTAATAATAGTTTTCGCCAATAATCTCTCTTATATTTCTAACGTCCAAATATTATTCGTAGCTGTTGGATTCAAAGTAAGTCCTAGTGCTGAAATTGCTTTTTTTTTTTGCTTGCCTCAAGTACATTACCAGTGGCAGTAGTCGCCGCAATAAGTACAGTACAAATTGGGCTGCGGAGAAGTGAATACGTCAAGAATACTTTTCGTACTAATTTTATTGAGTAAGGCACGGGGTTTATATACACATGTATCGGGTCAAAGGGTATTTACTTAGGTCTACTCTGGGTTACATTTATCAGATATGTACATGGTTTATCCTATCAAAACATTAACAGCTGGATACAGATATGTGAACTACTTAGATAACTAATTCCCGCGAAGTCTGCATGCAATACGTGACCGATCGTGGGATTCATTTACGGCCCGAAGTAACACATGTGTGCACAGGCCTGTGTCGTCCAGATAGTTTGTTTAGGTAGATGGACAGTGACCAGTCTCAATCTTATCAATAAACTGCCGGTGGCAGCTGCGAGCAATTTCTAGTCCACGAAATTGTACATTCTCCCGCCCGTTGAACGGATGTTCAACAATCATTAATGTTGATTGTAAATCAGTAGTCAATCAGCTTTCAAAGTGATCGGACGTGCTATTTTCGCTATGCTTTCTTCTCACTGCGCCGAGTGCAATACCGATGTAACGCCGGCCCAGCTACGTTGCTTGGATGCTGTCCGCTGCGCTTCTCTGTGCCGTCGCGTATTTCACGTTGCGTGCGCTGTTATTCCTGCTGATGCAGTCAAACTTTTGCTTAACCCAAACATTTTATGGCAGTGTGATGCGTGTGTTGTGGCAAATGATTCGCATTCTAAAATTGATGAGCTGGACGCCAAAATTATAGCCCTAGAGGGGTTGTATCAGGGTCTTAATGCCAAATTCTCAGAAGCGTTTTCTTCCAAAGGCGAAGCTGTGCAACAATGCAGCAACGTCACCGTTAGGCCTCGTCAACTGCAAGCTGATAAGGCGGGAATTACTGCTCCAACTTATGCTGCTGCTGCTGCTTCTTCATCGAGGGCCCATGGCCAAGTGCAACGACCTCCAACTGCCGAGAGAGGCGAATTTACCAAAGTTCGAAACATGAAAAAGAGGAATAACAACAAAAACAAAAAAAATGTCGTTGGAGTTGCGCCGTTGTCAGATGCTCTTCAGGTTCTGCCGAGCATCAAATATTTGCATGTGGAAAAGTTTAATGCTACCACTGAGCCAATTGCTGTTTTAAACTACGTCTCTTCTAAATTGAATGTAGACAATAATACGTTAACTTGCGTTAAACTTATAAAAAAAGATGTTGATGCTGCCACTTTAAAATTCGTCAACTTTAAGCTGGGTGTCCCGGATCAGCACTTTGATTCGGTTTTTAATAACGAGTTTTGGCCGCACTCGGTGAAGGTGAAAAGATTTGTCCACAGAGAGAGGACTAAATCTGAGGATACCATAATCGATCTGGCTGGACCTTTAAGAACTTCGACCCCAACTCATCCATCAAAAAACCCCCAGTGATCGGCGCCGCTGACGTCGACGTATGTGTGGACCTCTTCATACATGCTCTTCCTCACCATAGACTCTGGTTTTGGCTTTGCGCACAGCGTTTGCACCACCTACGCTTCTCTCTACACCTCTCGCCATCTGACGCCTCTCTCTTGATTAACCAACAACAATATCAGCTGGATCTGTTGTTTTCCCTTTTCTGCGATATTCGCCAAAGGCTTGCTGATGACGTCGTTTGCCGAGGCACGCGCTCTGGAGTTGCGCTCTCGCCCTCGCTCACAGCGCCCTCGTCGTATCAACAGTTCTTTCTGGTGTTATTCTTCTTCTCGTCCGCCTTGCGCGCAGCTGCTATGCTTTACTTCGTTTCGCCGCTGGATTGTCGACGCCTATTTTGGATGCATGGACAACATCTGCTGGAGCTTTTGCTGTCCCTTTCCTGCGAAATTCGACTATGGCTTGGCTCGGGCGTTTTTCGCCTAGGTGCGCTCTTCGGAGTTGCGCTCTCGCTCTCGCTTGCTGAGCTCTCGTCACATCAACAAGGCCATCTGGCGTTGCTCCTCTCATCGTCCGTTTTGCGCGCTGCTGCTGCGCAGTGCTTGGTGTCGCCGCTGGATTCTCGTCGCATATTTTGGATGCCGTCTGCCGATTGGGTTGGATCTCTTCTTTCTGATATGGCACTCTCCCTTCGCCTCCTCTTTGGAGTTATCCCTCAAACAATGCTGACTGGGGGCCGGTCAGTTCATCAACAACAACAGCTGATGCCGCCTTACTTCAGTATATCTGGATTGGATTCCCCCGCTACCAGCGCTCTCTTAGGAGTAGCGCGCTCTTCTGACTTATCACCACCTTGGATGCGGGTCAATCCCGTACGCTCCAGACTCTCTCTTTCGAGACACTTGGATTTTATTGGCAGTCCAATAAAGGTTCGAGCTTCATCGCTACTTCAAGCTTCTAAAGTCGTTGTCAATGAATGGCATTCAGATTCAGGATTAGCTCACTCTGCACCGGATTTTTCTGCAGTACACTCCTTTCACTCTGGCGGTGCTCCTGCCTCGACTTCCTTGACTGTAGATAATCCCAGCCTTGGAATATGTTTTCAAAATATGTCTGGTATGCGTACTAAGGCTACTGCTGTCTTTTTGGCCACATCGCATGGTGATCACGATGTCATTGCATTAGTTGAAACCTGGCTCAACATGGATTTTTTTGATAATGAATTCTTTGATTCAAACTTGTACCAAGTATTCCGAAAGGATCGGGATGCGGTAAAAACGCAATGCTCTAGAGGAGGAGGCGTCTTAATTGCTGTTCGGCGTAGTTTGAGGTGCGCTTCTATACGACTCTTGAATGATGATTCTCTACTGGACCAAATTTGCGTGTCTCTCGCTGGACCTATCGAAACGATCTTTCTGGTGGTATCGTATATACCCCCAAGTAGCAGCTTTGAAATCTATAAGGCGCACATGGACAATATTGCCCATATTCAGCAGAATCTTGAGGATTCTCAGTATATCTGTGTTCTTGGCGACTTCAACCTCTCTTCGCTGGTGTGGGTTCAGGATGTGGACTCTTCAGCAATGGTGCCCAGTAATTTGCATTTGCCTCACGAAATCTTAGTCATTGATGACCTGTTCAGTATGGGACTGGTCCAGATGAATAATGTATTTAATAAGTTAAATAAGCTTCTAGACTTAATTTTCGTAAGTCCTGATTTGAATATAAATTTAGTTTGCAGCGATAATCTGAGTGTGATGCTCACCACCAGCCCCTAATTTTATCAATACTTACATATATTTTTGCACCTTATAAGCCTCGCTATACACAAATTTATATTAATGCTAGTATTTTGAACTTAATTCTAAGAGAAATACATCATATATCCCTTCCTCCATGTCATTAAATAATGTATCAGCATCGACGGATCGCGGAGTGGCTAATCTCTTTGCAAATTATTTTGCGTCTAATTTTGAACCACATGCCCTGTGGAATGATGAGGTAACGCTTTCCGCCATTGCTTCAACTTT
>VNJO01007118.1:0-23006 GCA_008042535.1 Drosophila tani
TGGAAACTCCCAGCCAGGACCCGAGCAGACCACCAACGAGCTGAGGATCAACGAGCCGCCCTACTACCAGTCCAAGGAGCAGAACCAGGCCAGATCCCTGGACGAGGTGGACGCCGCCATTCCCCTATATCAAACGGACAAATTCAGCCAGGAGTGCTCACAGCTCCTGGAGAATCAGCTGGGCAACGACTACGTGCTGCAGCCCTCTAACGTGCCGGTGGCCCAGGACGATGGCAACTACCTGTTCCAGCCCTCGAACCGACCCGTGGAGGAGCCCCTGCGGTTGAGCCGTTGCGCCACCAAGCAGCCCAGCTATGGCACCCTGAAGAGAAGTGCCAGCGATGCCTCCGCCGCCAGCAACAGCCGCTCCAACGCCGACGACGAGCTGGCCGAGATCATGCACGACTTCAAGAACAATGTCCTGTCCATCAGGGATGTGGAGCTGCTGGTGGAGCGCTGGAAGCACCGCAACGATGTGCAGCAGAGCTTCCGCGAGAAGCAGGATCAGATCGATCAGCTGCGCCGGGAGTACGAGCGGATCCAGGAGCAGGTCAGGACGCACCTGAAGCGGGAGACGCCCTTTGAGCGAATCAAGAAGTTCTTCTCGCGCGGCAAGCCCCACCAGGCGCAGGGCAACGACAGCCTGCTGGACGAGACCAAGTCGTCGATAGCCACCAGCTGTAGCTTCAAGTCCGGGGGCGGAGTATCCTCGGGCGTGGGAGCGGGCAGGCCCATCAGCTCACTGAGCCTGCAGAGCGTTTCCAGCTCGAGCTCGTCCTCGGGAAGGCTGAGCACTGGCAGCAACTGCAGCGGCGCCTCTCTCGGAGATTCCGGCACCCACTCGGATCACGAGGAGCGTCGGGGATTCCCGCCGCACTGCCGCATGATGGACAACTATCTGGTGCCGCCGCCACCCAGGCCCGTGTTCACGCCGAGCTCGACGCCCGGCGACGAGCGTCACCAGATCGTGTTCCCCTCTCCGATGTCCAGCAGCCAACGCTTGAACACGCCCACCAGTCCCACGGGATCGGAGCACTACCAGATGTTCCCCTCGAACATCCCCGTTTACGGCAGCCAACCCCTGGCCAGCTCCCAAAGCAGCAACTACCTGAACACCATCATGGAGGCCAAGGAGCAGGCGGAGACGCAGCAGCAGCAGCAGCACTACCAGAACCAGAACGGAGTCACCCTGCAGCCCATCAAGCTGAACGAGCGCTCGAATATTATTTACGGCAAGCTGACCAAGAGCCACTCCACCAGCGGCTGCAGCTCCTTCAAGCCCAAGCAAATCCCAGTGCCGTGTCCCCAGGTTGGGAGCATCGAGGTCCAGGCGGAGGTGTACCAGAATGTGGGCGACATAGGGCCGGAGAAGGATGCCTCCAAGGCGGAGGCGGACACGGAGGCGCCCAACTACATGAACTGCTAAGGACGCCATCCACAAAACGACACAGAAATCAAAATCGAAAGATTCGCAAGGAGATTCGCATAGTTTTTAAGACTTTTTCGAGTTATATTTCGATTAAGTATTGGGGGAACCAGTTGGGAAATTTTATGCCTCTATATTTTTATCGAAATTGAAAACGAAAGCCCCTGAACATTGTCTAGTATGTAAGCTCATCCCTTTGGAAGGATGAAATGAGTATGAACTAGTTATCGCTATTCTAATATTTAGTTCTAGGTTTTTGAGGTTTTTTGAGATTTAAAAACTTGGGTTTTTAATCTCTTTTAATCGTCTTCAAGCTCACCTTGGAGTTATTTGTATTATCTGTATCTGTAGTCTGCGGTTTCAGCATCTAATTGTACATTTTATGAAACGAATGCAAGCAACCAAATCAAACATATCGCTAGCTGATAAGTCTAGGTCCTAAGTCGATACCAACGAGCGATACCAAGCAGCGCTGACATATCAAACGCGATTCATCTAAGGATACATCATCTAGGATACATGACCCCCTTTAGCGCTAAGAGCCTCCACACCCCCACACCTTTTGGCATGCCGCTAAGCATGTAAAACTCGTTCATTCATTCATTCTTTACCCTCCCTCAAGCCCCTGAAAAGTTAAATGCAATAAATTTTTTACATATAAGCAAAGTTGAAACTTGTTTTCATTTGGCACGTGCAAGGGTCGCGGAAAATCTGCGGGAAATGGGTGCGGAAAATTGTGGAAGGTGCGGGAGAGCGTCCGTGGCAAACAGGAAATCGTGCGGAATCCCCGGCAACACGCAAAATGGGATTGCAACTGCCAACGTAAATTTCCCTTTTTCCTTTCGCTGGGAAACAAATGCAAGTTTGCATTCATGAAGAGCCGCTGACTGGAGCGACTTTCCGCGCTACGCTGCGCTGCTCTTTAAATGATAGCAAAGGGAAATGGAAAAAGTGAAAATATGGAAAAAAGTGTCCTGTTTGTAGCATACTTTTGTGCTGGCGATGTAATGGCCCCCACAAGGATTAATAGCTCAACGAGAAATAATTTATGTTTAAGTTAAAAACGCTTATGAAAGCTGGAACTATAAATGAGCGTTGAAAAGGACTTATTTTTTAGAGCTCCTAGTGTTTGCTTAAAGGAAGAACTTTTCAGTGGAAACATTAAGTTATGAATTATAGTATAAAGTAAATTTATTGGTTTATCAGCATTTATATTAAGTTACCTGATTGTGAATCAAAAATTGTAAATCCAGTTGAAATAAATAAAACGTTTCCTTTAATAAAGCTTCCATTAATATTCCGATAAAAAAGGATTCAATATTCCTCCATTGACATAAAATCGCGGTTAACGATTTGTTTATTCCGCGACTCCTTGCTAACCCCCTTAAATCCTTGCAACTACCCGCCAAAGCCCTTGAATGGCTCGTCGCCATATTTAATATTCGGATTAAAAGAGCATATCACTGTTGACTTCCTCCCACCAATACGAGGGCATTGCTGTTTGTGAGCCATAAAAATGCTGAAATGCAAAATGTGAAATGTGAAATGCAAAAGCCTCGTATCGTTCGAGAGTATCCCATCCAGCATTCATATTCATCCTCTCACTGGGCTGCCACCGACATCCGGCGCTCGAGGGTGAATCTGCAGGATGCATCAGATTCACACCCACATACAGACACATGCAGCATGGATTCGCACTAAGCCGGCATCTCTTAATTCACACTCAATGGGCCGCAAAAATATATCTCGCTCTGCTCCGCTCCGCTCGGCTCCCGATGTCCGATGCGTAGTATTTTTCCCAGCTGACTCGCTGCTTTTGTCGCTTCATCCTTTCGGCGGCCATTTGCCATCTGCTCCGTTACAGGGACATGGACACCCATACATGCGAATGGCAGCCAACATGGCCACAAGCAGTCGGCCATCAGTCTCTGGCCTGCACCATTTCCGACTCCTCTCAGCTCCTCTCTCTCTCCGCTCTGCTCCTCTTTTGCCACTCTCTGTTGTGTTGTTTGTTTTGCTTCCCTAGAGCTGTAAATGCTGTAACCAAAGGAGGGAGCGAACGAGAGCTTATATACATAGTAAGAGAGTGAAGCTTTGGGAGAGGAAGCCAAGCTTTTACGCAGGTGCAAAGGATAATGCGTGGAAAGTCAAAAATAACATTTCAACATCTTTATTTTGAGAAAAAGATATTATGAAATTATGAATCGGGTGAGGAAATTAAATAGTAAAATGGCTTATAAATAAAGCCAAAATATGTGCCTATTAACAAGCCTAAAAGTAAGCTATTCAAAATATTGATTACATAGTGTAGCATACTCTTAGGCTTGTTATAGCCCACATTCGTAAATATGGCTTCAATTTGAGCCTATTAACAGGCCTAAAAGTGTAGCATACTTTTAGGCTTGTTAATATCGCTCAAAATATAGCCAAAATTTGTAAATATTGACAAAATGTAACAATGCAATATAGCTAAGTGTGCACCACTGATGCAAGTGAGATGCCATTTTGTCCCAATATTGCAATATAGCTAGGTGTGCATCACTGATGCAAGTGATATGCCTTTTTGTCCCAATATTGCAATATAGCTAGGTGTGCATCACTGATGCAAGTGAGATGCAATTTTGTCCCAATATTGCAATATAGCTAGGCGTGCATCACTGATGCAATTATGCATTAAGTGTGCATCTCTGATGCAAGTGAGATGCCTTTTTGTCCCAATATTGCAAAATAGCTAAATTAGCACCTCTGATTTAAGTGAGATGCCTTTTTGTCCCAATATTGCAATATAGCTAGGTGTACATCTCTGATGCAAGTGAGATGCCATTTGTCCCAATATTGCAATATAGCTAGGTGTGCATCACTGAATCAAGTGAGATGCCTTTTTGTCCCAATATTGCTATATAGCTAGGTGTGCATCACTGATGCAAGTGAGATGCCTTTTTATTGGGACAAAATTGCATCTCACTGGCATCAGAGATGCACATATAGCTATATTGCAATATTGGGACAAAATTGCATCTCACTTGCATCAGAGATGCACACTTAATGCATCAGTGATGCTGACTTAGCTATATTGCAATATTGGGACAAAAATTCATCTCACTTGCATCAGAGATGCACACTTAATGCATCAGTGATACACACCTAGCTATATTGCAATATTGGGACAAAATTGCATCTCACTGGCATCAGAGATGCACTTATAGCTATATTGCAATATTGGGACAAAATTGCATCTCACTTGCATCAGTGATGCACACTTAGCTGTATTGCAATATTGGGACAAAAAGGCATCTTACTTGCATCAGTGATGCACACCTAGCTATATTGCAATATTGGGACAAAACGGCATCTCTCTTTCATCAGTGATGCTCACTTACCTTTTTGGGCTTGTTAATATAGCCCAAAATATAGCAAAAATTTGTAAATATAGGTCAATTTTGTTCCAGTTTACAATCCTAATAAATGTTCAGCTAATTTTATATCAGCCTAAAAGCAGGCACAAAATTAGTTATAGTCTTAAATAATAAGACAGGTCGACAAACTTGAAACCTTGTTCTAGCCGGCGACAAAACTTTATTGATTCTGTTTTGAAACAACTCCTTTCAGTCCAAATTAATCTCCAATATTTTGTAAATACTAGAGTTTTCTCTAAAGCTATCAGCAAATATTTGTATGCTTTTGGGAAAATTTGGGACAAAAGCAATAACAAACCACCTCAATAAAAAAAATTGTTTTTGGATTTTTTTCTAAAGCATTTTCCGAGACTTAATATAAATTACCCTTCTCTAAAAAACAAAAAAACAAAATTATTATATTAAAGTTAAATAATTTCTAAATATAAAGCATACCTTCAGTCAAAAAATAACAGGGTATAACCAAGCCATTCAGAGAGCGAAAGCCGAGAGAACCAAGCCAGCAGGGAGAGCAAACTGGCGAAAGAGAGGCGAAAGCTCTCGCTTGGACAAGGTAAAAGCGAACAAGTGTGTATAAAAAGGACATTTCGTTCAGTCGTCGACTCTGTTAATTAAGCGAAACTGCGACGCAAAAAGGCGGAACGCATTCACTTCTTCGAAGGGAAAAAAACGTTTCCACTTTACGCACCGCAAAAACAAAGTATTCAAAGTTGTTCAAGTTAAATATCCGCCAATAAATACACAAATTGTGCATCTGAAAATTTTGCAAATTGTCGTGTAACCTTAGTCGAAGGACCTGTGACGCAGTGTTTTTGTGTGCAGCCACCAACAAAAAAAGGACACTCTTGCAAGCATTTTCCAGCTTCCACTGCGTAGAAGAAGCCCGGGGAAAACACACACGCGCCCACATTTAATTAGTTTCTCCCGCCCCCCTGAAAAGGCCACTGAATCTTTGATTCGCCGAAAGTCCGGGGACCAGACGCTAATTAATCCTGGGGCTGGCTGGGCACCGCAGCTCGCAAACGGAAACGGAAAGGCAAAAATCCAGGAGAAGCCCGAGGAGATGCATTAACCAGGTGGACGAGGGACGACGCCGCTCGTAAATAATTGAAGGTAGGCCAAGTCCTGCTGCCTGTCAACAGGCCCATGCAATTTATGGCAGATTTTCCACCTGCTCCGCCGCCACGCATTAACCTTCGTCCTTTGCACGGCTTGTGTGTGCTTCTCCAACCGAGATTTTTTCAAATTTTAATTATTTATTTGCACCACTCGAGAGCGGCAACGGTTGCCACACTCACAGAGTGCCGCCGAGTACTCGAAACTTTCACCAGAGCGGGCCATTTTTAATGATGTACTAAACGATCAACTCGAGGCCCCTTCACATTCGCACCTCGCCAACGCAGCGGGCTTAACCCTCTCAATTCCCAAGCGATTTTTTTAAAATGTTCTAGGCAAGCATTAGGGGCGCAAGAAACGCATTATATTTATTAAAATTAAGAGGCATAATTTATATATATAAAGTGCAGAGACAATTCCCTGATAAACACAGAATAACTATCACAGTTGGTTATATATTTTTATTTATATGTTCCAAAATGTAAATGCCAAATCGAATTCGAAATATAAAAAAGGAAATAAAATATAATCTTTCTCTAAATTAAACTAAAAGATTTTAGTAAAAGATTTTAAGTTAAATAAGTCTTAAAATATCTTTAGGTCCATCCGAATTTGTATACTGGGTTAATAAACACAGAAAATTTCGAATTAGTTCCCCTCAGCTAAGATCTCCCGTGACCAACACAAACCGATGACTTTACTTCCATACCAAGTTGAGAATGAACTTGAAGTTGATCGTGCTGGTCCTCCTGATCCCCAGTGGGATGACTGTAAGGCTGTTTAGGTCCTCAAAGATAGAAAAGGAGTGTCGCTTTATTCCAGTTTCAGTTGGCGACAGCGAACTGCGGAGCATCGTCTATTACTACGATACGAAAGCTAGAAGGTGCACCAGGGGCTTATTCAAGTCCTATGTCACAGGCGCCAACAACTACCCCAACTTGCAAACGTGTCAAAAGGCGTGCGCTGATAGGATAAAATATCACGACTAATGAAACATTTATTTTGTGAATAAAACCCTTAAGAAAGATCAACATAGTGCGATCAGTTGGAAATGAATAAATTTTAAATCAGTTCGAATAAAACAATCAAAAGTAATTTAGTTTTAATAGAAAATATAAACTAAATGTTTAATGAAATTGCTCACATGCTTTGTGTTTCAATTTGATCTAAATATTAAAGAAAAGAAAAAAATTATTTAAATAAATTATACAGGGAGTGCACATTATACAAAGTGATTATAGAATATCTTACTTATTTTCCAAACCCTTATAAAGGCAATTCAATATTTATTAAGTGTGTTATTTCATAAAACATTTTAAGAGGTCTTTAAGGCTTTTCTTTTTTAAACCCTTCAGTCTGTTTTTATGGAATTTAATGTATGTACCATGCATAGTACTTTTTTGTGTTTAACAATTGCTGCTCTGGTTTTTGTTTTAGCTCTTCTTGGCTTGTCACCAGCGTCTTTGGGTCGAGTTGGCGGGCACTCATAAATATTTCAAGTTGTCAAAGCTGGCCTACACTCTCGTACGAGTGTGTGTCCTCCATACTCAGTAGTAGTAGATATTTAGGGTATGTTTGTTTTGTGAAAGTGTGTAGAAAAGAGGGAAGAAGGACTATACTAGGATTATATAGAAAGTATGCTGTTTAATATATTAAATGGTTTTTTTTTTCAATCTGCCAAGAGCTGGATACATCGTTTTTGATGCAGAGAATTCTAGGAAACCCGTGTACAGGCTTTTATAAATATTTGAAAAATTTGATGGCTAAAGTAAGAATAATTCCCAGAATAAAACTTAAATCATAAAAAAGATTTGTTTATTTTGGCGTTTATAAAATAGTCTGTATGTCAATAAGTCCCTTTAAAGGGACAGACACAAAGGTACCTGTATCCTGTATTTTCACCCAATAAAAGCAGGGTATTTTATGACACCTTAACGTTACTTCTTTATACATATATACAGATGTAACATATAGACATATTTTTTTGCCGCAACTTGTTAGCGTGTGTGCTGCTCACAAACCCCATTCCTTCTCAGCAGACACTCAGGTGTTTCCGCTTCGCTTTCTGTGTCAGCCGGCGGCTTCCGCTTCTGGGAATGGGGATGGCCCCCTTATTCCTTATCCTTATTCATCCTAGCCCAGCTTTTTCTTGGCCCATTGTTGGTATAATTTTAATTAGCACTTGAGCGACTGAGCGACTTTTGTGCCCTGAGTCTTCAGTCAGCATCAAGTCGCCACAAAAACCCGTGATGAAGAGCGTACTATATAATATCCTACTCACATGTATATATATTCCACTTTAGGTTAGGTTTTATATGTGGACGACAAACAAAGCCAGGCAATACAATGCAAACAATTACCACGGCAGAGCCGCATTGTCTGGGGGCACAGACAAGGCGCTGCTCTGTGGTATTAAAAGTAATATTGCGCATACGCCGCGTAGTGCAGCCTTTTGAAAGGAATGCCCAATGTGTGTGTTTGTGTGTGCGTGTGTACGAGTATGAGGTATGCATATGTAACACAAGCAGCATAATTGCTTATTTGCCGCTTGGCTGGCCATCTAAACCGCAAAGCGAATAGATATCCAACCCCCATCCGCCGAATATCGATTGTAATTCATACAAAGCCATTGACCACAACGAACCCGTCCTTGGAAAGGGGTTAAGGGGTGTTTTTTTATGGCAAGTAGGGGTGCGAGGTGGTGCTAGCAAATTAAACTTTACTCGGTAAAGTTTTTTCGGTCTGACGAAAGTTTTTCTTTTGAATATTCTAATACCAAGAGGAGCAATAAAATATGAGCCTGGCTACGCCTGCTTTAAAAGGCTTGCCCTGAGTGTGGTCCGTGTTTTATCCGAAAAAACTTAAAGCCGACTCTGGCCATAAAATCATTCAATGGCTTATATTGGCGAAGTTTTTGTACTCTTAAAGCTTAGCAGAAATTGAAAGCTGTTGCAAAGTTTTGGCATATTTTCTGTTATTAGTTGTCAATTCAATTGACTGGAATTTCATGAGAATAATTCCGCAAATAACCGGGGCTTATTGAAAATACAAAAACGTATTTGTATTATTTTTTTATGGCAATTTCCAGGAATTTCTGTGGCTTTTCCGCCTGAAGCCTATTGACTTTGAATGGAATATTTTCACTGAGAGTTTCGGCAGTCATAGAAATCGAATCCCCGGCCCGAGGGAATTGTGTTATAGCCACTTTTTGCGCACACTTTTACCATCGTATTTGTGCAACGAGAGGCAGCAGTTAAATGGCCAACAATTGGCAGCCGCTCAAAGTGCAACCGTAATTGCAGCGGCAAAGAAAACGATAACAACATTTCTGGGGCGATCATTATAATCGGGCAATTTGGCCCACGACGTCTACGTCCTTTCCAAGGACTGGACTCTCTCTTCGTAGCCAAAGGCATTCCGAATTGTTATTACAGTTTGCAAAGTCGTTTGGCTGCAGGGCCACATTTACACACATATATACAAGCATATATACTAACATATATACTAGCATATATCCTTGCATATATACTAACATAGTCTATCATAAATTCGGCTTTTATTGACAACATTTCACCACGTGACACCACAGAGAGAAAAAATATCATACAAAATTGGCCATAATTTGGTACGTTTTTGAGTATGTAATAAAATTCCTCAGCAGAAACACACATGTGAAAGATTTATTTTTTTGAGGTAATAAAATTGTTTAATTCTCTTATAAAAAGCTCGGTCTTTATTTCTTTTAAGCATTTACTTATTTAGTATCAGGGACCCCAAATAATTATTATGAGTTTAAAAAAATTGAAGGCCAAAACAGTCTCCAAAAAAATTGGAAAAAATTGTCATAAGTTAAATTTGCATGGCGAATTCAAAAACAAGATAAATGTTTTTTTTTCAATTGTTATGAAAAGAATTGATTTTTAATAATTAAAATTAATTTTAATAATAAAAAATTAGTAATAATTATTAAATATCAATTTTTATATAAAAATTACTCAATAACTTTTATTTTCAATTTTTATTATATAAATTGAAAAATAAAAATTATTCGATAACTTTTATTTTAAAAATTGAAAATAAAGATTGAATCTATATATCTTTTGATCCGTAGAAGCCAGATCCAATATATATGTATATATATGATCTACACATCAATACCTTTCAGATGGTATATAAATATTATGTAGATCATATATATACATATATATTGGATCTGGCTTCTACGGATCAAAAGATATATAGATTCAATCTTTATTTTCAATTTTTAAAATAAAAGTTATCGAAAAATTTTTATTTTTCAATTTATATAATAAAAATTGAAAATAAAAGTTATTGAGTAATTTTTATATAAAAATTGATATTTAATAATTATTACTAATTTTTTATTATTAAAATTAATTTTAATTATTAAAAATCAATTTTTTTCGTAAAAATTAAGAAATAACTTTTATTTTGTAATTTTTTGCTTTTTTAAATATAACCGTTACAGTCCCTGTTTAGTATCGTAAAAAGTTTAACTTATTTAAATTTGTTTCGAAATAATATTATTTAAAGGCTTTTACTAATACATTTCTATGTTTAACTGTTATGGTTTTTTCTTAAAGTATATTTAAATAAATAAATAATTATAAATATTGTGATAATACTTTTTAAATACTTTTTCAAGCTGTTCTTCTTTTTTTACTCTAATTTCTTATAAAAATCATATACTTTCGGCAAATTTAAAAATTAAACAAAATAATTTTAAAAGCAGAATTCCATCAAAAACCGCATTTTTCCCTCTGCAGCAATGGGCCTGGCCAGATGGGCTCGCCCGGCCAATGTTTGTGGGCTAAAAAATGTATTAAATGGGAAACTCATTAACGGCTCGTGTTGTGACTGGCCGATGGCAAGGACCTTCGGATCGGTAGCTTCTGCTCCTTCTGCGTCTAGTTTGTATATAGTAATAGTAGTTGTTGGCAGGCGACGGGACCACGGGACTACATATTGCATGTTGTTTTGGCTCAAATAAGCCCCAACTGGCCGGCAATTTGGCAAACATTCGAATGGGCCTAGTCGTGGATTGGTATCGCCAGTCGCAGTCGCATTTAAGTGTTTTGTTATAAATTATTCGTCGCATTTTGCAAAACTGGACAACTGGAATTGCAGTGGCGGCGCAGCCAATGGCTTTTTATGCAACTTTACACTGCCCTGTGACCCCGTGACGCATATGTGTATGTACTTTCGCACACGTACGAGGTACATAACTTTCCGGTTCGCTGGCTCTAAATTTGGTTCACCCCGAGCGGGGTTGACTCTGCAGGTGGGGAAAGGTGAGCTGTGCTGGGCTGAGTTGCCAGGTTCTGGGATGGAAATTCAATTTGCCAGGAGACACTTTAATTATGCAAAAACGAAAATGATTTAGCTTCGTTTGCCAGCACGTGCTTGCGGTCTCATCGTAGGCAAAGTTTTTCTATTACTTTCCTGGAATCAAAGGGGAAAATGTGCAGCTGTTGTTAGAAAAATAAGCTATTAAATAGAGAGCTTAGAAGGAGTTGTATATTCCCTGTGATTGTAATTACTTTCCTTTGAAAACGGCAGTACTCATATCAGACTTAAAGCTTCAATAAATATATAAAGAACTTTAAAAAGCAGCTGCTTACTTATCTCCAAACAAAAACCAGCGATTAGCCAAAACAAAAAACCCGGGAAAATGTTTTTAATACAAGTTTAAGCAGCATTGTTCACACACATCTTCTTGTGCAGTTTGAAAGCTTTTCGTATGGCACAACAAGAAACTTTAGTTTTATAACTGCTTTAGCAACTTTGCAAACTTTTGTATCGGAGGGAAGAAAACGTATTTCAACTTATTTTTAAATTAGTTTTCCCACTCGTGTTAATTGAGCTCAGCTGAACGAGTTAGTTCTTAAGTCCGTAAAAAAGGCAACTAAAGCTGTCATGGGAACGCTGGCACATGCTGGAGGTTCTCAGTACATGTGAAAGCTTTCTCCGGGAAAATTCGAGCCTTGTAAGTGTCGTCTGGCCAAAATTAGCAACAAATACAGATATTCGAATGGAAATGAACTGCTGGAGCTGCAGGTCCTGCGATAAAGTTGCGTGACAGGATGGGCCAGACATGTCTGACATTTGGAAATGCCAGAAACAAAACGAAACGAAAGGATGGCTAGGATCAACCGACGAGTAAACAAATCGCAGACAATTGACTGACTGACGTGTTGTTTGCAGAGACAAAGGCCCCACAGAGACAGAGGGGAATCGGGGACTGAATGACATAGACGGGCAGCCGGCAATTAGAATTCAATGCAGTCAGTATAAAATACAATTAAGGGCCATTTTGCACAAGTAAACAAGCTGTGCACCGGGCAAAAATAACAGGATATTACTGGGAATATTACTCTCAGTTTCCAACATAATAACAAAAATTCTTCTATCTATCATATACCATATTGGTGTAAAAATGACTATAATTAAGTTAATTTTAGAACCTTAGAATTTGTAGCCGTAATTCCTTAAGTATCAGCAAATTATTGTCTTTCAAAACAGCCACCCATATCTGCTCTTGTTTAATATCCAACATAATTAATATGATAATACGAAAACACCCAATTAATCTTGATATACCAATATTTTTTCATGTACATCCTGCCATGTCAGTTATGGCTTCAGCTCGCGGCGGGATGTGCAATTATTGATATTGATTTTGCAAGCCAGAAAGCTGGGGCTGGGAGCCCATTAAGTAAATCATTCGCCTGTCGAGTCAGTAAAGCAAATTTATTGTTTTTAATGACGACCCTCGAGTCCTTGACTCCGAAGTGCTTTCGGTTATTGAAAGGAGCAGGCAGACAGACAGTCACTCACACACACACACTCGCTTCACTTGGCTGTCTGCAAATGCTGCATAAATAACCCGGCACCGAGCCGAAAAATTCGTAGCATACCTCGAGGCGTGGTGCATGTCGCTCGCCAATTAAAGGAGAGAACGCCAACAACTCTGCTCATTTGCAACCGGCAAATTCTCGTATGTTCGCATGTTGTGTTGGCCCATTCAACTAGTTGGCTAAAGGAAAGCCTTCCTCGGCCCTTCATCCATCGCATTTCCATATCCATTCTTCATTTCCATTCCTCCAATTCACGCGCCCCTTAGCCACATCAATGAATTTCGCTTTTTGTGGGGCGCACTTGGAAAATTTCAGTACAAAATTGGCATATACCGAGGGAAATAAATCTCTACAGAAAGTGTGAACTCTTGTGGCGCCATTCCGGGATATGGTTTTCTTAAATTAATGGGTTTTTAATATTTTGTAGTATACTTTAAGACACCAGAATAATATATTTCAAACTGTCCGCCTTTATATCTTTTGTTAGGAGTTTATTTAATTAGTTTTATTAACTTTTGCTAAGCAAAACCTTATCTTATTTAAAGATCCCAATTTTATAAAGGTTAAAACCTGACATTTGCTAGCCAAAATCCTTGCAGTGTCGAATCAGACTAAAAATATTCACGCGGTTAGCTGGGAAAGCGACTGTCTGCACTCATCCAGCCCGCGGAGGTGGAAGTGGAATTAGCATTTGGCATTTAACATTTAACGAATATCCAGCGCTCTTTGTGGCTGAGCTTGGTCTATTTTCTGGGCCCGCAAGGTCAAAGGTGGGGCAATCCAATTAGGGATAAGCATCGGAATCGATGCCGTTGCGGCACTGCGAAAGTACTCAATGCTGCAGCAGTCTACATCGATTGAAATTTAAATTTATTTCCCCTTCTAATTGCCATTGCAGAGACAAGCCAATGAAAATGCTAAATTGAAGATAAAACACTTGCGAAATTGGACATTTTTATCGCCGGCAGAAATCATGTCAAATGTGAGTAGGGGACGAAAACCCATTACCTGGGGGAATTGGAACTTAAATCAGCCATTATTTTGCAGCTCCTCTACATGGACAAATCGAATGGCAATGGCGTCTATGCGGTCAAGCCGAACATGGACAACGATAGTGCCCTAATGGGAGCAGGTGCTCCCTCAGCGGCCACCACAACCATGACAGCAGCTGGGGCAGGTGCAGGTGCAGCCACGGCAAACAACATCAACATAATGAACGGGGCTGCTGCCGCTGCCGCAGCTTCCGCTTCCGGCCTGCCCACTTCCGCCTCCAGCGAGGACCTCAGCCAGAGCCTGTCCGAGTACACGGACGCCGACGAGAGCATATCCGCGCCCACAGAGTTTCTGGCCGAGGTAAGGGCTTACCTAGAAACTAACTTGAAAGCCACTAAATGGGTCCTAAAAATAGCTTGGGTTTTAGTTTGTTTTTGCTTGGCATCAAGGGATTAGGGAAGTTGAAAATATGGCTGTACCTTAGCCGGTGTTGGAGTATTACTTTGTAAAATAAATTCATGTTAAGTCAAATCGGAAGAACAATTACTAAAATTACCTTGGAAGTCAACAGAAATTAGGTTTATGATCTCCTTTATTAAATTCATCCACCAGCTGTTCTCCTCCATAAATAACCTCCATTATGTGGCACTCATTATCTAAGCGTGGCACACTTCTCGCTTTTTTTCGCTGAGCCCCACAACACAAGAAGGGTCCTTGGCAGGAGCACAAAGGCGAAACAGAACTTATGCAAATGCAAATTGCTGCGCTGCCAGAGCAGATTGCGGATTTAAGTTAAAGTCCTTTCGGCGGGATTACGCCACCGAGAGCGCACTTGGCCAGCTTATTGATTGCTAATAAATTGCTTTCGAGCGCATTCAACTTTTAGCAGAGTCAACTTTTATGTCCTCCTGCCGCAATGTGGGCCACTGGACCAGGAGCGGGCGGGCATCCGTGTACATATAAGCCTTTGTTGCTCAGATGTTATGAGAAAATTCAAAAGGATTTGATGGCATTCCCTTAAACGTGTATTGTGCGAGGCTCGAGTGCCTCGTGTGCTCCGTGCTCCGTGCTCGGCTCTCGGTCCTGTACTGTACTGTATTGTGCGTTCTTTATATTTTTCTCCTGCAGTTCCTGTCCGCCGTGATGCTGAAGGACTACAAAAAGGCATTGAAATACTGCCAATTGAGTGAGTATTATAAGAATCTACTTGCCAAAGTATGTCGCAATATTGTCGAGGACTTTATTTACCTTTTCTATATTGTTTTGAGGGAATTATAAATGTCCTTTTTATCTACACTTGACGATTTCCGTTTTTATCATCACTTGATTTTATAAAGTAGAAATAAGCTCAGAAGCTGGCATTTAGTTCAACACATGATATATGCACAGATATTATCACATGAAATATGCACAGATCTTAACATTTTAACTCATGAAATCTGTACGGAATTCAGCACATGAAAATTGCACAGAATTCATCACATGAAACATTCACAGATTTCACGCCATACAAAATGTACAGATTTTACTATCTGAAATATTTACTTTATATAATTTTTTAAGTGATTTTAAATTACTAATTAAACACACCATCCTTATATAATAAACACATTAATTTCCCCTTATCCCATACAGTTCTCCAATACGAACCCGACAATGCCACGGCCAAGGAGTTCTATCCGCTCATCCTCGATAAACTGAGAGCCGGTAAGTAGTTAATTCTGGTGAAAGGTGACGACAATTAATTAATTGCATTTCCACCCGCTCACAACCAGTGGCCACATCCAGCGACAGCGATGAGAACTATAATAAATCTTCATCGCCGGATCTGGCTCTGGATCTGCATGCCTCCGACGTGGAAGCGGATGTGGATGGCGATGCAGATGCAGATGCAGATGCGGATGCTGATGCAGATGGCGACAGCGAGAGCAGCAACAACTGCTCCGAGGAGGACAATGGATGGGGTGACGACGAGATTGACAACGTGGATGTGATGGATGGCGAGGAGGAGAGCAGCAGCAGCGGCGACGACTTCGAGCTGCCCATAGACGATGCAGGCCAGGACCCGGTTGCCCTGGCCGTCCACACACCCCACTCGCTCACCCATTCGCACTCGCATTCCCACAACGATTCAGGATCCTCGAGAAATTCGTCCAGTGGCGGCGGGGGACGCAGCGACAACACCACACACTCCTACTCCAGTTTGCTGCTGGAGGAGGAGGACGACATAGTGCCGGTGAGCCTCCACTTTGGCCTGAAGGATAATGCGGCTGCAGACCTGGATGTGAGCAATGGTAAGTGGATTGCTGAATTACAGAATACTGGAATTTATATTTACCTTTAAATTCCAGGCAACAAAGTGCCCTCCGCCTCGTGCAGCGACTCGGAGTCCCCGACAGAGCCGCTGACCCAGCGCCTGGCGGCCATCCTGCGCTCCAAGTGCGGCGTATCCGGCGGCGGGACCGACGAGCCCTATTAAACCAATATATTTAATCCAACACTGTGCGGTAATTATCTTTGGATTGCGACACGCTTGCTGAATGGAGAGATCAACGATATTTTCCGGAAAAAGAGTTTGATTTTCTACGCGCCGCACAGTGGCATCTACATCTCCACATATTTATATTTATATATTCTTGTATAACTCTATAAAGACACCCGACTCCACCAGCCCTTGCCCGACTAGTCTCTCCACTAGTGCGATCGCTTTACGAACCTAGAAACCGTCCCTGACAGCATACTCTCGTATCTCGTAACTTGTAACTTGTAATTCGTACTCTGTATCTTGTAACTTGTATCTTGTATCTCCGATAGCTAAGTTTTTGATCGAACGCGAGTCTCCCTAGGACAAACATATCGTACAAACTCAATAAGTACTTATATATATACATCAATACCTATTTATACCACATATATATATATATAAACTGTACATGTTTATCCTAGATATATAGCCGCAGAGCCCAATAAAGATATACTCGATACGGACGGAAATCGCGAAACAGAATCAATATATAGATTTACATAGATTTACACGTATATTTTTTAGTAAGAGACACCCATTCAGAACGCACAGGACTTGGAATGCTGCTTTACATATTTGCATTTGATAGAGATCGATTTTTTCCCAAACAGAGAACTAGCGATGAGAGCGTAAGGAGTAAGGATAAGTCTGACACGGGTGGAACGAACGAATGAATGTAGAACTACAACTGAAATGGTCCAAAGTCACAAAACTACTTAGATGAGTGTAAATAGATATATTTTGTATCGATTAAGCCCCAATACTCTCTGTATTCCTTCGATTCCGTTTAGGTTCTATAAGTTAACGAGGATGTAACTCTAAAAACTCCCACTTAATCCTTATATTTCACCAAATAACTTTGTATTCGATAAGTTTTCCCAACTATATTGTTGAATTACATTATAATCCGAATGGTCTGTATGTTTACGAAAGACACAAATTGTAATAATAAAATGTGGCAAGAAAGCTGGAAAAGATGTGGCGTTTTTATTAAAAAGGAAAAGGCAGTTTGGGTTTGTTAATCAAACATTTGCTTATTTATTTTAAATCCATTATTATCAAAGATCTTCGTTATCATTCGTAAATGTTATTGTTATTAACATGACTTGCAATCATTTCGTATATATGTTGTCACTTACGGGGTTTTTATAAAACTTTGCTGGATGATATTCAAAAATGGGATGTTTTAAAAACATTCGCTTCCTCCTTCTAAGATGTCTTGTGAAATGCATAAAAAATATACCAAAATTGCCGTTGTCTTGTATAATATTATAAAAAGTTCTCTGCCATCCGAGCTCTTTTGTCTATCATTTACTTTGCTTCCTCTATCGATCCAATGTAGCATTTTGATATGTGTAACAAACTACTTTGATTAAATGTATATATTTAATATTTTCCTCGCTCTCCGAAATACTGTTTCATTGTTATCTTTATATGTTTTTGATGTCGATCTGTTCCAGCACCAAGTTGAAATTATACAAATTAAATACAGCATAACAAAATTTGTTCTATTAGTTAGATTAATGTGTTTCGCTTGTAAACTATTTCGCTTGTAAGTTGCTCAAAAAAATCAGGTAATGAAGCTTTGTTTCTTTTCGTTTCGTGTTGTGTTGTGTTTACTTTGCTTTAGTCGATATCTTAAGTGTGAATTGAGAAGTATATATATTTCAGATGCTGCGCAAAACAAGTTTGAAATGAACCCGAAAGAATCTCATACAGTTCTTATAGATATCCTGTGTGTAACAATATTTAACATACTTACTCCTGGTTTATTCTTAAGAGCTGAATATTCAATAAGACTTTAAGATTTAAGATGTGTGCTTCGTATAAACCTGCTAAGACTGCGTGTGTGTTTCATGTGCCTATGCTGCTGTTGTTGTGTGTACGAGTGTGTGTTTATAAAGAGTATATCGTTTATATCCAAGTGTAATACGCGCTTAAGTTAGATTCTCGTTAAAAAGAAACTTTCCTTTGAAAACTTCAGGTGTTTGCTTGTACTGTCCAGTAGAATTAGAATACAATTACAATAATTACACATTCATTATGCCTAAGTTATCTGAGGGTTTCTGAGGGTCGTTGGCACTACGTTTGGGAAAATAAAGAAATAATAATTAGGAAGGAGTTTAAGGTATTTTCTTTTATTCAAAATACAACATTAAAGCACACAAATTAAAACGTTACAAAGTAAAAGTAATATTACAATTTAAAATGTAAAGAAATTAAAGAGAAACTATATAGAAATTAATATTAAACTTACGACTACATGGTGACGACGAAATAATAGCTATAGTTAAAGGGGTTTCTTCAAACAAATTGTACGTTATATGCTTCGTTACTTTATAGAACTATGTATGGTTATCAGTCAATGAAGTCAATGTGGGATGAGTTAGCAACACATCTCTATGCACATAGCGCCACGCTCCAACACTCTTTGTTCTGTTTTGCTCAGTGTATATGTATGTCGCAACCCACGACCAACGGATGCAAGATCATGGCTGTATGTCGACTTATTTCGATGAACAAAATCTTTATCTTAAAGACATTATCTGGTATTGGCTTGCCGCGCACTTAATTATCAAACTATCGATCGACTGCCAAGCGAGAAGGGCTTCTCATTGAATTGCTGGCCAGCCACAGACCCCGCTAGAGATGGCCTGTGGCTTAGTACCGCTTCTATAAGCAGTTCGTCGACTCCTTGGCATCGTCAATGTTGGTTATGTTCTTGATCAGCAGCTGGGCCGACGGATACTTGTTGAGCTGAGCAAAGCGCTCCATCACGCAGGACGAACTCAGACGGGCCTCGGCGTCGTGGTCCCAGCACTCCTCCATGGTGTCGCAGAAAACATTTAAGCCCTGTTAAAAATAAATAAATATCATTAACAAATTGTTTAACATTCAAAAATAAAACCCAAGCCTCACCTGATGTGCCCGCCAGGCGGTGAGCAGGCGCGGGCGCAGCTTCTTCATCACCACGCTCTCCTGGACCTCATCCAGCGTGGGTCGCTGGCCCAGCTCCGCCTCGAAGGGCAGCTGGAACTCGCCCACAGGCCCGGCAATGTCGCACCGCGAGACCATCTCCCACAACACCAAGCCGCAGGCGTAGACGTCGATGCGCAAGAACGCATCTCGATTGAAGTTAATGGCACCCTCGAGCACCTCTGGGGCCATGTAGCGACGCGTGCCCACCTGGCCGTGGGTGTCGCCGCACGACTTGCCCGGCTGGAAGATCATGGCCAGTCCAAAGTCCGCTATGCAGGCCGTAAGATCACCCTTGAGCAGCACGTTCTTGGACTTGAAGTCCCGGTGAGCTATCGATGGCTTAAGTCCTTCTGCTTTTGAGCCCGGGATCTCCTCGTGCAAGTGGGCCAGACCATTGGCCATGGACTCGGCAATGCGACACAGCTCCGGCCAGGTGATGGTGTGCGACTTGAGGTAGTCGCAGAGGGATCCATTGTGCTGGTACGTGGAGATCAGCCAGTATTCCGGCTTGTCCATGTGCTTCTCCACGCCCAGGAACTCGAGGATGTTCGGGTGTCGCATGCGCGGCAGCTTGTAGATGTCATTCTCCGCGGTCCACGACTCCTTCTCCTGCATGCGGAAGATCTTGACGGCCACATCCTGGCCATGCAGCTTGGCCTGCCACACATCCCCAAAGCGTCCGCTGGCCTTCTGCTCCAGCAGCGTAATGGGACGGTTGCACAGCAGGGGCGAGGCATTGGTGATCTCCGCCTCGTGCTGGAAAGGATTACTATTGTAATCATTATTATTAAGAGCAGGACATTCCACTCACCGTGGGTATCTCGTTAAAGTGCGCCTGCTTGCGGCGTCGGTAGAGAAACAGTCCCATGCCCACAATGACCATGAGCACGCTGAAGATGGAGGTGCCAATGTAAATGTACATCAAATTGCTGTCATCCTGCGTCTTCTCTTTGGGCACTGCAAGGACAAACACACACACGGGAGCGGGAGAGAACATTAAAGAGGGCTTTAATCGCTGGCTTGCCACAGGTGAACAACATCTCGAGTGGCAGAGCAGGCACTGTGCACTGGGGTGGCCATATATAAAAGGCAAAACGAAAACCAAAAAACGAAAGTTCGCCCCCAATTTCGCATCTCTTTTTCCCCTCATTTTGTTTCGAGATAAAAGCGAGCTAAGACCCAAGAACAAAACAACAAAGCGCAGGGCACAAAAGACGCTCTGGCAGGCAGGCAGCAGCAGTGGCACCATCACCAGCCCAGGGTTCGGAAGCTCCCGAAGTCAAAGGCAAAGGCAGCAACACCCCAAAAATAAAAACAAGTCAGGTAAGTGAATAGACTATGGAATACCTGGGGTTCTCATAAGGTTAGATTGCTAAAAACTGCACATACTATAAGCTGCTTTGTAATAACTACATTTTGGAAAATAACCTTGTTTCTCTAAACATATTAAATGTTAAATTTGATACTTCTTATCTTCTCTTATTTTTAGAACTTCAAAAACATTTTTTTAAAAAAAATCTTGAATGTGGTAAACTCCCAGGCTTTTTTTTTCAAAATAATAACGGCACATGTCTTTTATTTTTATAACTTTTCCTTTTTCTCCATCCGAAACGTGTCGATCGCTCTTTTTGCCAAACCAAAGTGACCGATCTCCTTATTTTACAAATCTAGCTTAATTGTATACGTTAGGACTATTATCGACAACATTATACCAACTGGTCACTAATGTGACCGTGTAATACAAAATGAGGTGTTTTAAAATCTAAAAATTTCTGCATGTGAAACTAGGAAATATAAGCTATTTATTAACTTTCCTTATAACCCTTTACCTGGCACCAAAAAAATTCTAAATAATTATACGGAAACAGTTCCCCTTACTCCAATTCTCATATACCCAACATTATACCCCTCAGCTCGACACTCGTACCTAACTATAAAAATAAAAACGAACCAGCGAACGTGCACAGGAGGGCAGAAATTGCAACACATGCTGCTCGAAAAGGGGTTGCTGGGCCTGCAAAGGCAAAATAAAAAAAAAGGAATATAAAAAAAAAATGGGGGAATGGGCGCCACTTCGCGTCGAGAGTTCGTTAACACGAAAAACGTTGCCTCGGATGGGCGGGCGAGGGAGTTTATGGGAAAAGTAAAGGCCTCCCCCCTCTTGCAACTTGAAGATGCAATAAAAAACGAGTAACAAAAACAAACAAAACAAAAAAATAAATAAATATGCAAACGGAAAAATATCAAAATTGGGGTAAACACGGCCAAGACAAATCCGAATGTGCGCAGCAAAGCAAATCCCCAACCGGAACTCACCTTGCGTGGTTGCCTCTGTTGTGGTTTTAATATATTTGTGGTCGGAATTGCATCGCGATCCCTTGCAGCAGCAGAAGAAGATGTTCTCCTGCCGCGGCTCCCCGGTCACGCACTCCGTCTGATTGCACTCGTGCATGTATGTGAAGCAGCCCTTCATCTTGATTCGCATGGCGCCTAAAGGAGAACACGGAGGAAATGAGAATGCAATCAGTATTCCGGCAACAATGCCCATTTGCCACTAGGCTCACCCGTCGTCTCGTTGGTGCTCCACAGCACATAGCAGCTGGGAAACTTGTCCGGCTCCAGCTGGCAGTGCTCGATCCGCGTTTCACAGTCCTGGGATGTGTTGCACATCTTCTCGTCAAAGTGCTCGCAGGCGATGTTGTGGTGTCCCTCGGGCAGGATGGATCCTTGGATCCCTATCAGGCAGCAGGCTGAAAATTGTTCAAAATTATTATTATTATTATTAAGATCTTCTTTAAAAATATATTAAAGCCCGATTAAAGGATCAAAGTTAATGGAATTATCGGTTAGAAGCGCTCAAAGGGAGGGGCAAAAATAAAGCCGAGTATATTTGGGGAATGGGGTCCCTCCCTTCTAGGAAAGCTGGGTTGAGGGGAGTACTCTTTGTGGGCGCTATCCTTTGTACACATATCGCATGCCCACAAGGAGGGGAGTAGGCTCCTAAGCTGGGGACCCTCTGCCATTGAAAGCCACCCCATCCGGGCACGGAATTAGCCCCACTGGCCACACACCAGCCTTTGAGTGGGCATGGCCCCAATGCACGGATATGCACTGCCTGCACGATGGGCCCAATCCCGTGCTAACGAGTTCATCTGGGCAAAGAGAATCTATATAGAGGCGCAAATTTTTCTGTCGAGCATTTTCCTCTGCCGACGTCGGCAGATGTAAACAGAGCTGATTGGATGCTAAGTTGCAAACAACAAAAGGCCGTAAGAGAGAAGAGTACAGATATATGGAATTAGGCGCACCTCCGAACGCCTTAGAACCTGCGAGGTTTTTAATGAATTGTTTAATATTTAAGCGTTTCTGGAGTATATTTCCTAAAGGATTTTGAAAGTAAAACACTTTCTAATTATTTTGGATAAATAAAAATATTTTTTAGGTAAAAATATGTACATCTGCTTAATTTTCAAGCATAAAAAGGTTGAGGAAGGATTAGAATGATAATAATTTGACCAGAATAGGTCTGTATTTTAACGGTTTTACTAGTATTCTTACAAAAAACAGGTGGATCCCAACGAAGAAATGGAACCGAAATGCTTGATGTGACGTCACGCAGCTCGAGACCAAACAGCTCGCACAACCAATACACGTAGCCAAAAAGCCCATTCGTA
>VNJO01007121.1:0-75207 GCA_008042535.1 Drosophila tani
GGATCTTTAAGGTCCTTGAAAAGCAGAATGTCCCGCTGGACACCTCCCAGTGGAGTGTAATAAGTCAAGCAACCCTGGATCCCTGTGGCGAAGATTACGCTCGGAAAGCGGTCAGCCCAGAGTTTCCGAACATGGAGGTGATTGTTTACATAGACAAGAGGAGCGCCGAACAGATCTCCGAATGCTCCAAGCTTGATTACTTGTTTTGGGAGTTGCCGTTCACCCAGTGTGAGGGCATCTGCTAAGGCAGTTTCCAAACTTTTCTTTTTAGCACTTCAACAAAATTATTAGAACTTAAATTTATTGTTTATACACTTTTTTAGAAATACGATTTAAAACGAAATTAAAACAAAATTATCATTTTGGCCAAATTCAACAAAAGCTCTTTCATTTAATGGGGGACATCTAAGTAGCTCAAATAACGGGTTTGCAGAATTTTATTTTGGCCAAATGGAGGAGCCAATCGAAAATTGATAAATAATATTTACTAATGGTTTTATTTATAATATAGGGGTCTGCTATATTGGGGTGCGCTCTTCAGTGAGGTGAGATAAAAGTGACGATGGCACGTTCAACTTCAAATGTTTCTGATATCAAATTTTGTGACTATTAATAGTAACAAAAATAAATTACAAATAATTCAACTAGTTTTCGGCACTAAGCTGTGAAATACCTGGCCTTGAAACTAAAGACCAGCGTGTCGAATTATGTGTCCGGCCACGGAAAAATAGGGTCTATGGAGAAATGATACACGACCGCCATTTTGTTTTTGATACAAAAAAATCGCAAACCATTTCGAGTAAGTGTCTCACCAGAAACTGAGTGCTTACTTATGGGGATTTATTTTCTGGATGAGTCACGACCATAAGTGAGAGAAAATTGTTTTTCAAATTTATTTAAAATCGCAAATCGAAAGTAAATATAATTCACACATTTTCGATTGGCCAAAAATGCCATTTGGCCAAAATAAAATTCTGCAAATCCGTTATTTTGTTGAGCTACCATTAAACCCATTAAATGAAAGAGCTTTTGTTGAATTCGGCCAAACAGATAATTTTGTTTTATTTCGTTTTAAATCGTATCTCAAAAAAAGTGTATAAACAATAAATTTAAGTTCGAACTAATAATTTTGTTGAAATGCTAAAAAGAAAAGTTCGGAAACTGCCTTAGCAGATGCCCTCACACTGGGTGAACGGCAACTCCCAAAACAAGTAATCAAGCTTGGAGCATTCGGAGATCTGTTCGGCGCTCCTCTTGTCTATGTAAACAATCACCTCCATGTTAGGATACTCTGGGCTGACCGCTTTCCGAGCGTAATCTTCGCCACAGGGATCCAGGGTTGCTTGACTTATTACACTCCACTGGGAGGTGTCCAGCGGGACATTCTGCTTTTCAAGGACCTTAAAGATCCTGCAGAAAGTCCGCTCGTTCGGTGTTGGAATGGTGAAGCACCACCGCTCCAGTTCGAAGTGTTTTATAAAAGTCACACACCTGTAGGGTGGACAAATGGGTCGAGTAATCCGCTCGATCCACTGACTTGGTCGTGATCGCGGATCAGGCGTCCAAGGAACTTAATATCTAGTTGCGACCACGGCACCCTTAAGATATTTTCCAACTTCCGCTTGAGGTCATACACAACAGCCTCCTCGCCAAGCCTGATTACTGGAAGCAGGCCATCAACATTTTCCAAACATAATTTTATAAACATATACATTTTCTCCAGAATAAAAATAATATATAATAGTTTATACTATACAATATGTACTATACGTATAACAATTTATAATAAATATATGTTTTCCCGAGCAATGTACTAGTCGAACTGAGCTAGGTTACAACCGGCTTGGCTCCCATTACTTGACGTTTCTCGAATTAGCCTACTTCGATGAACATTTTTCTTCAGACAAACTTCAAGGCCAAGTTGATCGTGATTTTTTGTAAAATTAGCAGGGAGAAGAAAGCGGTTCCAAACTTATAAAATATATACATATTTACGGTTTTAATAATTTCTTTTATAAAATTGAAAAACAAAACACCCTCACTTATGGTCAGAGAATAAATCCGCATACGTAAGCACTCAGTTTTTGGTATATTTATCCAGATTAGTTATTCTATTAGCTGAACAAAAATAAAATCCAACTTGGCAACGGATTTAGAGACTAAATTCTGGGAGCTACAGCTATTGATATGGCCTAATGGTCTGCGTATACGGAATACTCTGTCTATGCAAGATTAAATTTAGTGAGAATTTGAATTTGACAGTAAATTTTCTTGTGGGGTTTCGAGGTTGAAATAGAAGATGCATATATAATGAAAACAAATAATTTAAGTTTTTTGTAACCTACACGAATTACGAGCTCTATCATGTCCATAACCGGGAAACTCAAACTGTGAACTGTAAAACATTTTCATTTCTATTAATAAAATTAGTAATGCGTAATAGTTAAATTGAAGGGAGACAACTAGATTTCCTGCTCCTATGCATTGACTACAGTCGAAAATAAGTATCTGTTAATTTTTGAAATTATTTATAAAAATGATTAATAATAATCAACCATAATATCCAAAAAAAAAAAAATCCCTGAACTTAAACATCCCAAAATTTAAAAATAAATATATTCCACTTTTCCGTGAAAAAAAGCCAAAACCATTTCGTAATTTAGTCAAATTTTTCAAATGACCTTTAAATGGGGTAACTGGGTGCCATAAACTCCGTCCCGAAAACAAAGCTATTGAACGAGGGTTTCCGTGAAACATTTTCCTTTTTTCGTTAATTTCCCCAAGGCATTTTCCGGGCATAACTAAAACCTCCGCCCGCCCGACTGCGTGTAGGTGTTTTTCGTGAAAACTTCCCCTGCTCGGGGTAATCCTCTGCAGAGGGAGTGGTTGGAAAAGGTGTATCCGTAGATGAAAAGGATTGCCACAGCTCCTAATTGCAACTTTAGTTGTCAATTGTGGGAGCTTGATGATGCCGTGGCTCCCGCTGCACCTGGTGGTGACATCAATACAGTAAATCGATACACAGACACGTGGATGTGTCTCTGCCTTTGCCTCGACATATTTTCAATCGCATATCGCGTATACGCAGCGTGGGGACGGCATCTGTCACTTGGCTCACCGAGGAAACGAAGGCTTATTCACGCTCCGTTCGGTTATTGTGGGCTCAGGCCGTGGATTTGCAGTTTTCATACCTCAAGTGGCAAAGTGGCGGCGGCTTACCCTCATCTACGTTCGCCCTTTGACCGAACGACTTCCAGATAAAAATGCATAATTAAACAGCCGGGGAACGAAAGCGCAGCTGATGTCGACAGGCCCGGCATAAATTCGCAGCCACCGCATCATAATGTCCGCAAATCCTGGACCTTTGCAATTTTAATAAGCACTCGAGAATGAAAAGGAGTCACCTGGCCCTGGTCCTGGCCCCGGTCCTGGCCCCAGCGACGGAGTGTCGGGGCCGGAGTCTTTAAGGAATTTTAATGGGCTTTGGCCGAGCCAGAGCCGCAGTTTACCCTTTGCATATTTAATGCCTGAATTTTAATGAAAATTAAATCGAAATGCTTGTCGCCCGGCCACCGACACCTGGTCCGCCGTCTACTACGCACCTGCGATTTATATTTAATCCTTTCTGGCCGCCGCCGCCGCCGCCGCCTGTCCTGTCCTTGTCGCCTCGCTCCTGCCATCCTCTTCGCATCCAGCCATATGCCAGTGGCTCTGGCCCCGAAACAAATGGCAAATGGCCACGGGCGGCAAATAAAACATGGTCCTCTGATTGATGACTTTGACTTTTGGCCATAATTTATCATAGATACCAGCCGGCAGCGGGCCATTGTTTGGCTCTTGTCAATGCCGGCGAGAAAACAGCAGATAAAGCAGCTACACTCGGGAAAAACCCAAGCCGGTAACTAAGAATTGGTAA
Source organism: Drosophila tani (assembly GCA_008042535.1). Classification (NCBI taxonomy): domain Eukaryota; kingdom Metazoa; phylum Arthropoda; class Insecta; order Diptera; family Drosophilidae; genus Drosophila; species Drosophila tani. Next base: position 3,917 of record VNJO01007121.1, read on the forward strand.
GAGAGCTTGTTGCCAATCCAAAAATAACTTTTATTTCTCATAGTTTTCTTCAACCAAAAATCATAAATAAAGTTGAGTTAGTTCAGAATTCCCAAATCTATTACAAACTAAGCATAATTTTACATTTTCTCCCTGTGTATCCCGACTAACATCGCTGGCGGCAACAGATGACGCTCATTCCGTTGAAAAATGTGCAGAAAAGTGTCATAAGAGACCAGAGCGAAGCAGTCGAGGCCGAAAAACTAATTGCAGCAAATAATAAAAACTAATAGGCTGTCGAAAAAGGCAACTAACCCACGCCACGCCACGCCCATGAAAAATGACAGCGAAATGGCAGAATGGGCGTGGCGGGAGGAAACTGCAAGGATCATCATCATGAATCATCATCAGAGTCGTCACGCAAACAGCAAACAGCGAGACAGTCGGATGGAGCGACTCCGAAGATGCGAGAAAGTTAATGTCCTGTCAGGAACTCGCTGCCTCGATGCGCCCTTAAACGTCACAAATTGCCGGGTGGCAGGACCACAGCGGGAGGGAGAAGGGCTACATGCACATTATCCTGGAGACAGCAAGTTTTTCCCCTACATGGCTGTGAATATATTTCACAGCTTCAGGTGTGGAGTGGGTGGAGTGTCGGGGGAGCAGGAGACAGGTGTCCTGAGACCGGAGCGTTCATTTGAGACGCTCACATGTCAAAAGTTTTTACCTCGACTTGGAAAAACTTGGCAAACTTAAAAAAGAGCCAGAAAAACTGTTAATTTGTTCTCTCGCTTTTTTGTTGAATTTAATATTTGATTAGTTTTCGCATAAATCAATTAAATTTCAATCAGTGCCATGCCTGGCGAGCTTCGTGCATATTTTTCAGTCATGTTTTTAGGCCATTTCATTAAATTGCTAATTAATTTCTAATGGCATGCAGTCTGCGTGAGAGGCTTGTAAAGTGCCCAATAAAAACTAATATATGCATTTGCATTTTATATGGATGAACAAATATGTGATACGAGAAGCATGTACTATCATCACGAATTTTAATAATACAAAATAATACTTAAGGAATGGTATTTGCAAGGGGGAAAATATTTGTAACATGGGGAAATGTAATTTGAACTTGAGGATTATTTGTAATAAAAATATATACAATATTATTTATTTCCAATTAAAATCGATTGAGAAATTTTAAAGACATCGCCTAATGTACTCGTAATAGATCTCCACATATCCACCAGGCTTTTCCTTTGTCACTGTTGACATTTTACGGTTCGGATCGCTGCAAGTGGAAGACCCACTCAATTTGCGATACTTTGTCATGTGCGGCCAATTAGCAATAGAAGCTGCCACGGATGGCAGCAAACATTTCCCGCTGACTGCAGAAGTGCACGGAATGCAGGCGCCATCGCAGGACAGCTGGGAAAGTCCTCGACTCAGACCTCAACCTGACAACGAACAATGCCAGGGCATTTCTGCATCAATCCGTGCTCATTTTTATGAGTTTTGCCGAGGACTCGCCACTCCTCCACTGACATCCTAACGGACTGTTGTTCAAATGGGAAATAGAGACATGTTGGCTTTTCTGCTTCCGATTCGCAGCAGTTGACGTTTCATGTACCAGTAGCCAGTGAAGGATGCACTTGGAGAATAAAATGAGTTTCAATGCTAACATTAAATCCTGTAATATATATCTAAGCTTATTTACTTATTTATTATCAAACAAACAATCATATTTATACACATGCAGAAGTTTAAAGCAGACATTTACCTTCCCCTTTAAATTCTTAAATTTTTTTCAAGTGTCCAACTTGCGTCACTTCTGCGCAAACACAGGGCCCACACATATTCCGGCAGATGGCTCACATGGAGAACGAGAACAGGCCACATATGCTAATACACGGCGGCAGTCAACCATGGCATGTAGCAGCAACATCAGCATCCCCATCCGCCCCCTCAAATCCGAGCCGGTCACGTCAACTAATCCCTGGCGAATTGTTCAAGTGAGCCGAAGAAGACCCAGCGCACAATTATTGGGCCTTAAAGTATACTTTTAAAATTTTTGACGACCTCCCAACTCAGGCTGAGCGCCTCGTTGCTGAGCGAGCCGGGATTGATGGCCTCCAACTTGCGCATTCCCTTGCTGTCCACCACGAAGACCTCGAAGTTGCGCTGGTTGATGATCAGCCGCTTCTGGATCTCCACCACGCACTTCCTCAGGATGGTGAAGGCCTCCGGCTGGGTGAGGTTCGCGTGCCAGAATCTCTGAAGGATGCTGCCGCAGAACATGCTGCCCCAGCCGTGACCGGCATGCTTGATGGACTGTGCCGCCCCGAAGGAGTCGATGTAGTGCAGGTCAGGTCCTTCGATGGCATCGTAGCCGGCCAGCAGCATGGCCACCTGGTACCTAGTGTTGGTCCGTATGTAGTCCGCCAGATGCCGGCGGGTGAAGTGGGCCGCAGCCCGGGCGCTCAGGTGATATCCGTGGGCAATCTTGTACAGGTGCAGGTTCTTGGAGATGTAGTCCGTAAACTGTAGGGTATCGCCGCCGTCGCCCACTGCGGCCATCATGTTGAAGTCAGACAGACGGTGGACTTTTGACTGATCTGTTTGTATAAGATTGCACATATTTATTTTCCCAGTATAATTTTAAAACCTACCATCCTTCATAAAGACTAGGGACTTGACCTGCATGGTATCCGAAGCGAGCATCACAAAGTCCGGCCCCTTGATCCCCAAAATGGTCTCCATCGCCATGTTTGCGTAACAATAAATTTTATATTCGTGGTGAGTATTGAGTATTTATTTCTACAGTGTAAATTGTGGGCTATTGTTTCCTCTACTTATGTGTTTGAGTTCCCAAAATTTGAGTGATATATCCCTGCTACCAGGTTACTGCTTCCTCACGCTCTGGGTAACGTCGTTCATCAAGGTGAAGAAGGAGTAGGCCCCCTTGCAGATGGCCGCAAAAGTGCTTAGATGGATGGGCACGATGTTGCCGGCGAGGAACTCCTGCCGCCTCTTGGTGCGCTCTGCCAGGATCAGCATGTTTCTACGATAGCCTCGGCTCTGGTAAATCCAGTTGCTGCAAAAGACCGCGTAGTGGAGATCCGAGAAGCTATCCGTCACCAAGGTGCCGTAGTAGCACAGCGGATAGGTCTGCATGGCGCTGCCGTACAGGAACAGCAGATGGAACATGCGATCATGCATGGTCTCCACATAGAAGACCAGACAGAACATGGTCAGCGCAATATTGACGGCTATCACGATGAAGTGCACCATCATGGGCCAGGTGATGACGGTGCGGGTGAGTTCCAGCAAGCTGGAGAGAAATATCAGAAGCCCAATTAGTAAGAATATAATATTTATTAAATAGATATTACCGATAGAGATTGTTCTGGTCCTTGATGCAGTTCACAAGTTCCTCCTCATTGGCCTTTTGAGTTCCCGTCCCATAGCCAATGAAGGAGATGCGCAGGTTCAGCAGCTGGCACTGTTTGGCAATGAGGCACAGCGCCAGAGGTGGAAACGAGTCGCTCGCGAAGTTCTGCAGGACCAGGAAGAACATGCCGACTTCCTGGAAGAGCACCACAGCCACATAGGCCGCCGTCGAGTGCTTCCAGTCGAAGGGGAACCACATGATAAACGGCAGGCTCCGCTCGCTTACGAACAGAAAGGAGACGCCCACGTCGACTATGATGGCCGTGTAGGTCACCACAAACACAAGGGATAGTCGGTGCAGATGCCTGGCCATTTGGCGGTGGTAGCGAACCTGCTCCTCCCCCGTCACCCGGGCATCCAGTTGGGCGATAACCCGCTGCATCTCGGTAAGCTTGGGCAGCTTCTGGACGTACATGGCGAACTTCACGACGGTGGACAGCGAGGCGGTCGTGTGAGTGAAGATGGTGATGTTCTCCAATGGCGTTTCGAAGCTGAAGAGCGACAGAAGACCCAACGGCACCAGCAGTGAGGCAAAGACGTTAAGGAACATGGGCCATCCAAGGTAATTGCCATTGCTCAGGTCCATGGCTCCAAGGACTTGCCAGGCGGCAACCGGGAAGCGGTAGTACTCGATTCTAAACTTATTGCTTGCTGACGACATTTCGCTTGCCAATTTCCCTTTCACTGATGGTCGACTCACCGGTGGAAGGCCTTTTTAACGCCACTTTCCGAGCAATTAGCACAATAAGCGTCATGCTATTAACAAGCTAATTAAATTATCAAGGCGACACTCCTGACACTTGAAGAGAAATCAATTTTACTGAAAGAAAAACTCATTGTTTGTCTCTATTGGAATTAATTTCGAGAAACTTTTAAAATGCATTCTGATATATATTTGAAATTTGAAAAGTTAATTATATTATTTACCCCAACTATACTTTGGCCACATAGTATCGGAGGCCAGCCTTTGTTCAAAAATAACTTCCACTTCTTGATGATCGTTCATCTCGCTAGTAGGATTATTCATAGTATTTGAAAACCCCCTTATACCTTTGAAATTTTATTAAAATCAAACAAACTAAGTGGTTTTTCAGTGATGTGCAACCATATTTACTTCTTATTAACTATATCATTAAAAAATTAAGTTGTCATAAGCAGTAAACTTGTCCCCAGGTGTCATTAAATAATAGATATGTCTAAGAATCGTGCCAATACTTTAAGGAATTTTTATTACGTCCATATGACACCAAGTAACTGTCGCTTCACATGGTACATTCATTATGAGGGGGGCCTGAGAGGGTCCTGTGGCCTGTCCCTGTCATCCAACCCTACCAACCCACCCAGCCAGCCAACCAAGCTCGTCTGCGTCCATTTCCGTTTGGTTTGTGCCTCCGTTGGGGGGCACTTAAAAAGCACTTAGTTGTGTTTCATTGAAATAATTTTCAGCATTTCCGCACTTGAACACGATTTTCATTATCCGCTAGCTGCATTTTACTATCCCCCATTGTCTGCAATTTTAATGTGATGGAAATTCGCGCCATTCTGAATAATTATCACATCTATTTGTGAAATGGAAATATTTCCGCAATTAAAAACATATTTTCTAGCACCCTTGAAGTAATGACGACCATTCCATTCCCATTCTGATTCCCATTTCCGTTTGCCGCGCTACATCCTTTGTGTTTGCAATTTCAGGCGATTATCCTGCAATTAAAGCCGAGATCTGCAAACAGCAAGGGATGGCGAAAGTGAATGCCATTCGTTCGGGATAATAAAATGTGGCTCAGGGTCAGTACCGGCATTGATACCTTGATTTCTGTATCCTGGAACGAGCTACATATTTCACTGCGGTAAGAAATACTCCGAGTTCTTCTTTCCTTACTTTAAAACCCTATTAAAATCGAAGTGATTATTGATTTAACCATGCATATTTGGAAAATATATCAACCAACTGTCGAGCAAACAATCAATATGAATTAAATTCCTAGTTAAAGTGCTGTCGACTGTGGGGGCCTGAGTCCCAGCCAGGGCTGGTGAAAATGTCATTTACTGTGACCAGCCAAAGCGTAATCCGATTTGAGAGCAGCGCCAAGCAGGAGGACGAATGGAAGCGGACATTAATGTTTTTCAATGTCGATATATCGGGCGGAGTGCGCTGTGACCACCGAAACGAGATTACTGCGTCAAGGACCCGGCTCCGTAATGGAAAGCGTGAGTTGATTAACGAGATTTGCAAAGCATCGACTCACTCCAATTCGAACACATTTGCAGAGCGAAATCCCGGCGGAGGATTGAGCAATCCAATTAGGGAGAGTGCGATGTCATTTGGGGTGCCAAATAAATTCTATGCCCAGAGTCGGGGTGGATTCGATCATCGGGGATCCGAACTAAGGCGGCGCTGTCTTGGCGGCCGAAGGAATAACCCGGCGTATTTCGACAGCCGGAAGCACTTTCATTACCGCTCGGTTAGGCCAAGACGGAATCGTGCCGATATAGCCTCGAGTTCCCATTTCCCCGCTGTGGACTCTGCTGATCGCTATGTTTCCCCGGAGTATGAGACTTATAATGGATATGAAGAGGAGTACAACAATCCTTATGCAGACGAATCATATCGGAATGAAGAATATGAAACTCCTAATTATCCTGAAGAGGCGGAGTACAACAATCCTTATGCAGACAATTCTTATCAGAATGAAAAATATAAAACTCCTAATTATCCTGAAGAGGTGGAAGATTCAAGGGTATATGAAACTTCTCATGACTACACCAACGAAAGGCCAACCCGAGGTCAAGAACCTTACGTACCTCAACCTTACAGGAACTACAATCATTATTACACAGAAGAACTGCCATTCGATGATTACAACACAGATTATAGAGAATCGAGTACCTACATCCCTAGACAAGCCTCGGGATCGCTGCCACCCGAGTATGGTTCAAATTATGATAATGATAATTACTATTTCAATGATTATGAGGAGTATAATAATGCAAGTGGGTATAGGCCAAACGATTACGGTTATGAAGAGCGCTACGAGGACTCCCAACCTCCGCCTGGACGTGTCAACCAAAATCGATATTCAGAATCAAACCATATCGAAAAAGATTATATAGATTATGATGAAAGGAGGCCCAGGCCACCTCCTAAGCCCGTTCCGAAACCAGAAGCCAAGTCTCGACAACCTTATGTGAAAAAGGTATCGATTCCAAATAAAACTTACAAGGAGGAAGACTATTCAATTAAGCAGTCTAGGAATTATAACCCCGAGTCTGATAGGTTCAAAGATGCGGACAAGTCGCCTAAGCCAAGGAAACAAATTCATGAACCAGAAAGTCATCACAGAAATACCTCTAAACGACATTACCAGCCCGAAAAAGTTCCACCTAGAAAGCATTGTGATCATTTTAAGAGTATAAGAGAGGCGTCAGAGCAATATGAAAGAATCTCCAAACAAATCTTAAGTACAGCTTCGCCCAAAAAGTATGAAAACAATTTCAAGACCGAAGAAAGAATCCCTCGAAGAACTTCTGCGAAAAGTAAATATAATTTTTATGTAGAGCCGGAAATTCCACAACCTTACAAAAAGTACATTAAAGAAGAAGAGCCTCGCTCTCACAGAAGTTACAGGCACAAAATCGTTGATGAAATACCCAGACGGCAGAGAAATTTCGAAAACTTTGGTAAAACTTTATCCTCCAGAAAGAATTATCATCACGAGCGTAGAAGTTATAGAAAATCCTCTCCTGATAAAGTGAAATCTGTAGACTTTGGTTCGGAAATTCCATATAGAATACGCAAAAATACAGCCGCACCTTCAGTATTTTTCACAATCGATATACCCTATAAAAGGAAGGAGCGAAGGAAGACCTACGTTCCAAGGAGATCGGATTCGGGCTGTGACACCTGTCCTCAACAGTCGAACTCTGCTTGCAGGCTGAGAAGAGAACCATCATTAGGAGGTTGTGGAATACACCCATCTTTTAACCCACGAACATCTCTGTACGACGTGGAGAAACATCACCAGCGAAAGACAATTAGGCAAAAAATATCGGGATTTTTTAAAAAGTCCAAAATGTGCCTGAAGAGATCGAATATCTTCCGAAGCAAGTCGAAAAAGTTCAAGGGTTGTCAGCCATGTCAACACCTCATAAGCAGTCCCCAAGTAGATTGCCGAGATAATGTCAAAACGCATTCTGCTAAAAATTCCCCGAAGCCGAGTAACCACTGCTTCTTGGTGAGAAATAAAATGAATCCTGCAAGTGGGCAGAAAGGAAGCCTTTTGACCCAACCTAATCAGTCGCTGGAAAATGTATCTCAAAGATGTCCCAGGAGGGGAATAGGCTGTCACTATCCTACGGTTTATAGGGGAAAGTGCAAGGAGGTTTGCGACGAGACCCACCAGTACTCCATGTACAATCTTCTGGGCTCAATGCACCGCTCCAAGTGTGACCACTGCGATCGGGGCTTACGGAAGCGAGCCAGTGTACACTCGAGGCCCAGCAAGATGTGCTGCAATCGGATATCCAGCGGAAATTGCAGTCTCTACGGTGATGTAAAGAAAAACGAATCCATCAAGCCGAGTGAAATAAATGTGTGTCTCACCATTCGGGGAACTGATGTCAGTTTGACCGCCTGCCCTAAGGTCATATCATCCCAGGTGATCAGCAGCCAGGGCGAAGACAGCTCAGAATCATCCAATCCTGAAACATTGAGACAAGTGAGCGGTAGCTCTACATGCGGCAGTCGTTCCTCTGCTTCCAAGGAAAACAACTTTAAGAATGTGAGGTTTTCTCCGTCGCCCTCTATCATTTCAGAAACCCAAAAAACCCCACGTCCCAGGACATCTCGGGTCAATAGAAAAAGCATTGATGCGTGTTCAAAGCCTCCGCGGGTGAAAAGAAGTGGATCCGCGGAGGGCTGCCAATGTTGCCCCCGCCACCGTATAGACCCAAAATGGAGCTTAACCCGGCAGTCTTGCTTCCATCGAGCTACCCTAGGAAATCCTCACACCTGGTCGCCCGATAAGCTAGAGAGCAACAGCTCCAGGCCCCCTCGACCCGGCTTGTGCTTGCCAAATAATATTGAAATGTGCTCAAGGCCCCCGACCATGATCCAATGCGACTTAAACAAGAGATCCACCCTGAAAGGGGTAAATAATAGCCTGGAAAGGACATCAAACAAAAGAGTTAGCTTGAACACGAACAGCTCTAGCAGCTGTCCTTCGAATACGAGTTCTGGAACCTGCTCCAAAAACAGTGACAAAAGCCTGTGCAGCGAAGGAAAAAGAGATTTCGATGCTGTGGAAAAACCTAAGTGCCACAGACCTGAGTTGGGTCTACGAAGAAGTTTCAGTTGGCCGAGACAAAATCCTAGAAGCGCTCCACCTCGACGTACTAGATCGTTTAGCTTAACCAAAGTCTCAAGGAGAAGCTCTGGCTCGACGATGAGCAAGGGCTCCCGGAATTCCTCGCAAAGAAATCCAAGAAATAGGCCGGAGAACATGCAACTAGTTTGCCTGCCAGATCCTACAAGGGCCACGTGCACAACTGGTCCGCACAGTGAATATACTGCAAGTTACACTGGTTCGCTGCTCCCATGCAGCGAATCCCCAGGGTCGAACCCCAGAGGGGACTTGTGCTGCCCCAAACTGGTAACAGACTGGGAGAGGGAGTCCTCCTGCCGCAGGAGTATCGTGGAAGAACTCAAACGGGAGCTGCTGCAGACCTTCAGGACGGAACAGCAAATCGAGTCCCAGAGCCATTGCCTCCGGCCCACGCCTCACATCATGATCTTTCCCTGTGTCCCGGATCACAAATGCCAGCCTCCTCCGAATATGCATGCTAATCCATTTTGTAGGCCGGAATCTGTAGTCTGCTGGGCAGCGTGCTCTAAGCCACCGGCTCCTTTCTGAGATATGGTATTTAATGTCATTTTAAGTTTAGGGTTCTCTTAACTTTACTTACCTATTAGCTTCCAACTGGACCGTGTCTTAGAGCCAATCTCCAGCATATTTACAGTAGGTTGCAAGTATTATTCATTTACTTAGATTTAATTTTACGCCTCTTTTTCAGGACTCTAGATTTACATGGAAATGTAATATGGTAGCTTAAAGGACTACATTTACAGTAATATAATAAATTAATTTAAACTAAAAGCTCTAATTTATTATTTCTTTACTTGATGCTTCGAATTTCGAACACGTGGTCACATTGAGAGTGAGACAGTCAGATATTTCGTTCGAAATTCCGATAGCCACCGATTATCGAATAGCTGGTGAAGAGTGGCATTTACCTTGGAGACATTATACGTCGTTCACACTGATGTTGAACATGTGGTACTAATATTCGATAATATAAAAAATATATAACTGTTTGAAACAAATAATGAAAAATCACAGAGACAAAATCGCCCGATTGAGCCACCATCGTCTACCATTTTCTTTTTAAATTTCAGTTCTGCATTATGTTAGATATAAAGTAAGCATATAACTCAATTTCTAAACTGTAAAATGCCATAAGGCTGATATGTTACGTTAAGTGTATTGTATTGTATTGAATTTTGTATTTGTGACTAGTGCATATGTTTATAAGGAAATCCTTGTAGCACCAGGAAAAGAGTACATAAAAATTAAATTTATTTTTATGACATTATTATATGTGAAAGTTGTTGTAAAAGTCTCAAAATGTTGGCAATCAACATAATGCATTAAATTCTTAAATTACGGAAGTCTTTTTGTAAATTAAAACTTCCATGTTAATTGTTTGATTGCATCATCTCTGTAGTCGATAAGCTTTTAGTATTTTTTATTCGTATTTCTATTCGATATACATATTTGCAAGCTTGGCAAGCCTCATGCAAAAATAATACCTATCGATAACAGACGCCATCCGTAAATCTCCTCTGTGAAAAAAAGTTTTAAGAACCTAAAACCGCATTTGGAGCAGCATGAGGGACGAAGTAGTGGAATATATCTCCGACAGCCAGTCGGTCCTAGCCCGTAACTATATAGTTTACCACAAGATCGGCTGCGGCTCATTCGGCGACATATACAAGGCGAAGGACAGGAGCAACGGACAGAGCGTGGCCGTCAAGTTGGAGTGCGCGTATACCTCCAAGCCGCAGCTCCTCGACGAGTACGAGGTGTACAGGAACCTGCAGCACGGTGAGGGCATTCCGCGAATCTTCGCCTGCTACACGGAGGGCGACATGAACGTGATGGTGATGGAGCGGCTGGGCCCGTCCCTGGAGGAATTGTTCGACTTCTGCGACCGCCGCTTCTCGGTGAAGACTGTGGCCATGCTGGCGGAGCAAATGATCGCGCGCATGGAGTTTGTGCACTCGCACAACATCCTGCACCGCGACGTAAAGCCAGACAATTTCCTAATGGGCATTGGCGAGCTCAACCACCGGCTGTTCATAATCGACTTTGGGCTGGCCAAAAAATATTGGAACGAGATACAGAACAAGCACATCGACCCGAAGCCCGGCACTCATCTGGTGGGCACTGCCCGCTACGCCTCTGTCAATGCCATGCGGGGCAGCGAGCAGTCCCGTCGCGACGACATGGAGGCTCTGGGCTACCTGATGATGTACATGCTGCGGGGCAGCCTGCCCTGGCAGGGTATCCGTTCGGGTCCTCGGAGGCAGCGCTACGAGATGATCGCCGAGGCTAAGCAGTCGACTAACTTGGACGAGCTATGTGCGGGCTATCCGGACGAGTTTTCGGGCTATCTTAGCTACTGCCGATCCCTGGGCTTTGAGGAGAAGCCGCATTACGTGCTCATACGGCAGTCGTTCCTCGATCTGCTGAAGCGCTTCGGGTACGTCAACGACGGGATCTTCGACTGGACTCTCAGGTGGCAGCGGGCCGGTGAGGAATGCGAGCTGGAACTCGAAGAGGAAGGCGCCGTTGCCGTTGAAGTCAAACAAATAAAATGAGTCTTGACTCCTCCAGTGACTGTCAGAAATGTCAATTTAAAATACACAAGCTACCAGCAACCAAAATGAGTCCAATTAACAAAACTGGGATTTGTGCAACGTTGGCATTCTCTGGCCAGATTTCATTCCGGCTGCAGTTGAAGCAGCCGGAGCAGCTGCCAGAAATGTCCGTCAGAACGGATGGCAGCAAAAGTCAATGGAAATTGCTGCAGGGGTGCTGCAGCTGCAAACGGGGCTGGGCAACTTTCGAACAAATGAAAACGTAGCAAATGACAGCATCCAATTTACGTTTGCAATTAAACTGACACCGAACAGACACTTGATTTAGTCGGAGGGCAGCCTCCGGACCAGCTCACGACCACCCACACTCCGTCCGAGTCCGATTCTGATTCTGATGCTGATTCTGTGAGATGTCGATTCATGGACGTGTGGCCATTCAAAGTTTTCCCAGTAGATTTATGAATATGGAAATGTACCAAAATTTGTCTTTTATTTGCCAGTTTTCGAGGGCCAGATGACTTGACCAGCTGGAGTCTGCCCATTAGCAGGGTGTGGGCTCCTCAGATACTATTATCACTACCTTGCGGCATCTGTACAAGTTGGTGTAGTCGGCCATCGCTGGATAGGGTCTTGTCTTTCGAAGAGCACAGTGTTCCAGAAGCGTATGGTTTTTGTAGAATTTAATTTTGTGTTTCTGTTTGACAGTCGAGCCTAAATATAAATTTGGGACCGAGTCAGGAAGTTTTTTCCAAGCCCTCTTATGTTTGTCTCGGTATAATTTCTAGCCTTACACCTTACCAGGTGTGAATTCAGTGGTGTTAATGAGCCATTCGGGCAGCAGGTGAGTATCAGGGGACTGGACAAAACTGTGTGAACCAACGCAAGGGAAATATTAATGCGGACTCCTTATCAAAAATGGCAGCAATCAGCACGCTCAGTTAGCACCTCGTTGGGCGAGTGTGGGAATCGCCATCCGAACACTTTCCCTCCCCCCATTAATCCTGTGGAGCAGCAGAGCATTTCGTCTGTTTTCGGGGAGCAGCAGTCAAGTGCGAGCCGGGCTAAAAGCCCCATCACGGCCAAGTGGCGTGTCAATCGGCCATTAACATGGGTCCGGGCTCTCTCTCGTTGCCGCCGATAAATAAAAACAAACACCTAGAAGGCAGCTGGAACCTCCACCAATGAGTCCGAAACTACGCACTCCAAAGAACCCAAGAAATATGAGAGTCCTAAGCGATGCCGAAACTGATTGAAGAACATGGGAGAACAGCGGTCGCAGTCGAAAAATCACCTTCCAGATTTTCTCACTCGCAGTGCAGCAGTGAAAGTTGAACGAAATTCTTTCATTAAAAAATTAAATGCGGCAACACTTGGGAATTTGTAAGAAAATTGCTCATTAAAAGTTTTCACCTGGAGAGGCGCTCAAAGCGAATCTCGACACTAATTTTCTTTTCATGTAATTATGTGCAGCAACTGAAGAAACAGCACACAAAAAATTCATTCTCATTTATTTTCACCGGCAATTGTGTGCTGTGCCTCTGCTTGCATTTTTCCAGCAACTTTTCCAGCTCGACAAGGAAAACTTGAGGTTGTTAATGCAAAGGACACAACTTTTTGCGATGTGTGGAAGCAGAGATGTGCTCTTGTGTCCTTTTCCTCCCGACACTTTCCAGGGATGTTGGAGGATTGTCCCGCCCTTCGCTACAAATATTAGTCATCTTCATTTGGCATTCGCTTTGCACTTTCGAGAACTGGCAAATTGAATTGATTCGGTTTTGCATTCCCTGGTGGACTCCACTCGACTCGACTGCATCCGCATCAAAGCTTAATATTGGAAAAATAATGTGCACAAATTGAACTTATAAATAAATCAAATCAAAATATCTTGTATTACGGCAGAAGGACACGCTCTCTGCTCCGGAGTGGTTCCGGGCGCATATTGCGTTCGAAATTGAGTTACATTTAAATATTTTCCCATTTGCAATAGCAAACGCCCTCAGAAATGCACGTGGGGGTCCAATGTTGCCCCCAATCCCAGGTCCCAGCTGCTCCGGCGATGCAAGTGTGTCGGTCTAGATTGAATTTCGAGTACTTTTATCGAAGTTAAGGCTGATTGTTTTTCGGTGAAATGGGTAAGAAATAGCCAACACCGAAAAGACAAATATGTGGAGGAGGTGTATACTTTATAAATGTATTTAGAGAAATTTATTTTATTGCAAATCAAGGGGAATCCCATTTCATTTTGTACCAAAACGGGCAAATGGAATATTGAATATATCACTGACTTAGAAAAAATACAAGAAATAACTTTTAAAAGCAAATATTTTATGCGTTATACAGCTTCAATGTTATTTTTATAAAATAGCAACAGCTCACAAATAGTAACAACAAATGTTAAGAGGGAAACTTGTAAATTCCGTCATGCATATTATATCAGATTTTCCTCTTGAACTGCGTTGGTTCCGATTTCCTCCCTAATCGCTCAACGAGTTTAGCCGAATGTTTAATTGCATTAATTTATATTGAATAATATCAATTTCCCTTCGTGGATCGAGTGGCCAACAGGGCGTATAATTGATTCGACTTCCGCGAACGCCTCCGAAAATGGCGCCGGCAATAAATCTCGGGCTGCACACACAATGTGCTCACCGTTTGCATTGTGAACTTAAAATTATACGGATAAGATCAGAAATAAATTTGCATAAAACTGCATTTACATTCGCCGCAAACCGAAATCTTCAGCGCGAAAGTGGAACTCTCCACAACAGGAGCACCTGAGCCGGGCCGGGTAACTTGCCGAATGCTCGCGTTGATTAATTATCTACATGAAAGCGTGCAATTTACAGCTCTCCTTAAGCCCGCTTCCGATTTCCGCCCCGCACTCCCGCCGTTGTATTTATGGAGTGTTTAGTTGTCTGGGGCCGATTGGAGCGCGGATAAGTCGGGAAAGTTACAGCGAAACTGATTTCCATAGCGCACTTTATCTAAATTAAAATCAAAAACTCTGCCGGCCCGCCCCATTCATTCGGCACGCCAATTGAGCCTCGGACTCGGCCCCAGAGTTGGGGTATATACCCAGGATATGTGGGTCTTTATTTGGCCCCAGAGCTTGAATTTCACCTGTAGTCCTTGTATGGCAGCTTTGGTAACTTCATGTGTTTAGGTTTTATTTATTAATAAATTATTTTCTTTAATGTATCTTCCTAATTTATATTTAGATTATATTTATGGAAGGGTAATGCCTATTTAGATAGGTTATTGGCTATATATAAATTCCCTAAAATGTTCAAAAGGGTATCAAGTAAACCAGTTTTAGATTAAATTCCCTTTGTACCCTATAACCTCGTTTTTATTTCGCTCGGGTTTAATTAACAAGATGATCGAATCTGATATTTTTAATGGAATTGGTTGCAGGCCTCAACCAACGCTGCTTTTCGAGCTCTGACCCCGGGGGCACCAGGATGAGATGATGTCACGATCTGGTTTCTAGACCAGGCCAACCAACCCACTTGGCCGCCCCTCGTCCGTTTGTCAATGTCACCGGAGTCAGTGGCTGTGCGTTGTTGTCTGCAGGTAAATGGTGTGTATTTCAATTTAGCTGCGAATAAATTGCCAACAATAAAGCGGAGGAAAAAGTGTAATTTGTTTGGGTCGTTTGTTCCCAGTGTCATATCTGCCAGAATGTATCTCTCCCGGGGTCGCGCACTGCCTCCTCCTCAGTGTCTGCCGCTGAGCGATGAGATTCTTATTTTAATTTTGATTATGTGCCTCGGCTCCAGTCCGCTTTCTTCTGTTCTGTTCCGGCCACGCATTCTCGGCAGATTTGTATCTGTTAGTTACATTTACAAATTGCCTAACGCATTTATCCACCCCGGGGAATTGGATTTGAAAATTGAGCTGTATGCGGCTCGCACACTCGAGAGACTCATTTCTAAGCCTCTCCCGCCTGCTAATGCCGTTTATGTGCAGCTTTTAGCATCTGATGGATTCTCGACTGTTGGGATGCAGGATGCGGCGCTAATATGGGGAAGGAATTGCCAGTCACTTAGCGGGGTATTAGCAGGATATATTTTAGGGGAATTGATCGCAGATCGTCAGTAGAAAATATTTGTTGTGGAATACACGTGGCTAAATCGACTCGGCTGGTGATGCTGATCAAGAATATATATACGTTATCGTGTCGGAGATGCCTCCTTCTGCCTGGAAATTAAATAAATTTAGTTAACTAAAAGTATGTTTTGAGACCTTGACGATATATTTTTTTAAGTGAAAGCTAAAGGAAACACTTTGCTGCGCCTGAGATCGATTTTGAGTGAGCCAAGTGTTCAAGTGAACGGAATAAACACCTACGGCATCCGGGCTCTTCTAGTCGGAGCCTAATAACTCCATTTGCCGGAATGCATTAGGGGAGGGCTCGCCCAAAGGAGCAGCTCCAGCTTCTGCTCCTGCTCCGGCTTCTGCCTCACCATACAGGTTAATTTCCTCGACGAAATGGCTGAGGACATCATCACTGGGTATGGGAAGCCGTAAGTCTTAGGTCGGCTTTACAATGGCCGACTTGTGGGCCATTAGCAAAAATGAAAACAAGGCCATAACCCCCGCACACAAAGGTGATTCTGCGAAACGCTTATTAAAAGGACACTTTAGCCCTGTGACAGGATGTGACGACACATCCTAGGGCGCACAAGCCGGGGTAATTTAGATTGCGTCTGCCGTCCCGAGCAGCCCAACGGGTCATAACAGACCCAGTTGACATGGAGGTTAAATAGATTAGGGATATCGCTTTCAGCCAAGTGGCGGGGGCTATGCACCTGGCACCCACCTAGAAGCCAGGTGAGAGATGGCTGGGCTTTGGCTTTTGCTTTGGCTTTGGCTGGAAAGTAATTGCCAAATATTGGGATAACAACCGGACGAGGGGGCACGGCACGTGCCCAGTGCCTCTTCCGGTTCCTGTTTCAGACACGAAATTGAATTATTAATGCCGTTGTCATTGGGATTGGGCGCGATGAAAGTTTGGCGCGAACTTTGCCGAAAAGTAGAGCTTGTTTGCCCGTGAACCACAATTAAGTTGTCACTCAGTCCAGGCCCAGGGGTAGGGGTCAAAAGCCTGGGCGGTGGTCTTTGACCTTGATTGCAGGCAGAGGTGTGGCCGTGTCCCTAAAGGATATTCGCTTCCGGGGCGTCGCTACTCTCCTTTATTTGCGCTCTGTGGTTTAATGATGGTGACAGCTCCTGTGTATTTTATTTTTTTGTGAGTATATCTTATATTTAGAAAGGTATTTTAGGTAAATCTAATCATTAAATTCAGCTTAGTATACGCTTGTGTTTTTTTTACTCTAAGATTTTCGGTAATGTAATATTTATTCCTTTTACCTTTATCTGAAGGAACAAAACCTTGTTTAATTAACCCAAGATAAATATGGCCCTCTGGGTTTCCAACTTAAATGCCTCAGGGCCCTGAAACTTGTATATATGCATAGACACAGGCTCAAAGGGTGTTTAACATTTGCATTGTCACTTTATTAAAAATGCAAATATTCGAGAATGCCAAAGGACTCTTCAACGGCGCGATTACGCAGCTCAAGTGGCCAGGCCTTTGTTAGGCCCACTCTCCCCCTAGTGTTTGCCGCCAGGAGGGATGTGGAGTGATGGGTGCAGTGCCTTGATCCTAGGCCCCGCCTGAGGCCCGCAAATGGAGAGTTGGCGGGGCGACAAAGTTGTATTGAAGTGCGTCCTCGACTTGATGTTGCCAAACAGCCACCATCCGCACAAAGGTGAACGTGCCAAGTGGCAGGGGCACCGACACCGACACCGGCACCGAACGCAGCACCTCGGGCAAACAATGGCCGAATGTGTGGCCAGGCCGAGAATTTCCCACCACCACCATGTTTCTCCCTGGGAACGGGAAAGTGCACTTGGGTCATGGCTTGATTTGTATGCTCGGCACTCGGCTGCATCTTGGAAATGAGCTCGGCTTGGGCCCATCACTCGGAATGAGTACATCAGATTTCAGGGAGGAGCAAATATCATATGAAAATGAAGCGTTTTAATATATTTCAATATTTAAAATAAATTATATACTCCTTCACATCTTGAATCTTAACATATAACCGAAAAAATAAACCCAAATGTAGATTCGGGCTTTTAATTTTTGTTGCAAGCAAAAGTACCAAGTCGTTACGGGTTCTCTGGGCTGCAAAATAATTACAGCCTCAAAGGAACACATTAGTGGGCACTTTCGAAAGTGTTTCAAAGGACGCGCCGCTTCGCAAGGAGCTTTCATGCACATATAGCATGCATATATTTTCACGTATATGGCGGAGGACCACCGACCCACCGTCACCGAGGCAAACTAATTACGCGCCCCTTTAAGAAATTAAATGCATTTTGGCCTCGCCTTGCCGGCAATTTGAGTGGCCCACTCGGCGGCTGGGTGAGCACATAATTGCCTCGCCACTTGTCGCGGCTCCTCGAGAAACGCTTCTTTGGCGCTCTACAAGGAGCAGAAATGCGAAAATAACAACTGCCTCATAATGGCATCCAGCGAAGAAATCAAAAGAGTTGACTCGCAATTAAAATAAATTAAATATTTCAAACGTGAAATGAGCTCCGCTCCGGAAATGGACCGAGAACGCTCTCATCTTGGGGCAATTATAAATTGATGGGGAATGAATTTTTCCGAGAATATTTTCAGACATTAAATAAGCCAAGGAAACCTTTTAAGTCGTTGTATTAAGAAAGGGTGTTTTGAATTTATATTTTAAAAATTTGTTTCTTTACAGTTCTACAAATATAAATTTATAGAAAACTCTAAAGTATAAGAATAAATCCTATATAGTTTTCGGAACCATTTCACTTAGCTGCCAGTTGTAGTGGCTCTTTGGCTTTTCACTTATCAATTGTGGCAGCTTTTCGGGAAGATTATTAAGAATTTATGCCGGGTAAATATGGAAAACCCAGGGCCATATTGGAATCGAACACGTTCCGGGACGTGAGTGCTGCCAGAGGAGGAGCAGCAGCAGCAGCATATAGTACGGCTGTCGGGAATGGTATTGAGATGGGAATTGAAATAGTTTTCAACGGTTTGACGGTTGGGACTGGCACGCAGCCGGCATGCACGAGGATGACACATGTTTTCTGGCTTATTTTATTAATCACATTTTTGCCACATTTCGGGCCGGTGCTCGACGGGGCCACATTAAATATTAAATGGCATGGAAACAAATGCGGATTATGCTGGGGCTGTGGCTCGGTTTAGTTTCAGCCATGCTAACATGCACAATAAATTGTATTTAAAATGAAACAGTCGGTCGGCATCTTCCATTCCGGACACGTGCGAATTCATTCAGGACGTGGAGCGCTAGCTCTGATCTTTGACATGGCAGGCAGGGAGCAGGAGCTGAAGGAGCTGGAGCTGGAAATAGCAGGCAGGACTCAATGTTTGCCTTTTGACGTTTACAAATTACCCACAGCTGGCGAGCAAAATGCCTGGCATTGTGTGTGTCCTGCTCCTGGGTGCTATATTAAACGTACATATGTCTCGGGACATATGCGAGGACGAAAGGCAAGTACTCTCACATGCGTCTGAGTGGTTTGGGGCTCAGTTAGTTTATTTTTTGCATGAATTATTCATCCGGCCTTGTCTCATCAAATTGAGCGACCTCGTTAGTCTCTAAAATGTCAAAATTTCTACTGCCAAACATTTGTTGTTTCAATTATTTAAATGTAATTTCCAAATTGCACTTTTCAAATTGTGGCGGAGGGTGCGATACGTAAAAGGCAGGAAAGTAAACTTTTCCCGCAGGTGAGTGTATGTACGTACATGTTTTGTTTTATTTACAAAAAGCATTTGCATATGCTGTAAGTTCTTAGCTGAATAGATTTATCCCTAAAAGAGCGTTAATAAAGTGAAATTATATTCAAATGCTTTTGTACTTGAGGTACTCAGCAAGATTTATATAAATCAAATTATCCCCTGATTAATGAAGTACCCTTATGGATATTAATGGCACGCTTATTAATAATAATAATACCAGAAAACTTTGACGATGAGCGTTCCCTTTTTTAAAGCTCGTTTCACACGTCGTATGGGTTATATTCCAAAATATTTCCCAAATTGCTACATTAATTCATAAGCTGGGTTGTGTGTGTATTTGGCTGGGCTTGTGACCCTCAGGCGAGGTCCTGGCGTTTATGCGAAAAGTTTAATCAACAAACTAAATCGCTTAGCAGCGCGAACTGTAACTAATTTACTTTGCGGGCTAAAATCCTGTTAAAAAGTTGCGACCGTTTGCGCATCATAATGATAAAAGTTGAATGTCCCTGCAGCTATGTTCCCGTGCATATCGCCTACATCGGTACTGAATACATAGTAATTAATTACCGACCGTTCCCGGGAATTGATTGTAGCAGCAGAATTTATGCGTCGATTGATGGTAGTCTAATTAGAAGAAAAATCCCATGTTTGTGCACTGAAAAATAATGTTAATACATTTTTAAAGTTGTACAAAAGGCCAAATAATATTTTGTAAATAAATTTTATCTGTATATCCACACTTTCAAACTTGTAATAACCAGGAGAAAATATTTTTTATTCATGAATACGCAGTTGGGAATTATAAGAGAGCGGGACCAGAAAAGGGCTTGCAAACGTAGTTAGTTACCAATTTTCTACGAATATGTGCTTGATAATTCTAATTTCTCATTAATAATAATCGGAAAAACAAGGGATATGATATATTAAAGGTTTTATGAATTAATATATATTTTTTTTTTATATTTGTCTTGATTATTTTTCGAGTGCTGCAAAACTACGAGTAGTATCCAACCCGCGTATCCAACCCATACCCAATGGAGGGCAGATAAAGGCACATAAAAATGCGATGAAGAAGCGAATGAAGTGAGCTCTTGAATGGCAACATTGAATACGCATTCGCTCGAGGAGTTCACATGTTAATTAAATAGAAAGCCCGACGGGGCCCCGATGCATTGCACTCGAAAGTCGAGTCAACTCGAGTTGAGGACCCTGGCTTTCGTCCTGGCAGCCTGGCAGCCAGAGCCGAAACGAGGCCATTCATATCAATTTGTTTGGCCTACGCATTGAATTGCGGTTTGTGGATAAGCCCTCGCAGATGGGAATTCCTAGCAATATGCCGCTGCCTCCTCAGCCGTGATCTCTTTGGCAGCGCCAAGTGCTACTCAAAATTTACAGAATTCATTTATGCAAATGAAGTGCCTTTTATGACGCCGAGAGATGAGATGCGGATGAGGAGCTTCATGACGACGATGATGATGATGATGAGAAATGCCAGGCAAAGACAGAGAGAGACCGCAGCTGGGCAAAGGATAGATTGGGACTGGAATTGGTTAGCAACTGGGAAGCGGGACAGAACAGTGCTAAAAGAGACGAGACTCGGCGAGTAATGAATGAAATTTGAGCAAATTATTCAGTTCCTTTGGCGCAACAATTAAACAATTTACGTACATTTTCAAGTGCTCTGGTAGTATTTTGCCAACTAATTATGCTGGCTAAAGTCGCTCCCGGGTAGCACACGGAGCGATGACTATGTAGTTACTTTTGCCCCGATGAACTCCAACCTGAACCGCGATTGGTGAGTTGCAAAAAAACACGGGGAAAAGTCTCTAATTGTGTTAGCTAGTTGGTGATAGCTACTTATTGTGGGCCAAAGTTTGCGAATACACTCGAAAAAGGCAAACCATATTGCTTAATTGAGAAAATCTTAATTTACTTAATTATAATTATAATTATAAGGAAAGATAGCTTCGGAGGGTGATCTAGAATATGCCTTGCACATTTCGGACTTAAATTATAATACCCAGCTAGGGTATAATAAAAAGGTTACTATTTAAATTTATTTACCTACGTTTCTAGAGTGAATAAATACGATAACAAGGACCAAAGCGAATCATTTTATAATATAAATAAATTTTTATTTCTTGAACAAAGGAAGAAGGTTATGGCCTGGCTTAAAATTTTTTTATATCCACTGGACCGAAACACTCCAGATTTCAAAGTTGTTCCCATTCCTTCTCAAAATACCAAATGTATATGTTTATTGTTTCAAGTGTGATTTAGGGGAGCATCTACCACTTGTCAGCTGTCTGTGGGCCAAACAACTTATTCACCCATATATTGAGGGCTGTTTATCTTGCCCCGTCTGGCTATTCACTTGTCGGGCCATAAAGAACGCCGGCCAAGTCAATCTGGGCCCATCAATAAAACAATCAATAGACGCTGACAGCTGCAAATCCTACCGCCCCGTCGAATGGATAACTTTTGCCGGGGCGCCCATTCATAAATTGACACATTATCGAAATTTATGGCGCCGGCGCCAGATACAAAGGCGTGAGCAGTCGATGGCCTCGATGGCTCGATGGCAGAGGGAACCGATCCGGTGCAGGCAAATATCTGTACGAAATTAATGATGCGACACATTGGAAAAACAAAGGCCATCGCCGCAGAAAACAGAAAACAGGCAACAGACAACAGAAGCAACAGTTGCACAGCAGTCGGTGCAAGGGCTGGGGTGGCTGACGGGGAAATGGAAATGGAAACGGGAAGCGGAAGCCACCCTCTGGGTGGCACAACCCCCAAGTGAAGGGACCAATTCAGGGGTGAGGTGTGGTTAAGAGTGAGCTGAAAAAAACTGGAGAAGAAAACCCTCCCTCAAGGCTTTGGTCAAACTACCATAAAAGGGTGGACTAGAAATTATAAATAGAGATGGTAAGTCTTTTCCTAGGTCTGAGAATAAAATATATATGTTTTGCAATTTAAATTGTTTTTATATAAATGTATTTACCCACTTATAAATATAAACCATCTAATTTTAAAGAAATTCATTTAAGCTGTATAAATATTCTGATTTTATTCTTTATTCATTCTTTACTTCTTAAAAGATTAAACAAAATTAAAATCATTATCTGCTTTACAAATTCCTTCTCATTCTCCTGTTCATAAGCACAATTTTTTCTTTTGGGTAAGTATAATTAAATACATATGACAGTTTTTTAATAAATCGTAATAGTTAAGCAGAAACACAAACATATATATTTCTAAATGAAATATGTTTTTGTTTACACCATAAAACTTAATTGTTTTATTATGGTTTAATAAGCTTTTTTTGCTGTTATTGATTTGTGTTCAACTTTCATTGACCTTTTTTATACAAAAAGCTGCGTGAATTATTGTGTTTTGCACATACTTTTTTCGCTTTGAGCTGCATTTACCGGCGCTTTGTAAAATTTATTCATAAATCATAAAGGAAAGAGGAGAATTTATATTAAATAAGAGCTGCTGAAAATGCCAGATAATCAGTGAAATATTTTATGGTCCAGTGCCATCTCTAGTTACAAGTTTCGAGGGTTGTGATTTCTTGCCGGCGGGCCTCAGTGCTGACGTTTTTATTAAATTCCAAAAGCGAACCACCCCAGCTCCGACTGGACTTGCACATTAAGTTCACAAATTTTTTAATAAACTGCCATCAAGTAATGAAACACAATGGGACTTCACCCCCGAAAGGGGATGTCCAGCTCATTTTCTGCCCTTCTTCGGGGGTCGGTTGGTTGGCTATGGCGAACGCCCTTGCAATTTTCCCCCCGCCCTGTCTCTGATGGAAATTACTTGTTTGGCTTTGTTGTGGCCAGCAGGGGGGAGGATGGCTGTTTGATGTATTAATTCGGAGGGGTTGGTATAAATTTCAAGTTGCTGCAAATAATTGTGACGTGAGCAAACTCCGAAAGGCACTTGGCAGACAGATGATGCCGGAGTGCGAAATGCCACTTCAATTGTCAGGAGTCGGAGTCGGTGCCGGAGCCGGTGCCGGAGTCGTCTACAAATGTTGTTCACCTTTTTACACGTAGAGAGCATCAGCGTCAACAACTTTTTAACAAAGGCGACGAGTTCCGAAGACTCTGCCGGTACAGGGGATATGACAGGGGGCCTTTGGGCTCTCAGGACGACTGGTATCTGCAGCCAGACAATGGCTGAGCTGAGCTGACTTATTCATGCTGCAAAGTTCCGCGCAGAGACATAGACGGCAAGGACTTCCGCAGAAATCATCCTGACACAACGCTGTTTGACATTTCGGCCTGAATTATTTATTCGTTGCACTTTCCACATTTTCCCTGGCTGCCCTCTATTTTTTTGCCCTCTCAACTTTTTTGTATGCACAGAAAACAAAAGTTAAATCAAAGGTTTAATCGATTTTCCATGTAAATATTGAAGATTATATTTTATTAAATTTATTTTGTAGCCTATGAGACCTTAAATAAATCAGGAATGCCAAGCTTTTGGTGCCTTGAGGTTCAGGTTCAGATAAGTCTTGTTTTTCCGTTTAAATAATTCTTTTTTCTAATATTTGTCCCCAAAGTTTAGAATTTTTTCTCGGTGTCTGGCTTGCCAGAGAATCGATGTGAAATGTAAACTTTTTCAGTTTAGTTTTTATTACGAATTTGTTGTGTGCTCTCCATCCATCTCTATATTCTATTTTTTTCCGGAGCGCGACTCTTTTATTTAATCAACAACTGACATCGCCACTGGCCGCTCATGTGACAATGGGAGACCCGTAATCCCTGTTGGCCGGACCGTAAAAGCCCCGTGGCTGCCACATCCATATTATTCCGTGGATTTGTTGCATTTGTGTGCATTTGCCAGACAGTTCAGCCGGAATCAGTGTGGCGCACAGGTTTTGAAACTGATTGGGGAATAGGGAGAACGGACGCCCAAAGGGGGTTGGGGTGGATATGGTACGGGCTCTTTATTTCTCTCGATTTCCTGCTGACAAGCGGAAATCCTTATGGCCCGGCACTTAAGCAAATAGCAAAGTAAATCTAAAAAGAAACTTTATCCATATTAAAATCGGTTTGGTTGTGTAGATTAGAAATCCATCAGGCGAATATTCCCTCGATGTGCAATCACTTTTATTTTTGGATAAACGAGCGAGGGTTTTTTCATTTTGCAGGAAAGTCAAAGGTGTACTCCTTTGAGTTTTGATAAATTTATTAAGGCAAGGAAAAGGAAAAAGTAATATTTATTATTTTAAATATATGCATAGATGTATATTTACCTTAGTTGATGTATTTATATTAATCTGAATTTTTACTTTTATTTTTACTTTATTAACTTTGAGATAAGAAAAGTAACCCTCCACTTAATAAAATGACTGCATTAAATATTAATTCCGAATTCAACTATTCAGGATTAAATGCAGTATAATAATTAAAATCTCACAGCAATGGCAATCAATCAAGAGCGGTGGTGATTAGACCTTTTCACGCTATATAATCAATAATTTAATCAGTATCGTACATCATTAAAAAAGCAGCATTGATGACAACTGACATTTAATGAGAGAATAGATGTTAATTAGCTACGATTGGAGTCACTCGTGTGAATCGCATTTATATATTTCCATGTTTGGCAATCGAATTATGATTGATTCTTAATTAAGCAAATTATTATTTGGTAGAAGCCCACACTGTTTTCCCCGTTTGTGGTGGTGTGGCTTTAATTTGCCATTTCCCGGCGGTGTTTGTCTAATTAAACCGCCGCTCTTTGCAGAGTGGGCGGTGCTAATTAATGGATCCGAGGAGTGCGGCAAGTCGGCAAGGATATAGGCATTTTCGCGAGTATTTCGCCTAATCAAACTAATTAGGAAATTGTTTCCATTCGAGCGGGGGGATGTGTGGGGATGTGCACAAGTATTTGCATGTTTTTGGTATATCAGATGGTGGCATATGCGAGTTAGAGATGGCAAAGCATTTCGATTTAGTCGATAACTTGGATTGAGGATTCGATAAGAGTGAAGATATTGCGTAAGTTTTAAGTCAACTGATATATAAATATTTACTTTACTTCACCGCAAGTTTTCCCATAAAGGTTTCCCCATAAAAGTTAAAAATAAAATCAATATAATAAAAAATCGATTTGTTCGATATCACATTAAGTATCCTTCGATATATCTTACCATACCTCTACCTCAAATAAATAGAACTACCCATTTTCCATAGGAATGAGTACTGTCTGTGTAAAAATAATTTATGTATGATGTTTGTTTTGCGTATTGTATGGCCTGAGCTCGATTCCATGCGTTTGTTTGTAATTAGGGATTAAATAAGATTACAACCATCAATATCAATTATTTGAGCTACCACTTCCCCATTCCCCCGCCGAGCACACACGCATGTATTAGTTGTTCATTAGAATTTACGCACAAGAAGGGAACAGGAGAAAAAAAGTACGCTGAGCCCACAACAATGATACCGACCGAAACAATACATTAAATAAATTAATGCTGATTTAATGAATGGAATGCATATTCATTAGGCCGTGCCAAAATCGCTTCGGTTTTCCATGTATTTAGTTAATTGCAATCGAACTTTGTCGGCGCGTCGGTGGGCGGGAAATCGCCGAGAACACTTTTCTTTCCCGTTGAAAGCGGATTCTGCTTGTTTTCACATAAGCACCGAAATCTGATTATGGTAAAATGTTAAGCGGATGAATGGCATGGCTGGAGTTGGGGGAGCCTTACTCAAGTGAATGTTGTATACGCATTAAAATAACTGAATATGTTTCACTTTCCGGGCATTAATTTCACCCTCTCTAATCATTTTGAAGCCTATTTAATCCTTATTTAAAATGGTGAAAGTTAATTAGTACATCTGCACCATGAGGCTGTTTACTAATATTTGTTTATAGTAAATAATGCTGAAAGAAAGATGTGTAATTATTGGAATTGAGAGTTTACTTAATTCGCTTTTTGTTGGATTTCAATAGAAAATTAAAGTCTATTGATTATTCTGTGGGATTTATAGAAATTATTCAAAAAGCTCTATTTATGTCTCACAAGTTATTTGCTTTTAATTAATTTAAAAACATCACATATTTTAGAAGGAATACTATTTATGGAAGTTAACATGATAATCATTAAGAGTCTCCTTTTAGGAAATATCCCAGTATATACACGACTTCGAATAATAAAAGGTAACTCCGGATATACTCAGAGTTAAGTTCTAAGAATTTTTAGTGCTCACTACTGGCCATCCAAGAAAACCCATAAATGTTCCTAAGCTCTTAGTCACTTTTCATTCCGTTTTCCTGGAATGGAAAAATTACCCTTTGTGTTCCTTGGCTACCACCATTCATTTTGGCAAGTGCATGAAACGACTTACTCAATTTTGCGACCGAACCCACTGCCCCTTCTCCCAACCGGGTTCCTGGTGACATTGAAATATTACAATAACATGTATGCAAGTGTGAGTATCGATTTTCCTGTGCCATAGGCAGAATTTCCCCTTGAAAAAAAAAAAAATACTGCCAGAAAGTCAAATTTTCTGTGAATGTTTTTGTCACAAATGACTTTGCCGTTTTAATTGATTGCTGGCAATAAACCGAACAGGCGCCCATTGAGAGAGTGTGTGTGGATGACTCTCGTTTCCCCCAGAAGAAGTTTAAATGGAAAGCGTCAAAGTCATGCATGTGTGTGTAGGGGGGAAAATTGGTGGATCGCCCTTTTCCGTTTTGGGCTTTGTGGAAAATTCCGCGTTTTATTCTCCGAAATTTCTACGCGACAATTTCAACTTTTATTTGCAGAGCATGCAGGGGGGTGGCTCACTGGCACCCTCCATAAAATTCTCAATTACATTTATGATTTCTTGCGCTGCTTTTCCATTTCCCCGCCAAGATTTTCATACCCTTTAGTCCTGCACTTTAAAGGTATGCTATTTTTTAACAACTTTGAAGGTTATCAAAGCAGAGATTGCTGTTTTCTAATTTTAAAACATATTTGCTATTTTTTTCTATTAAATACCGATCCCAAAATAAAGTTCCTTAGACTTACATTAGTTGGTATTAATAATTTAACTTAGATGCACGCCTCCAAGTATGCAATGCTGTTTAATAAAAAAGATTGTCGGGTATTCTATGGTCGGGATAACAGACTAAACGCCATACAATTGTACGATACATACATGATACTGTTTGCCTTCCGTTTCGCATTCGCATTCGAATTGTTTTGCTTTGTTTTTGGTTTTTATTTTTATGCCGCTTTTATTGCATTATTTTCAGCGGGGGCCGCCGTCGTTCTATGCATGTGTTTATTCTGGAGCGGAATGTGCTAGAGAAAATGGAAATGGAGCCATTTTTCCGTTCGGCTCGGAACGTGACCGAAACGCAATTTGCCGAGCTTAGTTTAATTTGCTCGTATTAAGCCCGGCCAAATGGCCTGCAATAAAGAACAGGCCCCTTCTCGATGCCATCGTCCTTGTCTGGTCTGGAAGTTTTCAATAATACGCATACGACCCGTACGTCCGTCCGTCCGTCCGACCTTCCGTCTGTTTGATTTTTAACGCCGGCCATCTATTGACATGGACATGTTCGGAAATTTGTTCCTTGGCCCCGGCGGCTCTATGGTCTCCGGGTGCCCCTCTTAATCCCTTTAATGGACTATTAAGCGCTTTTACGGCCACAAGAGGTCCTGTAGCATCTCATCCTGTCCCAGTCCTGCTCTACTAGGCCTGCTTTATGGTCCTGCTCGAGTTTACGATAATCTCATCATTTGATGTTGCAGCACGTTCGTCAATGCCCATTTTATGCTCTACAATATTTGCATCGTACACGGGGAGAAAACTATACTTTAAAATTCTGTTGAAATAATATTTTTTGGTGATAAAATTAAATCAAGAAACAAGAAAGAATTTTATACTACTGGGGGAATACAAAATATGCGTAAAGGATTCCAAACAAGTTCTGTCTGAAGCAGTTAATCCCTGAAACTGTTTTAAAATTTGACTAAAATTAGTGCTAATTTTTTCCCAGTGCATGGCACAGTGAACTAGCATAGAAGATGTAAATTCGTGGGGTCTACTTGCCCCAGACCTCCTCCCAAACAGTTTTCATTCTGTCACAGGCATTGCTAGGAACTTGTCAGCAGCGGTGTGTAATAAATTGATTGTGCCAGCAGGAGGCTATGGAGACCCCGGGCCGAACTCGTTTCTTTTTGAAATTGATACCCCTAATGGCAGGCCGGTCTCTGGACTCTGTCATGGGGTGTGTGTGTGCCACCGCCTTGATTGACATGTGAATAGGAAAAGACGCAGCCACTTTCAGTTAGCCGCCCAATTAAGAGCGCTTTCTGCCTTTTGTGCCGGCAAACAAAGCCGGACACAAAGGCCGTGGCCAAGCCCCGGATACGGTCCAGTGGACAACGGATGCGGACGCGGATGCGGACAGGGATACGGACGTCGACTTGGTGGCGTGGCGTGTCAGTCACGCAGTTTTTTAGACGGTCCCCGCACACAGACCCAGGCCAGGCCGATGTCTGAGTCTAAAAGCCAGAGCCAAATCCGGAGACGACAGTCTCGTCTCCTAGGCGGGCGTTGTGGCCATAGGGGGCGTGGCGTTTTGTGACTTTGTTGCGTGATTACCTTAATTGATGGCCATTTCCGCCGTACAAATGAAGCCACTCAATTAACACCTTTCACGAGAATAAAAGCCGCACGTCAACTGCCACGAAACTCTTGCCGGCATTCACTCTTTATTTATTCAGTAACATTTATTTAAATTAAGCTTTCGAGAGCAGACTATGAAATAATAATTATTTCGGATTCTTTACTAAATAGTTAAATCAAATACGATTTAATCACAAAGTTGAGAAGGGAAATTAGTACACAGAAGTCATGATATATTCATACTTTAACTATATTAACTATATCACTAAATCTAATTTGTTTAATAATCAAAATCATATCTAAATCGATTTTATAATTTTTATTTATTGATCAGTAATACGCTAAGTATTTAATTCAATTTTTTTGTAGTTTAAAATCATCATCAAATCAAATTCAGAAAATTGTAAGTAAGGTGTATGCTTTTTAGTTACGTTTATACTTTTTTGAGTGAATAAATCCCATATATCGTTTCAATAATGAATATTTTCATACTTTTCCTTCTATAAAAAATGAATGCCGAATTTCCTCTGCAGCTTCACTTTTGATAATTAAAGAAAATCGTAAAGTTTCCCCGCTGGCAGGGACAGCAAAAAGAATTTCAAATTACATGTGTAATTATTTTGGCCACTAGCGACGTGCCTGTCAAAAATGGTTCGTGGCGCATATTATAATGCCATTTGCAATTCTCTTTCATTTTCGCTTCTAATTTAACGAAATTAGCAAATAAAAAAGTTTTTCCGCAAAATTACACAAATGTAATTCAAATGCCGCGAGACTGCGCCCATCCACCCAGTCGCAGGACCAAAAGCAGGACCAGGACCATTCGTCCCCCGCCGCCAAATGGCGCAAGTCAAAATGGCAAGGCGCCCAAAAGGACCCAGAAACGAGTCCTGGCGAGAAAGTGGGCCATAATGACGAGGCGAGAGGGGTCAGCGGCGGGACTGGGGGTCAGGTCAGCGCTCATTTTCGGCGAAACTTTGGGAAATTGTATGATAATTTAAATATACAAACAAATTGTGTGGCGCTTTCAATAAAACTTTTACCATTTCTTGGGCTCCGCGCTCTCGTCATTTATTTTTCGCCCCGGCCAGCTGAGTTATTTGCGCATTAAGTGCGAAATTGTGTGGTGACAGTCATAGACTGAAATTGTTTTCTCTGCGCACACACCGAAAAAAAACTAATTTGTTTGACTTATTTCCATTTATAACATAAGTATTCTTTATAAGTACAAGAAATAAATATTTAGAACTATTATTTTGATCCGAAATCAACATTCTTTTCAAGATAAGATATTAAAATCATAGTGAGTAGGAAATTAAATTGTTAGTAAAAATATGAATATGAATGTATAAAACTAAATAAAAATATCTGATTAACATAAAAAACAATATTAACTATTGAACGAAATTAATATAACAGTGAGCTTCGCTAGACATAGGTTTCTTTAAGGAATATATTAATGAAATATATATTTAGATAAACATTCTTTGTTGTTAAAAATGTTTAAAATATATATTTAGATAAATATTCTTTTTAGTTAAAATTGCTAATAAAGTACATATTTTTCGGTGCAACGTGGAGAACTTGGCTGCTTCTATCCCTGGGCGATCCGTCGGCTACGCTCTCGTTCAAGCGGCTGTCAGGCGACCTTGATTGATGGAACTGACAATTGCGGCGGCATCGGCATCCGTGCAACAATAAGTCGGCTGACACTCGCACGCCCGCACCTCCGCACCTCCGCCGTCGGGACGTTCCGTGGCCATGTCAATGCCTCAATCTAGATGTACGCTGCAATTTTCGAGGCCTGTCAACTTCAAAAACAGAAATGCCACATTTGCATGACAGCTCAATTCGTGAAATATTCACCCAGCCCGCACTCAGGCACTCGAAAGCGGGATATGTGTCCATTTGTGGGTGTGAGTTAGCCGAAAAAAATGTATATACGGAGCTCTTGATCCGATACAGTATGGATGTTAGGGTATGATAGGTATACATATATCGGTCTCTTTTCATGGAAGCCTAAGGTGCCAGTTTCAAAGTCAAATAATAAATGTGTCAAACTTCCTTTAAGAAATTAAAAAATCACCCAATTTTTTTTTTGAATTGTTAAATTTATACAAGCCAACATAAAGGTGGATTGTAAGTAGATATTTTCGATTGATTATAAGAGCCGTTTTAAGAATTATTACCTTGATAAAAAATTACTGCAACTTTCTTAACAAAATTTTGAAACACGTCATGGATAAAATATCTGACATATTTAAATATTTAAAGGTTTACTTACTTTAAAACATAATACAATACATAGTGCATTCCATAGCCAATCGAAATGAATTCTCCGCATTGATTTATTTAGCAGTCTGCAAGTGAGTTGATCCAAAAAAAGCTGTCTTTCAGCCGCCGACTGAATGGCTGAATGTGCGAGTGTGCCCATAGGCGTGCCCGAGTGTGGCCGTTTGTAATAAATATTTGACGCACAGACTTTTTATGGCCTTAACGGGGAATGAAAACAACGTCAAGCCGCACTTAAAATGGCAAATGGAAATTCTCACCGATGGCAACCACAATTAATACACCGTAGAGCCGGAGCAGCTTCAAAAAGCCCGGCAAGAGAGTCCATCTGTCCGAACAGTGGCCATGGCAGTGCGGTTACTGCGTCATCATCTCGGGACTGAAGCACTGCAATTCGAGCCGGCCAATGCAATCAAAAGCGATTCGCATCCGCAATATCAGCGATGACCTCAAAATCAACATGGCAGCCGGGCCCGCCGCCCGGCCAACCAATTTATTTGTTGACCCGTGGGCAATGCAGTCAATTTTTCCGACTGCCAGACAGCAGCAGGCAACAGACTCCGGACTATGGACTCCGGACTACGGCCCTTGCCAGGAGAGGAAACAAGGGGAGTCCAGAGCCAGAGCCGGAGTCCCAATCCGTCCTGCTCGCTTGTTTGTCCGCCGTGCTGGATATAAACCTTTGAGTCGCAATTTTTACGTTCGACTGCGGAAGACCACAAAATAATGACAGGAAATTATCTCGCAGCAGACGGGTTGGCCGGCATCCAAAACAATTTCACTCTGCTGTGATTCCGATCCGGCTCCCGACCCTGTGACATCTGCAGCAGCCAGCAGCCAGCATCCAGTGGAGACCGTAGGCCGTGGATATTGCAGCTGCAGTCCAACTAATTCCGGGCTTATCGGGGCCAATAAGGGTCGGCAACATTCCGTAATTGAAAAATGAAACACAATCCCCCAGCCCCATGCCCGGCGGCAAAGTTCGGCCAACAAGTTCTTACACCTGTGAAGTGAGGCCCAAGGAAATCGCCAAAGTTTTATAATATTGTTAACACGAAAAAAAGCAAAAACAAAAAAACGAAACAAAATAAATAAGCTAAGGGCGGAGAGTGGAAAAGTTTTGCTTTGTTTCTGCCTTTTCGGTATCGTGTTATAAGGTTTCCGGCTGTTATTCCTGATATTTATTTTTTTCATTATTGGGGCAATTTGCAAAGTGGGTTTAAGTTTCCGACAAAGCCTAGTCGAGATCAAAAGGAAAACTTTACCATTTTGCACCAAGTATAAATGAAATATTTTTTAAGCAGAACCAAAGCAAGAAATTTGAATACAAAAATATAGGGAAACTTGCAAATTACAGCTCAACTTTTAAGGGTACTAAAATTATAAAATGCAAGTCACATCTAGAAGGTCCTTGCAGTTTCGATTCCTCAAACTTATTTGTTTCAGGCGAAAATGTATTCAACTAATTGCAGGGATTCGAGTCAAGTTTTACAATAAATGGACACGAAGCCTTAAGTGCATTTGCCACATCAAAGTGAGTCATTAACCAAAACTTTGGCAAATAGATTGATTCGGAGCGCCTCAGAGTAATGGACATGGCCAGGGCGAGTGTGCGAGTGTGTTTGTTCAATAAATTGAACACTCCGCAAACACACATTCGTATAAACACACATATACGTTTGTAGTAATTTCTAAATCCAGAATAAACACCCGATGGGTGGGAAAATTAGAGAGGGGCCGGCGGTCCGATTGAGTGGAGAAATCAAATGTGCAGCTGCTAATATGAAATGTACACAAACGGAAGAGTTAATCCTTATCGACAATTTGACATCAGCAGTTTTGCTTTTGCTTTCGAATAACGAATAACGGAAACCATTAAGTTGTCACATGCAGCGCCATAAAAAAATAAATACGTATACGCCGGGTTGGCTGGCTGGGACTCTGAATCGGAGTGGGACTGGAAGTGGTCATGGGAATCGGATCGGATCGGGGACGATGCTGATGCTGCTGCAGCATCATGGGGCAAAAGCAAGCCACAAGTGGTCATTCAGACAAATGGCCAAATGGCGGGGCTCATGAATAATTCAGATTTTAAATTGCATTTATGCAAATGCGGATGCTCGCAGATTTTCGCCACTGGCTGTCGCGCTAGTCCCCGGGAAAATGGGGAAAAGCGGCCCCGGCCGGGTTCGGAGTTTGCCCTCAATGCATTTGCAACTTAATGCGCCGAAAGCTGCGAGTTTTTCGCTAATGCACAATTTGTATGCGTCAACACTTTCGTCAGCCGGCGGCGTTCCTTTCTCCATTCCAAACGGGCTTCATTTTTATCAACGCAAATATCAAGGACCTATTGATAAGGCCACACCGACTCGCTTTCCCGGTGGAAAGCTAAGCCAAATGGAGGCCAAGTGATTCAGTGACCTGCAAGACATAAAATCCCGGTCCCCATTCTGCTCCTGGGCCACCTGTTCCATGGCCAACTCTTTGGCAATTTGTGTGCATCGCCGACTGCAGATGTTTTTCCTCTCCCCGGACTCGAGGTCTCGCTCCAGAAACTTGCAGATTTATTGCCCAGAAACTTTTATTGCCTGCAAGAATATGTACGGGCCGAGATAAAGATGCAATCTGGAACTTGTTTGGCGAGTGAAACACTTTGCCATCTGCCATCCGAAAGTGTGTGGGGTAATTGAAGTCACTCACTCGGGGAGGTGGCACTATTCCAGGTGGCATTTGTCCTAGCCACGAGTGCGTTCCCATTTCTGGTTTAATTTACTGGATTTAGTCAATGATTTATTTCCGGGTTAGGAATCGAAATTGGAATTGGAATTGTTAATTGAAACCAAGCCTTTGATTATAAAAAGGAGTAAGTACCTTGTTACTGAAACTGTTGTGACTCTATTCTGAATATTGGTATTACGATGTGGATGGCTAACTTCTGAAATATTCCCCTTGAGATTCGTGCTTTCTGTTTAAACTATGAATGAGGATATCATATTTCTCAAAGAGCCACAAGGGCCAGCTGGATCGTAAGGAAGTGAAGCTCCGTGAAACGCTACAATACAAATAAATAGAAATAGGAATAAAATATTAACGAAAGGATTTCCATTTCGGTTGAATGTCAGTTTACCTTTAGCCCGATCTGGGATGCTAACCGTTCGGGACACTCTAATGGGACCTCTTCAGGCGAAATCAATCTAATGGAAATAATAGACCCTTCGATGGCGACAACAGTGTCCCAACTAAATGATGCTAATCGGATTTGAAAATGAGAAGCAGAGGCTATCGCTTTCCCCTCGAACGAGTGCGAAGAAAAGGCGGAGCGGTCTAGGAGTGGCTTCTCGGCCAGGCCAACTGTCCGGACAACTTGAACACACACACAGCCAAAGGGTCGAGACAACTCAGAGGGTAGTGATGGCAAGGAAATACAAAGATATATAATAAATAACTCACTTTAAAATATTTAATTCAAAAACAATAACTAAGCAAGCTTTCTCTAGTATATTTTTATTTTAATAAAATTAAACAGAGCTATTTTATAATTATTTGTAAAATACAACTTTTTCTAGGATACAAAAAGTATTAAAGTATATAAAAAAGAAGTTTCCACCTTCAGTTAATTTTCTTAAGCTTTGTTTTCAATCCATTATATATCAAGGATTGAGTTAAGGAATCTTAACATTAAATATTTTACAAAATATATTTTAACGCACAGAATCTTTTATACTTTTTATGTTAAAAATAAGGTAAAATATTTATTTTACCAAAAAAGAATGACAGTTCTGTCCAGAAAACAACCAAGTGGCCAGCACTGAGCCCCGGGCTTGGATAAACAAGCAACAACCGCATTGAAATGGACAGCTATCCGGAGCCATCCGAGGATGTTGTGTTGCGGCTCGTCACCGAAGGGGAATAAATTCGAAGCGATGCGCCCCGATTCGATATTCATTTATGCGCCTCGAAGATAAGCACTAAATAAATAAGTCCCCCTGCTGTCAGGGCCCAAGAGTGTCCGAGAGAGGGTGAGAAAATGTAAATAAATGACTGCAAAAAATATGGCAAAAATCGAAGTCAAGCGCCGTTGGGCGATTCATATGGAAATTAAATGGCAGTCCTTCCACCAGACCCTGTGAATTGTTGACGGCCCGCCTTAAATTACAACTGTCAATCGAGTCGAGAAAGGATAACATGACCGGGAGGATCTGGGATCTGGGTTTGGGTTTGGATCTGGCTTTGCGTTTGCGTTTGCTCTGGCCGTGTTTACGCACATATGGTGGCCGAAATCAAAACATCATGAAATTGTTTTTCCAACATCATTTCTGCTGGGGGAGAAATTTCCATTTTTGCCGGCTCCATATTTCCGTGCGTTTACGGAGGGGATATGAACAACATCCGGCGAATTCGGGCCATAATTTCTAACAACATTTTACTACTCATTGCATTTGACCAAACAGGGGAGCCCACCCAGCCAGAAAACCCCCTCCCGAACGATTTGGTTATTACAAACTCATATCTTGTGCGGCCCCTAACCAAAGTGACCGCAGGCGAATGGAACGGCCAGGATGTGGGTGTGGAATGTGGATGTGGATGCGGGCTCCAGCTAAAAATTGTTCAAAATTTGCATTTTATATTAACGGAAACAGTTGTTGCCTTTGAGCACACATGTTCCCTGCCCGAAAACCCCAAAAATCCCCCGGAAAAACCCACATCCAAGTGCTCATGTTCGGCCTGTTACACAATTCTAAAGCAAATTTGACGCGTTTATGCATGTAAATTAAACAAATTTGATTTTAAATATCTTCTGGCACAGGCAAGCCCAGGAAGCCGGACTCCGACTCCGACTCGGACCCGGACCAGCATCATAAATAAAATACGTCCAACAAATTATGCCTGGCCGGGGCAGGCTGGAAATTCCAAGGAGAGACGGATTCAGAGGAGCTCAAGTCACCGTATTTTATGCGGTTGCTGAACTTCGGGTCCATTAATGTTAAGCATATTGAAATGCAAAAGCCTCAAGAGAGCAACCACTTGTTACGCTCCATTGGATGCGTCTAATCCGGACATCGAGTCATTGTGTCCGGGGAATTAGGGAAAAGGAGACGGCTACTGATGCTGAAAATACACACACATCGCATCGATTTCTCCAGGCAGTCGTAGGCTTAATTAATAAACCCTTAAAACTCAGATACAGGACTGAATAAGACCTTTTATTATTGATTTTATTTGTTTAATATTCCGTGGGAATTTATTGCAGCGCAAATGGATGAATTTATTACTTAAATCCAGCACTTATGGTGATGAGTGTGAATAAACATAAATATTATGTATTTTCAATCTGTCAGCCATCTGTCCTTTTGAACTTTTTATGCTTGTTATTTTCAGATAAAATAAAATCCTCAATTTACATTTCAATGGCTTACCGATAATTATTTACATTGTTAATATTAATTGGAATTATCATATGATATGAATAAAGAAGGAACATTATTGGAGCAATATATATTCTCTGCAGTATTTTTATAATTGTTGTCTTAGTCTAATGTCTCTTAAAAATTCATAAGTTTTATCTTTTTAATCAGCAGTCACAAAAATAATAAATACTTAATTTACTTAAGTCTTTTGGCCTTTGCATTTTAAATTCAAAACTTAAGGTGAAGTTAATAAAAGCTCTGTAAATATTGGTCTTAGCTAATGTCTCATTAAAAATTCACAAGTGCCTGCATCAATTTAAACTTCTCTTATTCAGCAGTCAATAAAACAATAAACTGTTAAGCAATCTTTCAATTTAAACCAGTTATTTTTGCATTTTCCGCCCAAAAACTTTAGTAGTTCCGCCGTCCGAAGAGAAACAAAGGCGGACGACGAAAAGTTCGCACGTGTTGGAGCATCGAGCCAAGGGATTATGGGCTAAATGTCGCAGCAGCATTCGCATCATTGGGATCAGCACCCCGAACCACATCGATGGACCATGAGAAGGGGTTGGACTGGAACTGGGGGAAATTCCGGCCAAATGCACGGCAAAATCAAAGGAACATTTCAGCAGCAAAGTCCGAGAGCAGTGTTGGCCGGCACTTAAAAGTCCATTAATGGCATTAAGTGGACATTGTGAGAGTTTTAAGCACATTTGCTCCACATTGTTTGCGAATCGAACAAACGACTTATTGGCAACTTTGCCACTTTAATTTTTAGACAGAGAGACACTTCAGTCGATAAAGATTGCAATGCTTTGATTTATCTTTCTGAGGTTTTCTGAAAGAAAAATGCGATTCAAAATCAAAATCAATCCATAAAACTATTAATTCCTATTTGATGAAAATGTCTTATAAGACAATGAGTTAAAAGTAAATATTTAATTTCACAAGATGTACATATAAAAATCCTTTTATAATTCTTAATCACATTTCAAAACTTTAATTTAAAGAAATCGTTTACCTACGATAACTACCTATATCAAACTTACAATAACAATCGATAAAATCGATTTAACTATCAAAGTTAGGCCCTAAATGGTTTTCCTTTCACTAAAAAAATACCTTTAAATACTCAAATGTATGCCAGGCTTTCTTTGGTCAGCGATTTTTCCATTTAAGAGTCAAAGCAAACATAATTTTGACGGGCTGCTCACGTTGTGCCGGGGATTTGCATGACAGGCAACACCAAAATCTGACAATAGCTGCGAAATTTCAATGGCTGGAAAAGACTGTCCCCAGTCGGATCGCCGCTGTTGTTATTGGATTGGGTCTGGATGTTCGATTTTGCGCCGATGGCTTTGAATTCACGGCTTTGGGCGGGAATAAAACGCACGAATGCGCCGCCAACGCAGCTGCCGAGCCGAGCCGCGCCGCGGCGCGCAAAACAAAAATGACAATGGCAGGCAACAAATTTTTGCAATTCCCAACAGCACTTCAACTTCCGGCTGCCATTTTTTCCGGCCACGCCCACCCCTAGCCCGGGTCCGACCCCGTTCGTTGCCGCCCACAAGTTGACAAAAGTTTTGCAGCAACCATTGAAAATGTGACTCCATTTGAGATTTGCACGACGAGAACAACAACAGCAGCGGCTTTGGAATACGAAATGATGAACTTTTTGATACCCAAAAGGTATTAGTGGGTTTATTTATTTAACTATTTCTTTATTTGAATTTTATTTAAATTAATTTTGGAATTTTCCCACAGGATACAAATATTTTTTGGTTTAGACTTTAATAAGGAATTACATATAATTGTATAAGCATTTGGAATGCGATTCCTTATTATTTATATTTACTATTTAAACATCCCTAAACTTAGTTTTAAATTCTTTTACTTTTAAGAGAGTGTTTATTGCAATATTTTCAATATTTATATTAAGTATCAACACCTTGTTACCTCTCTGCAAACCCAGAGACCTCTGAGTGTGGGGCACGAAAAAACCCGAAATTTATTTTATGTTTGCAACATTTTAGATCCGGTGGAGTAATGGCCGCTGCACTTTTAAAGCGCCCGAAAACTGTTAGATACCTCCGGCACTAGCAGCCGCATCTGCACCAGCATCCGCATCCGCATCCGCATCTGCACTAGCATCCGTATCTTCATGTAGTGCCGCAATCAACTTGCAATCGAATGCAATCTGATGTGCTGATGTGTGGAGTGCAGTGGGTGGAGTGCCACAGCGACTGCGATGGCATTGAGTGACTTGTTCCCTCGAAGTTCTCCCGCTCTCGTCGCTTTGAATGACATCCGCATTGCATTTGCATTTCGCAGAGCTCTCAATCAAATGTCTGGAACAAAGTGCTGTGCTGTTGGGAAAAGTTGTTCAGCACTCCCAAGTACCAGACGCCGCCGACGATCTGGGATCTGAAAGCTTTCGGGAACTAGGAATCCAGTGCTGGACTAGCACGTACGGCTGCAAGAAGGGCCGCCTTCGATGGACGCAAATTGGGGCAAGGGAATTAAACCTTGGCCATCAATCAAATCTCGATAAGGAGCAAATTCAATTTTGACAAATCACAAATAGGCTTTTGTAAACTAAAATTAATGGCAATGGCTGGCGCATGCTTGACGTAATTAAACACAGTTGCACAAATGCACATTTGTGCAGGACAATGGGCACTTCTATTTAAACAAGGCTAAGACTTAATTACGTTGAGATGTCATTTGCTTAGGGCCGTCTTGGTATGGTTGAGAGAGAAATTAAGATGGATTTCCAGGTCCCAGCACAACCTTAAAGATTGTACATACAATTATATATTTTAGGAGAAAGGGAATTATTATCAATATGTGAATCTTATTTCTGAAAATTATCCAGGAAAGTTAAGGAAAATATCTCTTTTTTTGGTTAGTGATTTAAGGTATTTAAATTGATGAAAATAATTTTTAAAAATATCAAGGATTAATGAGACTGATGAGGATAATATTCTCTGTTAAATCAAACTCTCCGTCACATCACCTTTACTATAATTAATTTCTAACAAGTTCTTAACCTGAACCTTTCATACCTGGATCATAAAACCTTTATAACTCTATGTATGACAAGTAAACGTGTTATAACCGAATTGGTATTTTGTGCTCTCATGCGAGAGAGCAATTTTGTGGATATGTCCAAAGACAAATAAATATTACATTACGGCCAACAGAGGAGAGAGAAAGCACTGCGGCTTAATGCCAGGGCTCGTGGCCATAAAAGTGTACAACTGTAAATGCAAGTGCAATATTTGCATACTGCGTAAATATTTACAAAAATGTTCTTTTGATTTATTTGAGTGGAACTAATTGTGGGCGTTGAACTGCAAAAAAACCGAAATAAATCATAAATTTGCCAGGGACCGATAAAGATTTGCGATAAAAAACCGTTGAGGGATATATGTGTGTTTACATTTGCATTGTCATACTGAACTTTAGCTTTTGTGCGACTGACGCTGAGTGGAAATTATTTAATTAAACAATCATCAGATAAATTGAAACAGACAACTCGACCACCTCCCAGTGACTGGCTGACTGACTGCCTGACTGGCTGACTGACCAGAGAGAGCTTCGTGTCTATGAAAAATTAATTTGCCGTATTTATTCGCCGGCAGCAAAGGGAGGAGACACTTGCGTGTCTGGGGCCAATTTGTTGTCGGCAAAACAAAGAAAGTGGC
Source organism: Drosophila tani (assembly GCA_008042535.1). Classification (NCBI taxonomy): domain Eukaryota; kingdom Metazoa; phylum Arthropoda; class Insecta; order Diptera; family Drosophilidae; genus Drosophila; species Drosophila tani. The sequence goes on from VNJO01007121.1 coordinate 44,155, forward strand.
AGAAATTTAACACTTACCAAAGTCACATGAAACTTCTGCAGAGTTTTCGGGGAAATTGCAAGGTCGAATATCATTGGGAAAATTCGGAAAAATTACTACGCTCTCGGAGGATCCCAAACCTAATTAACACATGCTATCTCGCACTTCTCTCGCACAAAAATCCCCGCTCCCGGGCAGCAGCAGAATACAGAGGAAAATTGCAATTTAAAAAATAATTATGGAAATGTCTGGCGCTGGCAAACTGCTGGCAGGCAGCTTCTGAAGCCGCTAAATGTTAATGAACATTATAAAAACAATTGCGAGTAATTATAATTTGAATGATAATAGCGAAACTTCTTAATCCCCGCCACGGTAATTTTTATCACTTCCCTCCGTGCCGCGCCATTCCCTTTTCCACCCTCAAAAGAGTCGGAGACAAAGGCGAAAAACGTGAAAAATGCATATTAAAGGATGCCACAAGGAAAACACGCAGCCAGGAGACAACGGAACGTACGGCTCCCGAAGTAATTACAATTCCAAAACGAAATGAAACCTCAACAAAAAGCTGGAAAGCCGATCTGAGCTCAAGGAGAAAAGCGAAAAAATCCGGGAAAAAAAGGAATGGCAATGAAAATAATATGCAAAGGAACGTCAGTTTTCGTATTCAGATTATGAACAAAAGAGTTGAGGATGAATTGCTGCAGAAAAACCAGGAATTGGTATGTGATTAAGACAAAAATAATTAAAAATAAAGTAAAAGGACAAAAGTGCCATGGAAAAAATTAAAAAATTTCAGTTACATATGCAAAACTAGCCTTGTGTTATTGTAAGTAGAAAAGGCAATACTTTATATCTGTTTTCCACAAAGTTTTTGTAGCATTTCCCCTAAAATATCTTAAAGACACTATCTGAAAATATATTTTCATTCTGCTTCTCTGGGGATACTCTCGGAACTGCCTAGACATCATGAAAATTAATTCTAATTTGCAGCTCCACCCCGGAATGACCGCACACCCACAGCCGGACGTGGAGCTCATCAGGAATCCTTCGATGCCAGAGACGCCGGAGACGCCGCCCACTTTGCAGCTAATTATTCAGATGAAATAACTCGAGTGAAGGGAAAAAATCGAGGCCAGAGAAAATTCGCTGCGAAAAATCAAACAACGAAATTGCCACTTGCAATTTCTCGTCACGTTCGAAACTTAATTAGTACATCAGACCATCAGCGCCGCCGAGATGCGGCTGGGAGTTGGCGAAAAGCTAAAAGTGTAGTCCTGCCGAGGCCGAGGCTGTCATAAGGACGTCATGTTTCTTAATTAGTTCTTTGTTATCATAACTTTGGCGAACCGTTGGACTTCCAGACGGAGGCTTCATTAGCACGACCATTCGAAGGCATCAGAAAGTATATTGTCCCAGAATTTAGTATATTAGGGTAGGAAACCCTATATTACATAAACAACTCAGGTAAAACAAACAAATATAATTATGTAATTATGATTAAAATACTCATTAAGGAGCTAGTAAGGAGTTTACAATAGAACAAATTATTTTTTAAAGGGACTTCTCTTGTACATTTTATAAAACTTATAAATTTCTTTGACAACCTAAGAACCATGTGATTTTCGTGATGAAATTTATGAATTTAAAATATTTTTGATAAGCTCTTAACCATCTGTTTAGCTCTAAGTATAAATTATGACACATTTCAAATTTAAAATCCCCAGACATTACCCAGGAGTTTTATCTCTGAACTCCTGAAGATTTACAAGTTTGTCTAGGACTCGCCATATCTGAAGGCCATTTATTCCGAGTGTATTTCCCTTTCGCCGGCAGGGGTAACCTGCATAAACAATGATGTCCCAACCATGCTGTGTTCACCTTGAGCCCGCCCCCATCTTGGATCAGTTACGATGCGGATTGCCAGCGGAGAGGAACGACAGGACAGGATGCGAGGAGCAGGAGGTGGCCAGGGAAAATACCGGCCCCGGGGCACACCGCTTCGGCGCTCCATCGCTGGCGCTGTGCACATATTCCGGCTCTTGGCATGCCGCACACGTAGAAGATTTCCGCACGAATTCGCAAAGCAACTCTTGATCCCTTTGACTCAGCCGGCGACATGTTTTCTTTGCCATTCTCTTTGATGTTTACAAATTACACCGAAAGTTGGCAAACAAATTTTCTTATTCACTTTTCCCCGAGTGCACACAATGAAATGGGCAGCCAAACCGGGCCGCACCGCACCGAAACAAAACTAAACCAACGGATTGGCCCTGGGATTCGGGGCTTGTTGGATTGTTGGATTGCCTGGGATTCTCGGATGAGAGATGCCTGCGAATGTGCCAAGTGAAATTGCGACCAAGAGACAAAATTGTGTAAATACATTTACAATGCATTCTTGAGCGCTGGCCAAATACGAAAACTTCGAAATCGATTTGGCAATTGGATTTCCCTCAGATTATAGAAAGAGGCGGCCTCATCCAGCGGCTGGCGGCATTCAGCACTTCAGCAGCCTCACTTTGATGGTGCCCGGAAAAAGGGTCCTTTGACGAGCGGAGCCCGAAACTAAAACAAAAACTTTTTAAATTCCTCCAATTATATTTTTACGCTATGGAAACTCTGATGCCTGATGCGGAGCTTCGACTGAGCTTCGCATGCTGATCTCCATCTGGCCAAAGCCAACACACAAACACTACTCGCAAACTTTCAGTTGGAATGGGAGTGTGTGTGTGTGAGGGACTCCATTTGCGGAAACAACAACGATAAAAACATCTTGAGGTCTAAGGATGAGCAAACTTTTTTGTTCACTCATTCATAAGTTTTTAATTAAATTGCCGTCACATTTTGCTTTTTTCCCTTTTTCATTATTTCTTGTTTGGCACAGAGAGAGATCCTTTCTTTTAATGAAGCCGACGTTGATGTCTGATATGGTGTGCGAAAGGATTGCCAAGGGAATTTAATATTTACTCTTGTCGAGGATATTTCATTAGGCAAATCTAGGCAAAAATGTAACAGAGACAATATCTAGCTGAATGACATAATCTTTTTTTGGTATCTCATTCAATAATAAATAATGAAATTCACAGGAAATTGAAGGCACCTTTTTATATGAATTGGAACACACTCTGGAACTACGTATAGCCAAAAGGGTTAAATGAAAACCAGAGTTAAAAATCTATTTAACTTTTAAAAGTCAATTTTACTTTAAGATTACGAATTTAAATTTAATTTCTGCATCACAAGCACTAACTGAAAAGTTCATAAAGTCAAAGTAATTATGAAAGGTATAACGTTTTAGGATTTTATATTTTTCCCTGTGCCTTGCTCACTCTCTTTTAATTTCCTGAAAAATTTCCTGAATTACCCGTGAAAAACTAGCTTGGAGAGCCCCTCTAGCATCAACCCTTTTTGAATCTGGTTCCCGATCTTAATTGTTTGTTGTTTTCGCTGCTGTCGCGGCTTCAGTCGCCGACTTAATGTTTTTGATAAGCGCTTCGTTTTGTTCAATTGAATGGAATTTTTTCGGGCCATCGGACGGAACGGAAGAAGGACTCAGGACGAAGGGTAAATAATTGCACGCGATGTTTACACGAAAAGGTGAAACAAATTTCTGCGAAGGGGCTGCAAGGACAAGGGCATCGCGGGCAATTAAAGCGAGGGCAATTTAGCAATGAACATAAACGTGAATGTTTTGGCAGCCGCTCGTGAATGAGGCGTTAATAGTATTTACACAGCTGTTAGTATAACTCCCATAGACCGCTCATAAAGTAAATATCTTAGATTATGGCCAAACTGCTGTTGAAACGTCAAGTGAGCAGGCGTCAATAAATTACACAGAACGAAGAATTGGAGGGGAAATATATTAAAATAAAAGGTTTCTGGCACTACACATAATTTTCATAAATATCTTAATGTGTATTAAATATTTAAAGCTCTCTTAAAAATTATTTTATTTCCAAAACTATTTCCTAAATAATATTTTCCAGTGAAGAAATATTTTTTCCCGGTGCCTGAAATCATGTAATTGAGCTGCCACATTTTTCCAGCTGCAGAGAACGCAGGCACTGACAGGCCTTGGAAAATAGAGAGGAAATGCGGCGAGGCTGCTGCCCATCAAGTGCATATTCCGAACTGAATCCAATCCGTTTCGGTGGCGGCTCAATCGTCAGTGCCATCAATCATTTGATTGACAGTCGAGTTAGCTAGCTGAGAGCTTTGCTTTCCTCTCCAACTTGTAATCGATCCCAGTTAGCCAAAGCAGGGCCGCAAAAGGAGGGCCAGAGAGAAATTAGCAACATAACCGGATTTCGGATTTTCCAAATGCAAAGTATTTTCCAAATTCCAGCTGAAATGTTGAGATGCTGAGCCCTCTCGTCTGATCCTGATCCCCGATTCGGAGTCTGAAAGCCCCACTGCCTACCGGCCACTGGCTACTTCCGTGGCCAGGACAATGGCCGGCAGTTGGACAAAAGCGAAAAGCCAAAAGAAAAGGCAGCCAACAAAGGCGGAGAGGGCGGGGGTCGGCCCACAGCCAGGGAAACATGGCAAAAACCGTATGGCCAAAATGGATAAGCTTACAATGCCAGTACCAGCACCAGTCCCAATCCCAAAGAAAATGGCATTTTCGCAACCATCCCCCCAGCAATCCACATCCTTCCTGGCTTTCGCTTTTGTGAACAAAAAAAGAACTGGGGAAAATGCAAAGAAAAGGACGAGGGCGAAAAAGTTTCAGGGGGCGAGGGCCGAGGAGCCAGCGAGGCGCATCCTCTGGGGGTGACTTAAATAAAATTTGTTGATTTTATTGAAAAGTGATGATGTGTCAAATTTTTTATCGCATTACCAGAGCGCGGCTCTTATTTTGCTTTTAACCTTGCCATTTGCATAAAATTCGCATTGAATAGACACATTAGCATTCTTAATGGCGTGACCGCTGGAAGTCATTTGGCTCGACTCGCCTCGCCTCGAAGGTCCTTGGCCATCACGCCCCGAAATTTATCAATGCCGCACACGTTTGGGTTGCGAAAGGTCTGGACCCAGAGCTCTAAGCCCCGGACTCCAAGCCCACAATCCCGAATCCCCAATTCCCAACCCCAATCCAAGCTGAGGCGCATTCACTGAAGTGACAAGTGAGCAATATGTCTGGATCGCTTCTTGTCGGGTTTTCTATAGGGGGAAATTTAGGGTCTTGCACTGATTTTTAAGACAAATTGAACAGCGTGTCAAATGGCTCGACTCCAGTTCAGCTTTTTGCTTGTTTAGCTTCTGTGATAGTTGAATGAATTATTTGCTTAAGAAATTTATAGTTCATTGCTGGCCGTTCATTTTTTCAGCAACGAGTATCTGTTGGCTTAAGGAAAAGGCTCATTTGGATAAAGAGAATTTAGGATGGAATATAATGTTAATTTAAGTAGTTTTTAAAAGGGTTTTAGCAACATTCTTTTAATTTTATTAGCAATATATAAAGTACACTTTGAAGTTGTAAGTTATTTAAATCGCTAATGCAATTTTGTTTATTTGTCACAAAATCTAAATAGATTTTATTAAACAGAAACCAGAAAATGATAGTTGCAATAGCCGCGATGCCCTAAAGAAGAACGCATGACAGGACTTGGTTGTGTTTCCTGGAATCTCTCCCTCTATGGTCATTTCGACCAAGGCCTAAATGAGGAGAAATGCTTTTGCATTAGAGCGCATCCTGGCCATAAATAACATGACGTTTCATTAGCCTGGCGAAATGAAAAGCTATGATCGCCTAGCCAGCTGCCAGGGACAATCAAGGGAGTTATTCTGGCCAACTCCAGTTACCAATGCCCAACTGCTGCGGGCCAAGAACAGAACAGTTCTGTTCAACATTTTAGTACTGACACCAAGGCAACTAAGTTTTAAACTTGATATACAAACATTATTTGAATGTTAATAATCAAGAAAGAAGCTAAATAATAAATATTTAAACCCTTTTATTAAATGATATAGTAGCAATTTAAAAATAATACCGGAAAGGGTACTAGTGTTACTCTTCTTTAAGGGAGTAAGCATTTTGAAGTGGAGTTAGGAGTTCTAAAATATTTAATTGCTATTTTCTTGAACGCATCCGTATGTGTGCCAGCTCCCCGACAGCTGTCGGCGCAGGTATTTTAATCACGGCGAGCTGGGTAGCCGGAGCCCCGCCTGTCCCGGCTTCCCTCGCCGCAGAGCGAATAAATTTTCATTTCCATTTTCATGGCTCAACGCACGAAACGCAGTAAGGAGGCCGAGGAGCCCGCCGGCCCGCCATTTGCCTTTGTCGCTTTTTATTGCCTGCACTTCATTTGTTACGCAATTCGGACCCGGGGCGGTACGGATCCCGAAAAGTGCTCATAAAGCGAGTGCGGTAACAGGACCTCTTTGGGCTTAGACGACCGCAGAAAGTTAATTAGAATTAATGCGTTTGCCTGGCCCAGAATCGCATTTAACTGCAGCCGTTGGTGGCGTTTTCTCTATGTTATATGTTTACATTTAAATGCCAATGGGTTCTGGGTTCTCAGTTTGCCGTGAAGAGCGGTCTCAGGACCTCCGCCATTTGCCAAAATGGTGTGCAATAATCATTTCTGTGTGCGAACAGGCGCACGTAGCCGTCATCGTGACGCTCTGGAGTACCAAATGGGCGCAGGGCAAGGACGAAATATTAAAATCTAACATTCACAAAGTCACGAAGCGTCAGCGACACCAGCAGCCACAACAGCAGCAATAATAACACCAAGAGCAGAGCCAACAAAAATGTGACCAGGCCCAGGAGTAGGAGCTGGAGCAGGAGCAGGAACAACAATGCTAAGCAAATAGACAAAGTAATGAAAAAAATTCACAGAGTCGAGGAGAACTCAAAAAGAGTCGAATGCTTGATGCCCCATATAAAGATAATTATGTTCTTTATTAAAAAAAAAAATTTACATATTTATTAGAGCGAAAATAAGGGTCTTTGAAATCCCTTCAAAAATGTTTTGGAAATGTTTTAAATATATCCTTTTAACATTTTAAGAAAAGAATAAAAGGAAAACGTATTAAATCCAAGATCACAGCATTTTTTAGAACTATGGACTTTAAATCAATTGATAAGGTAAACGGAAAGTAATTTAAGGTTCAAAAAGTTGTTATAAATGGGAATTTTTAAAACTATTATACGTAACATCTCTTGGGACACCAATTAAATTTATTGAAAATCCGAAAACGACTTCTGTGGCATCCTTGATACATACATATATTAGAAAATGGACCAAAATATGTATAAAAAAATTGTTAGCTATTAAAATAGAACCCTTCTTGTAATTTCCAATATTTATTTTATATCTTAATCTATTTCAACATTTAAAAAAAGCTAATCAAAATATGCAATACTTTAATTTCTAACATGAATTTCAAACAACTTTAAAAATATTACCTGCGCCAAATAGTCCATTGAACCCCCCGGAAAAACATGGGTATATAGAGAAAGCAAACATAGAAAGTTTCACTTGCTGGATGGGAGACAGAAATAAAAACAAAAACAAAAAAAAAGCGGAAAAGGAAAAAACTCATCAGAACGAATGGAGGTCGCCACGGGTGCAGTAAACGTGGCTAATGAATGCTTTTGGCCCACTGATGGCAGCTCTGTGTTTAATTTAATAACACGCACTCACACTCGCACACTTGCACACCCGCACAGCGGAACAGAGTCAACGCGGACATATGTAGGATTCCTCCGCATACACATGTCGGCATCTGTTGGTGTGTGTTTGTATATTGAACAAATAAATTTGAAATGTTGACAACATTTTGCTGTTTGTTCATAAACGAGGCCATCGTCACCTGTGGGAGTGCACGTGCCACCGAGCCACCATGCCACCGGAGTCACTACTCTAATGCGGCATCCACCCCGTAACCACCTTCCTGGTAGCCACCGGAGTCGCATCCCCCGGCAATAAAACTTGACGCCACCGACGGTACCTCGCCCCCCGGGGAACGGCAGACGCATAAAAAAGCAAAACTTTCATATTACTGCCACATGACCATATACGCATATATACCGTTCTATAGCTTACACAACCCAGTAGTACTTACGCCCCGGGTACATGGCCATTGCAAACCCATAAACTGTCATGTAAAATCCCAGAAACTTTCATTTGCAATTTGCTTAAAGTTTATGCAATAGATGCGCCACAATAAAAAGTTCGCCAAGGTGTATGGACAATAATAAACCAGGAGTCGCAAGCGAAGCACAAACTTCTAGGACTATAAAACCCAAAACAAAAATATATAAAATGTGGAAAATTTATAAAAGTGTGAGAAAAATATACAATCGTTAAATTCTAAGGGACATATTCTTGATGTTTGTATTTTTTTTAGCACTCTTGGAATAAAATACAAACAATCTCTCCAGTGATCATAAAATATATATATGTACATATATAGTATACCAAGAATACGTTAGACAACAACCACTGAGGAGAGCGAGCAAACGACGATCAAAAGAGACGAGTCTTTACTCGGTGAGAGCAAAGTAACGAGCAAGCGGTGATCAAGATGACGAGTAAAGACGACGAGGATGAGAGCAAAAATATGCAACATTTTTGCCCAGAAACCATTTATAAAAAATATAATAAATGAAATAGAATGCATATATTTTAAAAATACAATAACTTTAATAGTTGCATACAAATTGAAAAACAACTTTCACAAGTTACTTGGTTAAACAGTAAAACTCTTCTCTAAAAATACAGCTTTATTCCGGTTTTTCCCACAAATACACATTTAATCCCAAAACTACCCTTGTTACGCAACTGAGTATGAATAGTGTTTCATTATTCAAAATATAAAACAACAATATATGATTTTCTGTGTTTTTTAAAAGGTACATATTGCCTTTGCAGTAATCGAGCCAAATATTTGTTAAAAATTCAGTAGGCCAACACTAATGGCGATTCTCCCATTCGCATATGAAACAAGAGGATAAATAAATAACAACAAGATTTTAAAGTTTCATGTGTGTGCAGCCATTTCAAGGATTTTAACACCTACTGCCAGGTAAATAACTTTCTACACGGGAATAAAACAACAATGATTTACACCTTGACAGCCTTAAAGGCACTCCACATACGCAAGGAACGGCCGTTCTCCCCGTTTATTCATCTGTGAAACGCTTTATGGTGCATATAAAAATAAAGAATGCCAGCTTCCAATCAATTTCAAAGTCATTTGTTACAAATTTTAAGTGCACCCCCCAATGTTAATCAAAATTAAATCCCATAAAAAGAACAAGGACACCAACTTCTTATCGGGCCCCAGCCAAGCACACTGTTAAAAACAGGACGCGCCTTGTCGCCCTCGCCTTGTGTGGGGGGAAATATTGCGGGGGAAAATGAAAAGTCAGGGGTGGTAAATCAGCAATGAGCAGAAGGTAATGCGCCTTCATATTTCAACGTCACAACGGCATCGTCATCATTTTTCTGCGGCCAACGCAACGGCGATGACATCAACAGTTCTGCATAAATTTGCACCCGATAAAAATTTCAAATGTTTTCATCAAATCATTTTCGGTGAGCGTTAGCAGAAGAAGCCCGGCGATGTGGGTGGCCGGAGTGCCGGATCCGGGTTCTAGGCAAGCCGAGTCGTCATCCATCATTAATGGACCTGAAGGAGTTGAGACGGCGACTAAGCGTCACGGGCTTCTGCGGAAAATGCGCAGAGGAATGGGAGTCCTGGAACCGAGAAACGTTGACGATGACATTACTTTTTAATGACTTTGACTTTCTGCAGCAATTGCTGTGCGTCTGGTATTCGTACTCCCACTCTCCTGTACTTTCTCCAGCACTCACCGCTTTTGTTTCTTTTTATGAGCCTCATTGCAGGCACTGGGCGTTCGCTCAGATTTAATACTTCACTTTTATTATTTTCCCTTTAAATTGGCTCTTCTTTTGTTGTCTCTGATTTAGTCCCTTTTTTGTAGCAATCGAGACATATGGCTTGTCACGATAGAAACACATATTTTGCATTTACTGTTTCCCAAAAAGGTTAAGGAAATAAATCATATCGCTCTTACTTTATTTTATAAGCTAGAAAATAAAGTTTCTCATTTAATAACATTCACGAAAAACATGTTCTTTCAATTTATCATAGAACAGCAAATCTGGACAAAAAGTGGTAATATTTTTATATCCACCAAGCTTAAAAAATTGGTGATCCCTTAAGAAAAAACGATGCAAAATGCGGCTTGTTGAACCTTTTTTCGGCACCATTAAAAACATATATTTAATTAAAAAATGGGAATAAAATAAAACATGTATTAAATAATACACTGTGCTATAAAGCTTGGCAACAGAAGTCTACTAAGTAATCCTCTTTATTTGCTACTTATAAAGTACAATATTAATCTACCTTTTCGTTATAATAAAAGGAAAATTCAGCCCCATTCAATATTGGGAAACCGCTCAACGTTTTCGTGGTTTTTCATTACAATTAAAGTGTATTCGGCCGGCCAATTTTTATATATGTTCCCGGGCTGCCACGCCCCCTCCAAGCCTGAGCCCGCCCCAATCTGAGCCCTTGAGAAGTCGCAGGCCGAAACCGCCGTCGGCTGTCGGCTGCCAATATTCATATAATATTTTCACTGTGAAATATTTTCTGCTCATAAAAGAAAATTGACTGCGAAAATTGTTTTTTCCGAGGCGCTTGCAGCCCAACTACCGCGCAACTACGACGCCCCCCTTCGCGTTCTTCACTTTTGCGGGTACGTATACGTATTACGTATACGCATATATAGTGTGTGTGCTTTGTTTACTTTTTCGCGTGCATTTTTACGTTTTTATGCGTTATTTTGCATGCATCAGCGCGTTATTAAATTCCGCGCTCCGCAAGATGCGAGCATCCGGATCCTTTCTCCGGGCGTCTCATTTAACCGCAAGGAGCTCTGGCTCTGCCTCCGCAAGGAGTCGAAAAATAAAAGGCCAAAAGACGCCGGGAAGCATTCTGCAAACTCTCATATGAGGCGCCCATCAAATTCGGCACATTGTTCCGCCTTGAATAGCAATTGCTCCACTCGCTAGCTCGTATAATATTCGCCACTCCACGGACTTTTGCATCCCAATTCCGACAACTGACAGCCCACATCCGACGTCAGAAATCCGAAATGCAAGACACGCATTTTATGAGCTCCGGCGCTTGTCACCTTATGCTCAACACAAATACAGCCACTAACTTGACGGGCAAATATAAGTACTAACTTAAAAGGTACACAAGTGGCTTCTGCTTAGCAACTAATCCCGGCCTAGAAAGGCTTAGTGGAGTTGCCGTCATTAAACCGGAAAGGGGAAGGAATTTTGGTATTAAAAGTACTTTTCGGGTATCGGTGTGGATCGTTCTTAAAAAGTTTAGTACTTCATCCTTGGACTCCTGCACAATGAAGCAAAGAAAATGTATCTTATTTTGAATTAAGCTGTAAAATAAGGGAGGAAGATTAATAATAAAATATTCTTACAACCGTTTTTAAAGTAATTAAGTATTATATTAATTTATTACTGCCGAATATTTCAACATTTATTTTATTAAAAGGGAATACATTCATGTATTTTCTTTTTATACTATAGTTATATTAAAAACGGTTCAGTATGTAGCCTTATTATTTTTCATTTGCAGCTAATAATTAATCCTTTATTTTAAATTTATTTATTCGCTTTTTAGGTAACACAAATGAGCTCTTTAATATTTTATAAAATATAAAATGGCATTTCACATTTTTCCTAGTCATACCCTTAACATTGTGTCGACCGTTATTTCAAAACATTATGCTAAAGTTACGCTAACAGCAACAAACCCATGTTACTAACAGTAATGGCTGAAAACACCCCCACTGGGTCTGTTAACCGTTAGGACAGTTTGCCCCTTTTCCTTGTGTTTGCAGGATGCTAAGACTGGGGTCCTGCTAATGAACATAGATATTATATGTTCACGGAATAACAGAAAACTGTAAGGAAGTGAATGTTAAGAGAGCTGTAAGCAGTCTCCGTCTGCTTTTCAAATTCCTTAAGAATGTATTTGTTCGTAAAATCTAAATTATTCAAGTTACAAATTTAATTGTATATTAATATATAGATTTAAATTTAATAAAATAATATTCGAAAGAAAGAAAAGTCGATTAGCTTGAACTTTTAATTGTAAAAGGTGAAGATATAAATTTAAATCTAACAAAATGGCTAAATTTTATACATATTCCCGGTATAAAATCAAAATTCATTTCAGACCAACTACTAGTTCGATTCTTAAGTATCGCACATGAATTTTGTTCTTAGAATCCTCTAAAATAAACAGAAAGTGAGTTGAATTAATATCGACCCTAGACCAAAGTCATCAGCCTGAGAACTCCCCTCAATTAGAGTCTTCTGCCGGCAGCTTGTAACAGTTTAATTGCATTTAATTTGCAACTCGAACCGAGCTCAGGTGATGGATGCTCACCTTTAAACCTGCCCGGCAGGCCTGCAATAAATACCTGTTTCAGTGTAGCTCGATAAACACATGCAATGCAATTCATCATTCACACATAGAGGCGCACACGAGGACAGATGATCTGAACGGGGGACATGGGGATATGGGGATGGGGGGCTTGTGAAAAGGAATCCTTTTGAAAGGACGAGGCCGCCGCCAAAGCGTCCCATTAACGGCAGCTCAATGCACAAAAAGTCAGATCCCACGGCTGATGGCCGATGGCTGATGGCTGGAGCCAAAAAGCGAATGTCAACACTATCAATCATCGCTTTGACAGTTTGAGTGCTTGTTTTAGTATTTGTGCTTTTGATTATGCGCCGTACCCACGCACCCACACACTCTCCTCCCGTGGAGGCGCACCAATTGATACACTTACAACAAATTGTTTGTAGTGGAGCACGTGGGCGTTGCCCTCCGGTGCAGATTGGATTGGATCGAATCGGATCCCCATGTATATGCTACCTACATCCACATCCATATCCACATAGGTGGACTAGGGCTGGGGCCACTTGATTGATGGAGCCGCCGACCTAAGCCATTTTAAATGAACAAATTGAATGTGCGGAAGCACACACACACACCTACATCAACACCTACAGTTGCGGTGAAGGGATTAGCAAAGAAAACGTTATTTACTTTATATCTTGAAAAAAAATCTAAGAAAAGAAGCAAGTTGGGAATTATCGTGCTATATTTTTATTCATATCTTAACTGTATTTTTAATCTTGGTATTTCATTTATTACAGTGGTGCCCAAAACCCGAACTCCCGGCTCAGCAAATTTCTCTGCCCGGCCTCTACCAGCGCACAGTATGCATAGAATGTTAACATTACATATCTAGTCTTTTTTTTTTAAATAAAATAACTACTTTTGTAGCCATAGATATTTTTATACAATGTTAGACAACATTTAAAATATTGGTTTTCGTTATATTTCTTACTTACTTATATATAATATATACTATAATATATACTATTATATATTAGGCAAGCTCCCATACTAAGTTCAGTAACGATTTTGTTTTATAGATTAATTTTTCACATTTCTTAAAACTTTCTTTGCCCTCCTATAAACTTGACCCCAACTGTAACCTTCGTCGTGAGCTTGTGTTTGTGGCTGTTTGCTGGTGATTATAGTAATTTAATTTCTTCGAACAACAAAAAAAGAAAACAACAAACAAAGCAAATTTGCAACGAAAAATCCAAACAAACAAGGAAAGGAAGCAGGCAACTCCTCCGCCGGTCAACGTGCGGTGCCTGCAAATGGGTTGGGTCGCGCCCGGAAAGTGGTGAGCTGGCGCTGCCTCTGGTGGTCCTCCCGCTCCCGCCGCTGACGCTGCTCATCCAGCTCCCGACGCTTCATCTCCTGCACTTGGGAATTCTGGACATTGAAGAGTCGCCGCTGCTGGACACGCTGCTCGGCGGAGAGGTTGAAGGGTTTCACCTTCACTGCGCTCGAGCTCACCGGCTGACGGTTCACCGGCTTTAAGGGCTGGCGGCTGCTAGCCGGGATGGGCTTGACCCGCAGGCACTGCTGCATTAGCTTGGTCTCTTCCTCGCGCTCCCGCAGTAGCTGCTCCTCGCGCTGGCGGCGCTTCTGCTCGGTCTCCAGCGAGATCCGGAGCACATTGGGAGTCACTGGCATGGTAATGCGATGCTCCACGATCCGCATGGCCTGGCGCTCGTGCGCCTGCCGGAAATTGGGCATCGGACGGCTGTGGAACTCGCGCTGCTTCCGCTCCTGCTCGATGCACTTTTGGATTAGCAGGTCCTTGCGACTGGAATAGATGTCCTTGTAGCGATAGGCCTGCGGGTTTATAGGGTTTATAAATATTTATAATTTTAAAGATAATCATTTGAGAAATATTTGTGAATTTTTAAGCGAAAGCTTAAATTAGACACAAAATTTAAGGATATTTCCAACTCCTACCTGCGGTGGCAAGAACGGGGGATTGAGGGTAACCTTCTCATTGTTGAACACATTTTTAGGCCGAACAGCGGAGTTTTGCTGGGATCTGGTTCCCTGTTTCCTTTGTTCCTTGAGGGACAAGGACTCCACGGCTTGTCCCTTAAAGTTTTCCTTCTCGGTGCACCATCCTGAATCCTCCGATCGCTCATCACCTTGGTTGTCCCAATTGTTCTCCATTTTATCTGTACTATTTAGTATTTACTAAAATTATATTCCAACTATTTCCGGTGATGTGCGTTGTGCTCTCGTTGACGTCTCCCAAAGTCGAGTGCCTCGAATTCCTATTACGTTCAATTACCAGCCTGCTCAGGTAAGATCCTTGGGCATTAGTGAAAATTTAATTTGAACGTGCTCGCCTGAATAATGCAGAGTATTCCGAGTGACACTTGGCCAGGACTGGGTCTGAGACTCTGGCAGGGATGTCTGCCGCTTCCGCCTTGCCTATCCGGTGCACCAGCTCGGATATGAAGGTGAGGGATGGATGGAGTACGCACCCCTTCGGTTGACGCTGTCAGTTTCCTGTCCAACTGTCTGTCCCCGTCAGTCCAGGACGTCTATGTGGTGTCAATTTGATTGCAAAGGTAATTCAAATAATCTCATCATACACAATCCGGTCCTCCCAGCGCTTCCCCCGATCCCAGGAGCGCCCATCCATGCTCTTCCATCTGAAATACAACTTCAAAGGGAGTTCTGCAAACAAATCAAATTAAATTTAACATTTTATCTTTTTTCTTTGACTGTGTGTGGCTTAAATGTAATTTCCAGCAACTGATTTTGTTGGATTTGATTAAAAAGGATCTCCCTTTAATTAAATTTATTAAGAGCTGGCATATAAAAGTGCGAACTGCGCACACCCATAGGTTTTTGTCCAGCACAGCTATTGATAGGCGGCATTGGAGCTTTGGCAGCTGACCAAACTATTTAAGCACACACTGAAATAGTTCATTAATTAATGTGATGGAGGTGAAATATATGGGTCGCCAACGAAACTATTTAATTAATTAGAGAAAAATGCATTGACATGGTGGGAAATTTTTAAAAAGAATCAGGAAACAAAGTGATGAATAACAAAGTAAATATGCAGTAACCTCAATTAATTAATCTATATGATGCTGTATAAATTTATATATACTCATAGCTGATAAATTTTAATTATTAAAGAATTATGGCTCTCATATAATATTATCTTTGAATAAATAATGCTCAACACTTTCTTACTTACTCTGAGAAATCGCTGGCAAGTGCCGCGTCTAATGACGCCATTAAGACTACTTTTTGCTTATTTATCATTACTGTATTCACACTCTCGCACTTTCTCTTTGGGTGAGCTTGGGCAAAAGTTTGTTAATCTAGCATATTTTTTTGATTAACCAAAACAAGTTGTCGGGAAGAAAGTTCCCGGCCAGACATGTGCCGTAATCCACTCGAGCTGCGATGCCCCATCCTGATTAGAACTATGTAAATACACATGTGCTGGTAACTTTTTAAAAGCCCCGCCAGATCCAGAACACATTGCTTACAAAATAAAAGTTTCGGGCTTCCCTATATCTCTGATGGACATTAGTAAGGCGGAAAGTTAACAAAGGCGAAGGAAAGGCGAGCTAGAAAGGCAGTGGAGGAAACTTACTGACTGATAAACGTGCCTCACAAGCGCAGGGAGCAAAAGTTATCCCCGAAACTTGCCGCAAAACAAAAACTCGTTCTTCCTATCTCTGCGATAATTGCTCCTTTAACTACGGAATTTTTTTCTCTCCCCCATTTTTGCGAGTGGCCCCTTGATTAGTTTGCAACTGAGTGTGGGCCGTGGCTGGGTCTTTGTGTATTATCTTTCAGTTTGCAATTAGTGGCTCATTTAAAAGAGATTTGCAGCAGCGACTTTTGCTGATTGGATGGCGTCCAGTTTCGGGGCTCGCGGGTCAAAGGGCGCGTCCGCAGCTCTTCGTCTCCACCCCGGAAATGATTGAAATTCGAGTTGGCCGGGCGAAAGGACACGTCGCCGTGCAAAACATTAAACGCTACGACTTTTCCCTTTTCACCCCCACATTCTTTGCGAATCATTTAACCCGAGCGCCATTTTCATTTTCATAAAACGAAATTATTAAAATTGTTTATTCGGGTTATGCGATGTGTATCCATGTGTGTCCTGGATGCTCACTCGCTCTGCCCATTATTATCGAGCAGTTAACTATACAGAAAGGCAGCTTGAAATTAAATGGCAGAGGGTTTGCTTCAAATTGAAACAGCAAGGGAGTGTACAATGCCCTTAAAAAGTAACAATCGTTTTTAATAACGTCAAGTCTGCCAGGCACATAAAAACAATTAAAGCTGAGCAAAGTTCAGAAATAAAAATTGTATTAACCTAAAATAAAATGAAATAGTTATAAAATATAAAAAGTTGATAAAAAAATAAAGAAACAAATTTTTACAGTTGCATACACCTAAGGTCACAGCTCTATGCATTTTCCAGCCTTTTTTGGCCACAAATCTTTTCCGAGCCATTTTAAGCGAACGACAAAAAACCGAATTGAGATTTTATTTATCGACATGTTTGCGCCAGAGACAAGAGTCCAGCAAAATCAAATAAACGCATTCCAATTGCGGACTTGCAGCCCCGAAATGAAATGTGTCAGGCCATCAATTAATGGAAATGCGACGGCGACCATATTGTCAATCATAATTATTGATTGTCCATTACGACTTTAATTTATGCATGCCAGGCCGAAAGTGTTCGTGCTGAAAGGCGATAGAGAATCGATTAAAATGTTTGTCGAGGACATCAATTCCGTCGCGAACTGCGAACGGCGGCAGAAATAGAAATATCCCGATGAGCCAGGGCACTCCCGCAAGCCGAGAACTCAGGGATTCGTGAGGTGTTGACATTAGAGACTGTATCTATTTCGGATATTTATGATACTGCCTGGCCGGGATTATTTATGGCAATAAATAGTCATTCGCCTCTTGCTGGGGCGTTGGCCAGCGGAATGCAAATTTAATTTGTTAACCGTGTCAGCTGTCAGGCAAGGGGCCCAAAGGGGGCCAGCTGGACAACTTACCGGGCTCAAAGCCAACGGCCAAACAATGCGCGCTTTCTTATCGCATGTCAGCAGCAGCAGCAGCGCCGGAGAATCCCTTTCTCCAAGTCCCACATGTCCTGCCATATCCTGCCGCATCCTGCCTGCCCTCCGCCGAAGTCCAGTTGAAGCCTGAGCCAGAGCCGGAGCCGAAACCTTGCTTGACGCAACAGCAGACCAATAAACAAAAGCATTAAACCCATAAAACAGGGAACATGGCACTCTCGAGAATTAACACTACATTATTCACAATGCAATTTCGAAACAAGTGAAACGGCCAGGCAGCTAAAGGTTCGACGGGAGCATTTCCTGCAATTCATACCTCAGACATTTTTAAAATAAATTGTTCTTGATTTTATAGGAACTTCTGACATTATTTGACAGAATAAAAAGTTTCGGACTTTAAAGTTTAAGTTAAAATAGTAATATAAAAAATATACAGGGTTTAGCTTTAGAAAATATATAAAAACTGGGCAAAGTTATAGGATGTTATAGAACAAAAAAGTAAACCATTAAGACGAAGCAATCATAACAAACATAAATACTTAAGAAGGAATCCTAGCATACTTTTTGTCAACATTTCAATTGATTTCATAATAACTTCCATTTATGTTGCACGTATGACACTTACGCACTTTATTATTATTAGGCTATTTTAAAAAATTAAGCAAATCAAAAAGAATCCCAATACACCCAAAAAACACTGGGTAAATTTTATAAAAAATGTTTCAACTCGAAGCGGCAACGTCTGAATGCGAATGCATATGGATGTGGTGGAGGATGGGGTTGAGTTGGGGGTTATTCTCTGGCTAGGGTGTTCATCCGGGGGAGGTGCTGTGTTGTGGCTGACTGTGTGTGTGTTTGTTGTGTGTGACCCACATGGGTGCCGTTGCTGTGGCTGCGCCATTTGCCTCCGGGCGGTCTTTCGCGCTCCATAGGTGTCTCTCTGCGGAATCGGGTTCGGGATTGGGATTGGGACTGGGATCCCAACTGGGACTGGGGCTGGTGCCTGCACCTTTGGCTCGCGCTTCTCTTTTTCATTTGTTAAAAAAATGTGAAAAATTAAATATATTGTACGCGTACACCACAGACAACAAAGGAGTGTGTGTGTGAGCAGCTCGCTGCTCGCTCCTCGGTTTTCCCGTGATACTTTGCCGTGTTCCTTTTATGCATATTTCCCACAACACATTTTGGAGCCGAGGCATTCGGGCTTAAATCATCCAAAGGGGTGCTGGGCTGCAGTGGGGACCATAGCCGTAGTTAGTTCGCGGCCGAAGTTGGGCTTATCCCATCAACGGCATCGGAGGTGCCACACTCCAGCAGCGGCGGCGCCCCCATCTGTTGATTTATGTCCGGAGTTTGCGTTCATTTATCATTACAGCTGAAAGCATTGCCGCTTTGTTCCCGCCCGGTTCCTTGACTTTTTTATTATTGCACAATATGCACAGCAGCGGCGAAAGAATAATACTTTTAATATAGGCTATTTTTTTTCCAACTCTCCCAGGTGCCAAATGCGGTGCTTATCAGTGCAATGCTTTTACCATTTACATTTTAAACAACTGCAATTGATGAAGTTCCGGGGAGAGGGAAAGAAAACAATTGTCAATGGTAACAAAAAAGTTAAAGTTAAAGCTATAAATAATTAAGTAACTTCCATATATTAAAGATAGATTTAAAAAAACTTAAATTCTAAATAGGAAATCCAGTTGGCCTACAAAATAAATACTTTGTGGAAGATCTATTTCAATTTGTTTAAAATCCTAAACTGAAAAATTAAAATTGATAAAAGAAATAAAATGGGAAGATTATAAAGCGAGTTTTTATTGTGATAAGTCTTTTCTACATTTACTCTTTTTGCTTAATTTAAATTAGAAGTTATGAATATACAATTATTTACAACTAGAGGAATATAAAAGGACTCTACACTTTAACTAGCCTTTAAAAATCGTATTTACATTGCTAAAAAATCATTTAGCTAGATGGCTTTTTGTCCACTTCGTCGACCCCGCTTAATTAAGGTCCCTTTCCGGCAGGAATTTTTTAATTCCATAAAAACAAATACGAGGACGAGCATTGGAGACAACCGTAAAAGCACAGTGAGCCTCGAACAAACATCCGAGGCAGGAGGAAGCGAGCAACGAGCTCAAAAAGCGACCATCATCAGCAGTCGGTTGTGTTTGCGCAGTCGTGGGTAAAAAATTCAAAAACATAAACGGAAATTACCACAAAATAGAAACCGCAGAGCTCCAAGCCGGCAGAAGTGAACCAAACCAAACCGAACCAGAACCAGAGCCAGAGCCGAAACCGAAACCGAAACCGCTTTTGGTAGCACATGAACATGGCCATCCTTTTGGGGTGCAGTGTCCTTGCTGGCAGGACTGTTGTTGTTATTTCGCCGCAATCTAGCAGGACAATCTTTTGATTAACATTCTTGGCTTTTTTTGGGGGGAAATTAGTTTTTATGTTTATTACCTGAACCATTAAAGGGCGCTGACAATGCTCGGAGCGAACACGAAATGGACTTGTAAGCGAATATTCCGGAGATACTCCGTGTCCGTGTCCGTGCTCCTGCTGATGATGACAGGATGTCGAAAAGCGGAGCAAAGAAACGATCCCAATCAATACTTCTGGCTCCTGGCCAGCTTAATTAATGCAAATGGCGGCCACTCGTTGATTTTAATTTAGATTAGAGACTTATTATGTAAATCGAAAATGGTGAAAGCGAACGAAACGAAACGGAACGAGAACGAGAACGGAAACGGAGCTCGATGTCCTTGCGGACATCTTCAATTAAGCAATTAAATTCGGTGTCACAGACTTATCGAAGTCACCTGGCCCAGGACGTGTCATTATCAAATGTTATTCGAAATTAATAAATGTCAGGGACAAGCCAAACTGGACTGAGTCGAGGCCCAAAAGGCAAACACACAGTTCATTTCGACCGAAAGCTGACGTTTTAATTAACTAATCATGCTGGCGAAAATGCACGAGTGTTTCCAGCACATTTCGCCGGCTTACTTTTGTCCTAGGACGGTGGACGGAGGACGGTCGCTCACATAAATTGAATTCGGCCCTTCCGGTAATCGCATTTGGCAGTGAATGTCCTGCTGCGATGGCGGTCTGTCCTGGCCATCCTGCAGCTGCAGCTGCATCTGGCACTTGCTCCCTGCTAAGCCTGCCCTCCGGCCATTTTGACGGTGTTTTGTGTAGTAAATCAGTCGGCATTATTTGTCACATGCACAGCTTACGGTCTGATAACGAATATTAATTTTGCACCTGGCCAAAGGTAGGCAAGAATGCGAAATGAAAACTGCCGGCGGCAAACTTATTATGTCCTGGTGCCCGCCCCTGCCGCCATAATTCACCAGCTCATTGCCAGTGACCTCGGCCGTAATAAATTCAGAACGAAGTCCGGTGACTTAAGCCCGGGCGGTAATTAAATCAAAAGATGTCAACTGCTAATGGAAAACAAATATTTTCCATAATCGTTTTGAGAATCCTAGGGTTTTTTGGTTGTGAATGTCAGGATAGAAAGGCAGCTTAGATATACGATTGAATATTTAATTTATGTATGAATTATATGGAAAATATTCGTGCTGTCCTTGTAATTAATATTCCTCCTACGACTTAGCAAGTATGTATAGCTTATTTCACTTTCCTTTTAAATTTAAAACACTTTTAATATGTAGCATAATTTAGTCAAAAAGTACAGAGGGCGACAGCTGCCTTTAAGGGAAACAAATCAATTTAGAAATAAAATATTTCGTTCTTTTTAGTGCAATATTGAAACCGCAAATGAAAGTGTTGGCAATTTCGCACATTTCAAACTATTTGTGGTTAGCCAAAAAAGCCAAAAAAATGTTTTTTCGGCCCAAAAGAAATGGTAATTTCCAATATTGTGTATTAATTAAGGCGCAGCCTTTAGCCAGAACTTGGCAGTTGCATTGTGGTTTCTACAAACTGCAATGAACTTTATTTCTTGGAAAGTCTCTCGCTACTTGCTTGATATTTGATGGCTGGCCAAAAATTGCAATTAAATTTGCGCCACAAATTGCTCAAATTGACATCGAAAATAAATTTGCTGCCAGCAGCAGCAGCAACAAAGGACTGCAACTAAACATTTTTAACGACTCGAAGGTGAAGTGTCGGCAGGAAGCGACTCCTGCGTTGCCAGCTGCTCCCCTGCTCCGGTGTTAAAGTGCATTATATCCTGTGACCCCGGGGCCCGGACCCACTCCCGCCTTTGCGGGCTGCCAGGTGAAGTTAGTGCTACCTGAAGTTTTAGACCAAGTTGTCGGCAGGCGCTTCTCGTGTTGCCTAAACAGATTAAGCCCCCAACACATGTGCTCTGCAATTTTACGCGTTGCCACCCAACCAACAACGGAGCCATGGAACCACCGAACCGCCGCATAGACCACCTCCGCATCCTGGCATCCACGCATCCTGGCCCGGGGGCTGCTTCGCATAACCGCCGCATTAATTCCTAGTGCCAGACACCTTTCTCGTTAGCGGTTGCCCCAACTTATTTAATTTCACAGAGTCTCCGCCGCGGCGCCTCAACTTTGCTTGCTTTGAGTTTTGCGTGCGCGGGAAATGTGCACTTGCAGGAAAATCAAACCAGAAATTGAGCTATTAAAAGCGATAGACATTATGTCTAAGAATCAAGAAATTATTTAAATATGGTTTTTAGAATTAAAAATATTTAAATAATTACAATATTGTCTTCAGTTCATTAAAGAAAAGGCAGATAACTATGGTTTCTGCTACCAGGTATCGCAAAACATGTTATAAGTTGAAAAAAACAAGAAGAAGTCCGTAAGCTTAAAAATAATTTTATTTATAAAAGGAAACCAAAATTTATCATATAAAACTACTTTCTGGTAGTTAAAATTAAGGATTCATGTTTTTTCAAAGTGTGGAACTGAGGAAATGGAGGCGGGCCGGAAGATGGAAGAGCGGAAAACCGGCGACCGATGTGGGTCAGGCACTCTCGGGCAAAGTTAAATAGCTTTAGTGTGTTTATTCAAATCCCAAATTGTCGACATCTTGTTTTGCCGTATTTAATTATCGAATGCATCAGCAACAGTTGCCGCTCTTCAGTGCGACAGCGACACTTGGCTGGCGAACCCCTCACGTTCATCGCGACCCGCAGGCGATGCGGGCTTTTCAGATTTTTCCCCGAATTTTCCGTGTATAATTTATGGTCTGCGAGGGATTTGCACGCGGCCTTAGTTAAGGCTAACGAATGCGCATACGTGCGCTCACGTAGCGGCAAAGATAAGGGCACAAACTATGCTGGATGGATATCGAGTGGAGACCAGGACGAACATGTTAACAAGGGATTTTTGAGTCAGCCTTAAATGATGGAATTTAAGGCTACATCAACTTGTAGGTAGGCTATTAGCCCACAAAGTCAATTGATAGAAGAGATAAGGTATGATGTATTCAAGAACTTAATTCATTTTCAGGTTCATAAGGGAAAAGGAGTGATAATAAAATAAATAATAATATATAAATAATCTTAAAGGGTTAAGGTAAATCGCAGTATCTGAGAAATCTCTGTTTTTTGCCTTTGAATATTAAATATTCCCAAAGAGTTATAGAAAATATATGTTAAGTGTACTCAATTTTATATACTAAAAATATTAAAGGCTTATAGTAAGCATGCTTACATTTACCTTAATTTTGTGAAGTTTAAGCTGCTTAATTTGTAATTCATTTGTTATTTTAATCACAAGGCTTCATCACATTAAGGAAAATCCATTAAATTATTTAATGTTCGTTACAACATTTATATAATTGAATTGCATGAAAAAATGCCTGCCAGCCAGATTGCTCTCTGCACATGGTTGTGGATTTTTCAAATTCGATTTAGTGAGTCTTCTGGCATTCGTTAAAATAATAATTTAATACATTTCACGGCAAGCTGAACTTCAGGCGGAGTAGATTTCGAATTCCATTGTCGGATCAGAGGGCTTATGGCACTAACTGCTCGGGGCATAATTAAACGCTGTGGAATTTCATTATAAAATTCGCAGACATTTGCCAGATGCCGGGCGTTTTACATTTCCACCGACTGACTCTTTTCGGGGGGACGCCAGTCAACTCCTTGAGGCCTTTCATTGAAACAAATTTGCTCGGTTATTTTCTCCCGCTGCTATCGAATATTTTCTTTAAGTTCTAGTGTACTCAGGCAAGGGGTGTATCCCTTTCTAAAGATTTTAGCTATTTTATTATTAGTTTTAAATTTTGTAATGCCACTCCAGCTTTCAAAGCTCATATTTATATTATTTATTTGCTTAATTAAAAGGTTTTTAGCAAGATTTTTCTCTATGGTAGCTAGCAGAGTAATCCATGGTCGCCTTCAAAGGTCACAATTTCCATTAGTTACGTATATTGAAATATGCTCGTTACGCGGTAATTCTACTTGCAAAGTCAGTCCGCCGTACACAAAATCCGGACTTGGAGGATATCGGGCTTTCCCACTGTGCGACCCCTCGACCGAGTTGATTTTTCACAATTTCCGGTCAAGCGAGAGCTGCCCCGGCACCAAATGGCGGAAACGTAATTTGGCTCTTGGCCATTATTTTCGGTTCTGACCGCAGAGCCAGAACCAGAGCCGGAGCCAGATCCCGCCGAGAGGATGGGGACCAGAGCCTCATCATAATCGAAGCCACCGAATTGAAGTGCTGCGGCACAATGCGGTTTCCGCTGCCAGCTGATTGGCTTCCGTTTCCGCTAATTTTTGGGGAAACTTGGCGCGGCTTTTCGGTCTCTTGCCACTGCCTTTGTCGCTGGCCAGTTTGTTATTGTTTTGAGCCGGCCAGGCTTCAAAGGATCTGCGGCCCAGTTGATTAGGTTCGAAGCTCATTTCGCTGATAGAGTTCGGCTTATGGCGAAATCGAAAGGAAAATTGGTAATCGCTGGAAGATGAGCCAAATTGGACACAGTGGCTTGCTTCTATGGGTATTCCAATCATTGTCAGTGCTTAATTAACATAACTGTTTGTCTGCATTTGGATTGTTTAATACAAAAAGCAATTAATATCAGAAAATATTCAATTAAAATTTGATGTTTAAATGCGTGAAGCTATAATTTAATATAGCAAACATTTAAATTGCTTATCAAGGTGATTATCGGAATTAATATTTCCAAATATCGAAACTAGTAAATCGTTTCATTTAACTGAACTTTTAATTTACCTAATTGGTTGCCTAACTACTTAATTTTACTTAAATTTGCAATTGATATTCCCTTTTTGTGTCAGCAATAAATGGTTTCTCTTTTGTTGATGGTATTGAGTTCATTCTTGGCTTTCTGTAAAAAGGTCAGCTTTGCGAAAAAATATTTTAAAGTTGCATTAAAGAGAATCTACACATATGCAGGCTTACAAAATGAAGTTCCAAGGAAATCAGCGAGTGCAAGGCACTGGAAATATACGAGAAACCCCGCGGATAGCAAAGCAATTCAAAATCCTTTCGGCTCATCCTCATATCTTCCGTCGGATTCTTTTATTGCCCTGCATATTCGCCGTGTCTAAGCCACATCAAATATGCATTCGAAATGGAAGTTTAAAACCTTATTACGGGCCGGGCGAGCGGGGAAATATAAATATTTTATGGCGAAAATATTGCAGCTCGGACAGGGACAATGTATGCACAACTGACCCGGGTCCTGGACCTGGCAAGGACACAGCTTGGACTTGGACCAAAATCTAAATGCCTGCTCCAAGCCAGCAGTGCTCGCCCCGTCCTGGTGCTGGTCCTTTTTTAAATTGTGTAACAAATTGTTCCCCGGGGACGAATTTGGATTAAGTAAAAAAGGGTTTATTTACGATGCCATACATAACGGTCGTCCCGGCTGTCCGACCGCCTTTCTTGGCCCTTTTTTTCTCTTTTTTTATTACGTGCCCAATACTCAATTTGGCCATATTTAAATTCATCGTCTATTCCAGGCCAGCCGGCGGCCATTTCGTATGCACATGGAGGCGAGTCCAAGTGCGGATCCGAGGGCCGAGGGCCGGCTCCCAGGAGTAGTCGGCAGATCTATTGAGTGGTTATTCGAATTGAACTTTGAGGTTGAATTCGCTTCATTTTTATGTTATTTATTATGCCCAAAGTTGGCCCCCAAAGGCACTCGACTCTCCGTGTGTGTGTGCTTGTGTTTGCCGAAAGTGTTGAAGTAAAATGAAATACAACCCGTACATAGCCCGGAAAAAAACACGCTCTCAAAATGTTTAGGCCAATGCTGGCCGAGATATAAATTTCGGCCATAGGTAGGTAAAACTTGTTTACACAAATTTCTGCCGCTCGGCCCGTTGTTCTTGGCCAGAAGGCGCCGCCGGGCCGAACCGAAGCAGCTGCGGGGAAATTTACAAACAATTTAGTTGCGACGCGACGAGCTGGCATCTTGATAATATTTCGATTTATGCCCAGAATTTCTGTTTACCCCACTCGATTTGGACAGAGGCGTCGCGGCAGTGGGGAATTGTCCTAAAGGGATTTTTTTGTGAAGGAAAATAGATAGAATAATAGGAATATATTACGAAAATGCTAGATCTAGATCTTTATTCTATAGGTTTTTATTATTTTTATTTCTTCGGATATTCCAACTCTTAGGAATTCTCTTGGGAATTCAAAGTTCTCGCAATGCAGCCCACATGCATGCTGTAAAATATTTCGTTTCAGATGTTCTGGCTAAAATATTTCAGTGAGTATTTGAGTTAGAGTTTTTCTAAGTAGAGTAGAGTTAGATTATTTCTAAATATTTTCAAACCACCAGAGAGTACTAAACGAAATGGAAAATTCTAAAATTCATCGAGTACAATATTTTATAATTAGAAAATTTAATGGCGCCTCATCACATATTTTTAAGGAAGTAAAATAGGAGTAAATGATTTATTTACAAAGATGAAAACTTAAAATCGCTCATTAAAAAATCTAAAAAAGAAATAATTTGCATTTATTCTAAGTTAAAAAAGGTCTGTAAATTGTAATCCATATTCATCACGTCAAAACTTAGCTTACTTATATTCTTCGACCACAAACTTATATTTTTGGAATACACTAGAGTCTACAAATTTTGTAAAAATGTCTCTAAACTCTAAACTTTATTTTTTCCGCGTGTAAAAAAAATCCTTTTGTTTTTACTTGTCTCTCTGCCGAGGAAACTTTTCGGTTGAACTTTTTTGCGGAGCTCCGCCCACAAAACCCAGGCCTGTCACACACGGTAAACTTCAAACTGTAACGAGTCGGAACTGATGTCACCTGAGCTGGATGCCGAGGCTTTTGCGCTCAATTTGACAGACAGCAGTGGCTTGGATGATTGCGGATGAGCTCGTAGTTAAGTTTGCAACCGAGGCATCGGTCCAGGACCAGAACAGCCTGCTCCTGGTGGCCAGGAAAGGCTGACAGTCGAACGAGATTTGATGGATGCGAATGGAATCTACAACATTACTTGTCCCACAATCAGAGCTAGATAAGAACAGGTTCGAGACTGCTGGAGATTTCTCCCGATGAGTCAATTATTTTGAGAGATCCGAAAAAATGAAGTTAAGGTTTTATTTTATTTATGATTTAGTGAATTTACATTATAAGAAAAAAATTAATATAAAAGAAAGATCAATGCATGCTTGGGTTTTTTGTGGTAGAATTCAGACGTAAACACTTTGAGGGGAGTCACTGAAATAATCGCACAAGAGTCATTCAATCGGCTATTCACCGGCAAGTGATAAGGAAACCCCAGTATTTCTTTGAAAATCTAGCTTGCTCTGCGTATATAAAAGCATCTCAGCTCATTCTTCCCCGAGCAATCGATCTGTGCAGTAATCATGCTGAGCTTTAATTTATTCTCAATCTTAGTCATCAATATATTAGCATGTATATACGCGGAAAAAGTTTGTGAAATATCAACGATATGCGGCAATGCGGCTTCAATACGATCTCAGATGATAGCAGTGCGGTAAGGATTTAATTTATAAAGAATACTATTTACAAAATCAGCTTTAAAATATTAGAATATTAGAAATATTACAATTTATTACAATTATTCAATATATTTTTGCCAATATTTGTTCAGTGTGGAGCAGGAGCGTCATGGTGAACTACTGGATGACCTGACCCAGAAATTGGACAGCTGCCTCGCCAAAACTGGCGTGGAAACAAAGCTCTATGGCAAGAGTTGCGCCGAACCTTCGGTGCTGACCCAGCACAGTGAAATCAACGTGATTGTGGTGCCCGAGTACAGTAAACACCCCTTTGTGGTGGCCTGCGATCAGCTGAGTCACGGCGGCGGCTGGACCTTGATCCTGCGTCGCACAGATGGAAGTGAGGACTTCTTCCGGGACTGGAACGATTACAAAAACGGATTTGGCAAGCTGGAGAACGAGTTCTTCTTGGGCCTGGATAAGCTGCATGCCATTACTACAGCGGAGCAGCAGGAACTGCTCGTCCTGCTGGAGGACAACGAGGGAGACCGGCGCTACCAGATGTACGACAACTTTAGGATCGGATCGGAGCAGAATGGCTTTGCGCTGGAGTCCTTGGGTAATACCTCGGGCAATGCCGGCGATGCTCTGGCCACCCATCTGGGCCAGAAGTTCACTACCAAGGATCGGGACAACGACAAGCACGCTACGGCCAACTGCGCCACCACCTACAGCAGCGCCTGGTGGTACAATGCCTGCCATCACAGGTAAATGTTGGAAAATATTATTTTACTTGTGTAATTTATTAATTATAATTCATATTATAGCAACTTGGCGGGCAAATACGGCGATAACGTCCATGGCAAGGGCATCAACTGGTATCAGTTTAAGGGGCACACCTACTCACTGAAACGTGCGCAAATGATGATAAGACCTAAGAGGCAGTGCCACTGAAATAAATCATTATTTCTAACACAAATAATCTCAAAGTTTTCTAGATTTTTAAACAGAAAAACCTTAATTATTGTTCTTAAAGCATTAAAGTAATTTTGTGTCCATTTTACATGGAATTTATAATATTATAATGTTTTTCTTGTCTGCCATTTACAGCTTTTTACTTAAAAATATGCTCAAACGATAAGCAAGTCGAGTGTTTTTCATTTATTTATAAGCCTGGGGGCTGTCAGTGCGGCTGATGATTAAGTAATTAGCAAAATCCAGGCGAACGAGGCCAATTAGCTGAAATGCGGAAATTAAGCACACATCACATTAGCCAGCGATGCGATCAAGAGGAGGTTCGAGTTCGAGAGGACTCGCAGGACTCGAAGGGCTGCTGCATTTCTTTTGCCGCCTTTTTTTTTTGTGTGGCAATTAGCACGCCCCGCCGCACTCGCCATCGCATCGCAACTGGGGGATCCTTGGCAGCCGCATTCCTGCCGCAGAGAGCAAAATCCGGATCCGGCAAGGAGCTGCATAAAGCGCACATTGAAAATTAATTGCGCCCAGCCTGTGCAGCGCGAGAAAAGATGTTCTGAAAGGTAATAAATATTTTACAATTTACGGAATAAAAAATCCGGAGTAATTTATAATTTAGTAAGCTGTCACCAGGCATAGCCAATATCATAAACAATTCATTTGCTATTTAGTTAAGAACAAAGAAATGTGATCAAATGCAAATCCAATTACTAATATCTGTATTAAATCTGGGAAGTGATCTTTTTTCGCTGAGTGTATGCAAGTATACATCCCTTTGGTGGTGTATGGGTTCCCAGGTACGTGCGTGAGCAACAAACCACAGGTACAGGAGCCCGAGCAGGACATGGAGGGCACCCTTCGCCCGACGCTGCGGTGGCCGCGTGGTTCGCCTTTTATGAAAAATTAATTCGCTTTTGTACCGCAATAATATTCCCCTTTATCCGTGAAAATTCCCCTTGACTGTGCTGGCAACCGGAGCGTATGATTAATTTTTTGTCCCGGTCTGAACAAAGTGTTGCCTCGAAGATTTTTCGGTGTTTGCTGGGCTTAAGTGCCTCTCATTCGCATGCCAATTAAACTCCATTGGGATTACTTGCCGAAGCTCCCTTAAGTTTAACTTTTGACATAATTTAAGTGCCTAAAGGCAGCAATAAATAAATTGTAACTACTTGTAGTAAGGATCCAAATGATTTAGATTTTTTTTTATACAAGAATTCATTCCTAAAAACCTGTGAGAAGGCAACTTTTACGAATCAAGTGCAGGCACCAGAAACTTCTTCTTTTCCATCACATGCCATGCCACATCGCTGGAGTATTCCGCACCCGAACTTGTAATTCCATAAAACTTCTCGGTCTGCTTAGTTCTCGGCACAACTGAAAGTGCAGCAGCTCGGCCAACAGATAGAATCGCTTATTTTCGCCACAACAAACAATGCATATTTCGCCACACCGCAATGGCAACAGCCAGGACGACGACGACGACGACGACGGAACCAGTTACCCAGCAGGATCTTTGGGAAACTTTTCACAATGCACCCGAGAGCGTCGGGGGGCTTTTCGAAATTTTTCCAGGGCACATTTCACATTAGGCAAGGGAAGCCGCAGAAAATTATGCAACACAATATGAAATGCATTTGAAAGACAAGTGAATCTTGTCAAGTGGGAGCAGGGCAGCAGGGCAGCCGGCGGAGCGCCAGGCAGTCTCGCAGAGCACTTGAGTCGGTGCTTTAATCAAAAGTCAAATATTTCATGCCAGCCGGACAGGCTCTGGAAAATCTCTCGGTCCTCCTCCGCTGGGTGTGTGTGCATGGCTGGGAGGGCTGATGGGTGTGCGGGGTGTGTGTGTGGAGCATCTGCTGTCGGGATGCAAATGCAGCCGCCGCTAACCCGCACAATAGACACCGCCAATGCCGTCAACGCCTCGCCTTCCCTGCAAATTTTTTTACTACTGAGAGAAACAAGTGGATAGAATCAAATCATCTGAATGAAAATGTTTATCGAAGTAGGCTAATTCGAGAAATGTCAAGTAATAGGAGCCAAGCTGGTTGTAACCTAGCTCAGTTCGTCTTGTAAATCGGAAGTGTAAACATCTATTTCTTTTAAATTGTTATATAGTACATATACGTAGTATATTATAAATTGTTATATATAATTTTTATTTTCAAGAAAATGTATAAGTTTTTAAAAGTACGTTTGGAAAATGTTGCTGGCCAGCTGCCAGTAATCAGGCTTGGCGAGGAGGCGGTGGTTTATGACCTCAAGCGGAAGTTGGAAAAGATTATAGGGGCGCCGTGGTCGCAACTGGATATTCAGTTTCTTGGACGCCGACTGCGCGATCACGACCTGATCTGCAAGGTCTTTGAGGAATGCCAGGAGCTCGGCTTGCCTGCCTCTGGCCAGGCTCTGCACAAAACGGATCTGGTGGTCCTTCATGAGGATCAATTGAAGTGCTGGCTAAGATTTGTGGATGGCAGCGAGTGTGGTGAACCCGGCGAGTCAGTGCTGGTGGACTCGAATCCGACACAAAGCCCAAGGTCCAACATAGACACCAGGGGTTTTACTACTACCACCTCTAATTGCAGTCCTTCCAGTTGTAGCACCTCGAATGGACATCAGACCTGTGGTCCCTCTATGGACGCGGAATGCATC
>VNJO01007123.1:0-18657 GCA_008042535.1 Drosophila tani
GACTGAAGGGCTATGTTGGAGTCCGAGTTGGAATAGTTGTGCTCCAGCCGAGGCCGATAATCATCCTCGCCATCAGAATAGGAGCCCACCGAGCGGCAGATACTGCAAAAGGTGTGAGAATATTAATGGTTATAAATACAGTGAATAATAGTTTATAGAAAGCTCTCAACTCACCGCTGTGTTGAAGCATATCCTTCGATGGCCAAAGCTTGACTCACGCCTGGTGGCAACAGGTGCTGAAGCAGAGCATCCTTCGCCGAATTGGCGCTGGTCGGCAGTGGCACATGATTCATGTCCACCGACGAGTGCGACTGCGACAAGTGCGGCGGAGGCGCCGTCAATCCATTTGCCAGCCTAGCTCCTCCTCCTCCTTCCCCGCCATCCCGCTGATCGCCATCATCCCGCTGCGTGCGTTCTATGTAGCGAAGGGTGTTGAATAGCTCCAGCAGATTGCCAAAGGTGTTCCGTAGATCGCAGTGACCGGTGATGTCAAAGCAGAGCTGGGAGACGTTCTGGCGCAGCAAGTAAATGGCATACTTTGTCTGTTGTGATGGAAGTATAGAGCGCGTGTACAGGGGAAATCTGAGGAGGAAACAAAAGCAATGAAGACAGCTTTTAAGGCTAGGATTACGTTGTACTTACTCCCTGGTAGTGTAGGTCAGCTCCTTGATGTCATCCATAATACGTGCCCTCGACGGTTCATACAGTATGCGGTTTCGCAACGGCCGGTCCATGATGATGGACAGCATCTGTACCATATGTGCTATGTAGCCCAGGGCCGCACTCACCGCCAGCGGCGAGACATTCTCCAACAACTGGGCATTAGCTGCCTGACGCGACTCACTCGTATATTGCTCCATGTGGGGGAAGGCGATGCCGCAAATGCTGAGCTGCTGGCCGCCCACGTTCTGAATATTGTAGATCTCCTGCAGCTCCAGCACCAGCGTGGACATGCGACGTTCCACCTGTCGCACTATCTGACGCCTTTGATCGCGCTGCGCCAAGTGCTGGGGGGCCATAGTGCGTAGCTCCAGGCACTCCTGCTCCAGTCGATGTCGCCGAGTATGCAATTCCTGTTGCAGTTCCTCGCGTTGCTCACGCAGCGCTTCCAGACGCTGGCGTACCCGCTCGTTGCGCTGCCGAAAGGTCTCCCGCTCAGCCTGCAGTAGACGCTGCTGGCTGCTAAGGCCCTCGATTTGTTTGGTCAGCTGCTGGGCATTGTACAGCGTCAGCGGAGAGATCTGCTGCTGCTCGGCGAGCAGCACGCTCAGGGCGCGGCCCATGGAATGATGGTGATGATGGTGAGCGGCATGGTCTCCGGACAAAGACGTGGTGCGGGGCTTGAGGCGCAGCTCGTTCTTGGTCACACAGTGGACGCTGAGGCGGGAAATCTCCTTCCTGACCTCGGTCATTTGGCGCAACTTCTGCTGCTGCAGCCGCTGCAGACGTTGCAGCATCAGCAGCTTGTCCAGGTTGCAGCTCCGCCGGATCTCGTGCTGCTGGCACTTTAGTTGGGCATACCGCATCGTGCTCATCCGCAGCACAGGGCTGGAACTGCGGCTGACAGCCGGCGAATTGATTCCCTCATCTCGTGGCTCCTCCCGCTCCTCCTCCGACGCGTAGTTCTGATAGTGCAAATGCAGTTGCGCCTGCAGACCCTGCTCGGTAATCAGCGACGGTGATGCGAACTGCTCGCCGTTTAGTTGGAAAACCAAGCAATTTCGCCCGCACTGAGTCAGGGTAAGTGGTGACAGGGGTATAAGGCCGGAGAAGTAGACGCCCCAGGAGAAGAGCAGTTCGGGCGGGCGTGGCAGCTGCTGGGCGGACATCTCCGACGTCCTGTGATCAGTCTCAGTTGGTTGGCCGTCTCTCCTTTCCGCCGGTCGGTGCTTCCACACCCTTATGCACACACACTGCGCATTGGACTTACGCCAGGCCTCGTCATCCGTACAGATCTCCGCCCACTTTTGCTGCTGGTGACGCTGGGGCAGCTTCTCGCTCGTGTAGAAGGCCTCGCTAGCCCTGTCCGTGTGCAGGGTGTAGTAGAGGAGCACGTCCGACTCCACCTGCTCCTGCTCCAGCTCCTCTGACTCCAGCGGCCCGGACACAATGTTAAATCCCTGAATTCGCGCCAGGTTCCGCAGACGGAGCTGCTGGGTGGCCAGTGGCAGCCACTTGCGGCAGCGAGGACGTAGATTCATCGCACGACGGTAGCTCCGGAGGCGTATTGATTACGCGGCGCCCGCAGCCCGGAACATGGTACTTTTAAAAGTCGTTTGTTGTAGTTTTTTCGCAACTCTTAACAAAAAAAAAAAAGCGATTGGCTAAAACAGATGTTTTCCGATGCTGCATCAGTGTTGGTAAACGTTGGATTCACTCAAGATTTGGCAATTTTCTAGCTGACTCTGACGATTATCTAGCTGATTATTCTTAAGGATTAATTATTAATTTAAAGAACAGAGATGTATAAGGGTAAACAAATATTTAAATATTGATTTTGTGATTTATTACTGTGTTAATTTACACAGTGTATATTGTATACTGTTACTATATATAGTAACTTTTACAATAGTGTAGGAAGGGTAAACAAGTAGTAAAGTTTATAAGCCCTAATTATTAACTTTTTTAAGTGAAATGATGTCGACATAATTTCATTTCTACTATAATAAAAAAGGTTTTAACATTTTGTTTAATATGCTGAACAATATTCTCTATGCAACATTCATATTCTGAATTTTTTAATTTTAAAGCTTATCAAATTAAAAAAAAACATTTCTAGCTATTTTTTTCTCAAATTTTGCTATTTTTGTCCATGAAATTCTGTCAGCACTGCTGGTAAGCACACAAAGTGGATTTTCCGTTAGCCAACACTGCTGCACTTGGTTTATTTTGCCTTTTGTCCGCGAAAAAGGAAACTTGCTGCAAGGCTGAACGACTTCAAACGCGAAAAATACTATGAGCCAGCTCCACGATGCTCAACTACATTAGAGAAGCGATCATGGCGCCGACAACACGCAGCAGCAGCAAGAACAACAACAGCAGCGGCCAAGTGCAGGCTGCCAAGGACGTCGAGGGCTTATCCACAACCAGGGAAAGAACAGCAGCTGCTGCTCCTATGCGCGGCTACAAGGTTACTGATAACGAACGGACCAGAAAGTACGGAATCGGAGCCAATTCCCTGGAGATGCTCGTAGACAAGGCGAACCACAAGTTTCCGGTGAGTTTGCAGCGAAAGGTGCTAGGAAAATCCCTGCGCTGCCCCCCGTCCACAAAGGGGCAGAAAGTTCTTGGCCCTGGCAGTTTCAAGGCCACGTCCCTGGCAGTGGCTTCCGCGTTTGTTTGGCTCTCTCTCTCAATGGCAACAGCCTTGCCAGCCAGTGCGCATGCCTGCGCATCCTGGCTGGGGAGTGGGCAGGACACTTGTTGCTTCGCTGTCCTTGCCCGGCCCCGGCCCCGGCCAAAAAACGTTCGCTGAAGGCCACTGAACCAGGAATTTGGGCGAGACAGCCAGCACCATGCCCTCGTTTTAATTGGACCATGTCAAGGGGAGTTAACCCTGTTCGATTGCTCCTCCCTTAGCTATCCGATTTGCACTTGTATCTGGCGTCTGATGGCTTCGAGGTGTCCGATGATGAGTACCTAGACAGCTTGCCCCCACAGACGCTGTTTATTGCCGCTGGACCGGATGCCGTCATCACAACCGGTGCGCTCGAATCGGGTTACAAGTAATATCCTTAACTCATACCTGCTTGCTCCTTCACAGATGCGGACTTTGAGTTTGAGAAGATGCGTCAGCAATCACCGCTACTCAAGGTGGCGGACATTTTCTACGAGTTCATCGAACAGCATCCGGAGAAGTTCCGCCGCATGATCACGGAATACGAGACCCAGAAGCAGCGCCGCGTCCTCGACAACACGAAGGCCCACCTCAGCCTGAAGGCCGAGCATCTGGAGTGGTTCGAGGGCGGAGAGGAGCGTTTCCATTCCAAGGAGGAGGCCATGGCCATGAGGGCGCAGACACGGGTGCGTGGCTACTACTACAAGGCCAAGGAGGAGCTGACCCGCAATCCGTTGTATCGGCAAAATGTCAAGGCGCGTCAGGTGATCAATTCGGTGTTGGAGCAGTTTCGTTACCTACTCATCGGCTGCGACTACTTCTCCATGATGTTCGATAGGAGATGCAAGCAAAAGCATGCTTTCTTGCAGCAGCAGCAGCAGCTGGCAGAAGAGGAGGAAACAGATGCGGGCAGCATCTTGCCCAGCAAGAGGTTGCGGCAGGTGATCAAGGAGTACACCAAGGAGAACTCCATACTGGACGAGTGGTCGGTGGCCTTGTGTACGGACCTGGGCGACTTTTATTGTCAGGGCGCCTATTCGGAGAACGGCAATTGCTGCCCCATGCAGCACACCATCAATCCGTATGCATCGCGCGAGAATCTGATTTTGTTTCAGGTCTGGAATCTGGATCACCAAATCGAACTTTGCCGCACGATCCTGCCCGCCCTGGTGGCCAATGTGGAGAATCTGGTTAGCCAGCCGCAGCAAAATTGCTCGTTGCACAAGAAGCGAGTCGTCGACATCTCAGTTCTCGAGTATTTTCTTGAAATATTCTCGCTAAAAAACCTTAAACTCGTTCACATTGTCTGCCACGAGAAGGCTCAGCGTTCGAATCGCTCAAACGGTCGTCTGCTGTGCCCCGACTGCCATGAGTTTCGCATTGTTCAAGAGCTCATGAAGCTCCAGGCGGCAAGTCCAACCTAGACTATATATAATTCTTCCATTTAACCAAGCAATATTGTACACAATAACTATACAGACATGTTTCCATTTGATTTTATATCATTTTCGATCTCGAACGAGTTAATTGTACAAAGCAAATGATTCTCAAAAGTTAACTAGCAACTGAATTGTTAAAAGTATTTATATATAAACTGTATAAACCATGATTACTCGAATGCATTTAATGTTTAGCAGGCTTAGCAGACTACTAGAATTACGTGGCTACGCAATACCGATATAATCTAGCTTTAAATGTTCGTTGTCTTGTTGGCGTTACATCGATCAGCATGTCCAAACTATGAAATATATACGCATAATATACATACATCGATATTAGATGTACAATATTAATAGGAATAAGCATAAATATGTATACGCATATGTCGAATTTAATTTTAAACGACTAAATAAATATGTCTCCGTTCCACCCTGAGCTGCGGATATTGTTGCGTTCAAATGTTAAATGATCCATGTCCGCCTATTCTTCCTCGTCTAAACTGGTCTCTAAGAATAAGAGCTCGCGAGGTGCACTAAAAGTTTTTACGGGCCCCGCGAGAGAGTTTGTCGGGAAAAACTCTATTTATTTTAGCCTCATCCTCGCTTTACCTGCAATGTACAAGCAAAGCAGCAACCACAGCTTATAAGTTCCACTCGGTAGCACACGTGGGGTTCTTTGTCTGAAAAAACCGCTTGCTTGTCGGAAAAAATCTCTTTATTTTTGCCTCATCCTCGCTTTACCTGCAATGTACAAGCAAAGCAGCAACCACGGCTTATAAGTTCCACTGGGTAGCAAACATGACTTTATTTGTCTCCAAAGACCGCTTGCTTGAAAAATCTCTCTTTATTTTTGCCTCATCCACGCTTTACCTGCAATGTACAAGCAAAGCAGCAACCACAGCTTATAAGTTCCACTCTGTAGCACACGTGGGTTTCTTTGTCTGAAGAAACCGCTTGCTTGTCGGAAAAAATCTCTTTATTTTTGCCTCATCCACGCTTTAGCTGCAATGTACAAGCAAAGCAACAATCGCAGCATATAAGTTCCACTCAATAGCAAACATGTGTTTATTTATCTCCAAAGACCGCTTGCTTGTAGGCAAAATCTCTCTTTATTTTTGCCTCATCCTCGCTTTAGCTGCAATGTACAAGCAAAGCAGCAATCGCAGCATATAAGATTCACTCAGTAGCACACATGAGTTTATTTGTTTTCAGAGACCTCTTGATTGCCGGAAAAATCTCTCTTTATTTTTGCCTCATCCTCGCTTTAGCTGCAATGTACAAGCAAAGCAGCAACCACAGTTTATACATTTCTATCAGTAGCACACGTGAGTTTCTTTGGGTTAAACCTAATGTAAAAGCTCTGCTGAATATATACACAAACTAAGCACAACCACCTCCACAAATCTCTTTTAATAAAACCACTTTGATTTATTTACTAAAAATGTTTATTGTATAAAAAATAATACAACACAAAATAAATTTGATATAGATCTAAAATGATAATATTGAAATACAGTTTTAAAAACATTCGTATGCATACGAGGAGAATAAATAATGATGAAATAATAAGAAATAAAAGATAGGCAAAATTTTCCAAATAAGTATGATTTTCGTAAATAACAAATATTTGTAATATATATCTTATTAGTCGAGTTTGATGTGCCTGCGCTTTCGTGTTATCCGGATACATATCAAGCATTGTCGTTTCTTGCGTAAATTTATTCATTTAGTTCTTATTTCGTTTCGTTGTTACCTCACTGCACCTGCTCTTCGTCTTAAGGTTTTAGGATTAGTACATATTCGCTTTCGCTGTTTGTTTCGTAATGTTGTTAGAGTTGTTTGTTGCTTGTTTTTAGTGCTGCTACCAAATCGCGTTTAACAAAAAAACTTTCCTCTTCTCAGCTACAATGGTGATGGGGTTAGTCAGTGTAAAGAAATTTTACTAAAAACTTGTTTCCGTTCCCAAGCTACACGATTGTGTTGATCCTTAGGGGGGCTGGTATCTAAACTATAGATAACTATAAAAAATAAGTACTCAGATTAATTTTCTGTTTCGTTTTCTACATGATGATGATGTTGGGTTGCTATAATTGATTTCTATGGCTTTGAGAAATAATTATAAGTCCGATTGTCCAGGTCCTGAAAAAATATCAAATCGAGAAAAGTGTTAATATGGCAATGTCATATGGCTACGAGAAACAAACAAATAAAGCTAACAGTAAATTTTTAAGTCATTAACCCTGATCCAGGTTCAGACTTAGGTATACAAAAAGGAAAAAAATAACGAAAATAAATGTAGAAATAATAAAAAACTTAAGCAGCAACTAAGAAAGTGCAAGGGCCAGCCAAATCAATTTTGAGAGAAAACTTCACCTTTTTTGTATATTTTTTCCAAGTTTTTTTTGTTTGTTTTGTTCAATTAAAGTCAGTTCAATTTAATATTCGGGGTAAAAGCCATTCATTGTCATTATTAAAGTTAACGATTAATTTTTGTTAAAGATATATATTTCTTATTGAGTGTATCGAACAAGTTAATCGAGTATAAGAGAAAGAAACATATAATTATGCATTTGTAAACTCATGAATGGTTAATGTAACGAACGACTTTTCGACAATTCATATTTATATTATACAATTTTCCATTTCATTTGATGCTTTCGCACTCTATTATTCGTATTGTATTCGTTTATGGTCAAAACAACAAAAAAGTAATCTTCATTCGTTGTTCCTTGTAAGGTGGAGTTTGCTCTCCAAGCTCTTTTTTGTAGGGAAGCATTTGGGATAGGAACTACAGAGATACAATAAAAATATTTGCGATATAAAATACTCCAAGTCTTCGATGATTTCGATTAATGTTGTTAATTCGAAATGGTTAATAGTTCCGATTACTACAAATTTCTTTAGGTTGGTTAATTAGTGAGCGTACAAACCTTTGTTAAAGTTTATATAGTATGAACTTATAAGTTACGTCAAATATCGCAAATATTTTTATGGACAAATTAAAAGAGAATACAGCACACAATTAAACTCAAATAGCGGCGAAAATAAAATTAATACATAGAATAGATAGAGGACAATTCTCGGAATATAATGAATACATTCAATTAGTTCAAATTGCATTTTGGATATTGTTTGTTTTAATAAAATTTCACATTTTAGGTACCTTAGGATTTTGAACGAGTTTTACAAAATCATTGAGTTGAGATGAAATTGGTTTTTATTTTGTTGTTTACTGTGGCGATTTGATAGATATTTTCAGTTTTATATGCTTGTTATTATTTAGTTCGATTTCGAAAGTTACATCTTACAAACTTTGAGATGCTCAAGTAGTAGTTTGGTTTTAGAAAACGATCTTTGGTTTTGATTTTGGTTTTTGTTTTGGTTTTTTGTTTTTTGTGGCGCTTTACTGAGGTAACAAACGAACGAACGAATGAACGATATTTTTCATTGGTTTCATTTGGTTTTTATTTACATGTTTAATTAGATTTAGTTTATTAAAAGGTGTTGAGTGTATCGGTTTTCAAATTGTACAATGTGCATGGGATGATAGGGATGATAGGGATGGATGGTGTTGAAATGAGAAATGCAATAACTGGCTCTGGTATCGCCCGATCCCAAGGGCAGTGACTGCTTAGGCCAAATGCAGGTATACGCTCAAGGCGCCTAACTAAGAGAAAGATCGGGAGCGAGAGCCGGTTCACAAGGGACTAGCTTGAAGGGTTATCCCATAGATAGATTTTAAGTTGTTTAAAATTCCAATAAAAATCTGTTTGCGTTCGTTTTCTTTCCCTCGAATTTGTAGGGTCGTCTGATTCCGTCGGTAGAGATTCCTTTCATCACTTGAACCGGTCTCACATCCCTGCTAAGACTAGACCCGCCCTACTATATACAATAGGCCACTTCCTGGTGTTTCCTAGACCCTCCGCCAGCTGCTCACAGATCGTTCTCGGGACTGGGACTGAGAGTTTTGGCGGAAGCACTCCGGACTCTTGCTGCCCCGGCTATTGGCTATCTCTGGTGACTCTGTCACACGGGCCAGGTCCCGGTTGATCGTCTTGGAGCTCAGCACTCGCGGACAACGGACAGTCCAGGGGCTGCGGCGGGGATCCTGCAGAGCACGGAAGGCCTTGGAGGGCAGCACTTCATCGCCACTGCCGCTGGCCTCGCACCAGCTGTTGTAGTAGTCGGAGTACTCCTTGTCCTGCTTGGGCGTTGGTGCCGGAGTGCTGTCCAGAGAGCTGTTCTCCTGCGCAGAGTCCATCTCCTCCACCAAGGCCCTCTTGGCGGCGGCCTGAAGGCGTTCCATTGGGAGATTCCTCAAGTGCGAGCTATCGCTCTTGAGGAGCAGGCTCTGGACGAGTTCGTTGACCAGCTTGTCGCTCACCACTCGCTGGTTCTTGGCGGAGGGACCCAGAATAGGCGAAGCGGGACTATTCGGGGTCGAAGGGTTGTCCGCATCGATGCTAGTGTTCTTCCGGAGCGGCAGAGAGAGTCGTTCCCTGCGCTGCGTCATGGTTTCGGCGTCATTCAGGGCTCCGGGATTCTGACGTCTGGTGATGGACACGTTGTGAACGATCTTCCGACGACTCGGCTTCAGCTGGAACTCGTCGGTGGGGTTGGGTCCCGCCTCCGGCACATCGTTTTCGTCCTGCAGCAGCTTGAAGAGCCTGGAATGTGTGGCTGCTCGCTGGTAGCTGGTCATCTTGCGCAGCTCCGGGAAGCTCTCAGACTCCGTGTCTGTCTCGGACAACTGACGGTTCATGTCCGTCACGCCGGAGTCGTCCTCCTCGATCTCCGACTCGGAACGCTGTGTGCTGCTGTTGCGCGACAGGGTGCCCTTGCCATGTCCACTATCCACGGACAATGACTGTGTGGTCAGGGCCTTGGACTCGACGCTTCCCTGCGTGGGTATCACCTCAAAGGCACTGATCCGATCGCGCACTGAGATCTTTGGGGCCTCGCTGAACTTCTGTACCTCCAGATCGGGCAGTCCGTTGGACAGCCGCTTTACTTCCGGCTCTACATAGAGCTCCGGCAGTTGTGGCTCCGTGTTAGTGGGCGTCGGAGCACCTCTCTCCTCCTCCTCAACAGCATCTGGCATCGATCGCTTATGGTCCTCCATGATGGCCCCGTCTTCGCCCACTATTTGGTAGTCACCAGGTGGGCCCAGGTCCACATCCTGGGGTTCTTCAACATCCAAGGTTACACTGCTGCGATTGGGAGTAGAACTCTGTTGCGGAGGAGACTGCTGGCCGTCTATGGAGGTGTTGAAGAAGGCCATGGCCTGGCGGTAGTTCTGCCGCTTCTGCTCGGCCTCCTCGGATTGCTCCTTCTTTGCTCGTTCCCCTTCGATGTCTGCCCAGAAATCGGTGTTATCCTCGTCCTCATAAGTCTCCCGCGATGGGTTAGCCCAGGTGTAGACCGTAGCTGGCTCGTGCATCGAAGCCAGGGACATGGTGTCCACTTGACTTAGGTTGCTCGGTGGTGGCATCTCTTTCTCTGACTCCGTCTTGATCTCTTCTTCTTCAATCTTTTCAGGCGTATCATGTTCTAGTTCCTCGAACTGCTCAGCCAAAACCTTTTCTTCTTCAACCACGGGGTCCACAATTTCGGGTTCATCGCCCCTGGCAGCCTCCAAAGTGGCCCATACGTCTATCTCAATAGCTGGTTCATCGGGTAGCTTGGCCCGAAAGGCCTTGACTTCCACTGGCTTATAGGGGGTCTCCTCCACCGAGTTCTGGCGTTCTTTCCGAGCCCAGAAGGTGGCTGACTTGTGGAAGGTCACATCGTCATCGTCGTCTTCGCCTGGTTTTCGATTCGCTTCGATCTCGGCCCAGAAATCAATCTCTTCATCCGTGTCCACTTCGCGTGGCTCCTCTGGGTACTTCGTAGGATCATAGGCAAAGTCGTTCGGCTTGTGTTCTTCGTGGGAGCTAGTCGTTGACTTAATGTCCGACCAAAAGTCCACTTCCACTTCCTCTTCCACTTCCTCTTCCACATGATCATCATCTTCCTGAGCTGCCCAGATGTCAATCTCTGGCTCGGGCACGGGCTCTGGCTCTGCCTCCGATTTATATGATGTTGGTTCCCAGCTTGCATGGACTATGCTGTTTTCCCTCTTGGTATTCTGAGCTTTGGCCTCCTCTACCGATGCCCAAAAGTCAACCTCCTCCTCCTCTTGGGGTTGCTCAATTTCCTTTGGCCTTTGCTCGACCACAAAGTGCACCTCAGCTCTTTGGGGCATAGGCTGTGACTCTACCCGGGCTCTGAGGGTTGTTGTCCAGTGCTCCACTCTATTCACTGTCTCCTTTTGTAGGGGAGTGTAGCTAACAGTTTTCTTTTTCTTGGTCCACTGCTTTTCCTCGGTATCTAGGGATTCCTTTTTTTCTATGGAAGCCCAAAAGTCAACTTCAACGGGAAGCTCTGAAAGGACCTCTGGTTCCTTGGAGGTAGTTGCAAACGTAGACCAGAAACTATTTTTGGCAGCCTCCAACGAGGCCTGAGTCTTGGACATGTCACCAGACTTGGGTCTAGGCGGCTTGGCTTCTAAGACATTCTCCTTGGGTCGGAGCTTCGGCGCTTCAGCTGGCTGCTCTGCTGGCTTGGGATCGGGTGTTTTCCAAAAGTTCTTGGACTGCTCCATCATCTTCTGAGCCTGCATTTTGGTGGCCATTAAAGTGGCAAAGAAATCGAACTCCTCCTTCGGCGAGTCGGCAACTTCATTCACAGTATTAGACTGTGGTTCGACTTGGGAAATATTGTTGGTCACACTGTTGGTTATGGTTTCGCCCACAAACTTGTTGCGCATGCCCAGGGACAAAGAGCTGGAGACATCCTCCTCGCTGGCCTTGATCGGTGTGGAAATATCATCTACGGGATAGGCCTGAGAGGTCCTATAGGGATGGGCAGACTTCTCCACGGAATTGGAGCGGGAGGAGTTTGACAAACTGATGGTCACACTGACCTCACAGTCGTCGTCCTCGTCCTCGCTTTCCACCCTGGCCACACTGAACGAACTGACAACGCTCGGACGCTTCTCCTCGACGTGAGTGGTGCTGCCCACCTGCACGGTGGCGATGTTCTCGTCATTCGAGCTGCGGCTGAACGAGAAGCGAAGCGGCAATCGGACTGTCACCGAATTGGACTCGTTGTCCTCCTCATCATCATTGTCGTTCTCCTCGATTTGCTTGTCGA
Source organism: Drosophila tani (assembly GCA_008042535.1). NCBI lineage: Eukaryota > Metazoa > Arthropoda > Insecta > Diptera > Drosophilidae > Drosophila > Drosophila tani. The sequence goes on from VNJO01007123.1 coordinate 11,971, forward strand.
TCTCATCGACCAGGGTGGACCTGGAGTCGTCCCTTCGTATAACTGTCTTGGCGTATTCGCTACTGCGCTCCAGTTCGCTCTCCTCCTCGTATATGACACTGAGGTCCTCCTCGGCCATGAAGTCATCGTCCATTTCCTCGACCAGGCCCTCCTCCTGCTCTTCCTCGATCTGCTCCTCTTCGTCAAACATTTCATCAGCTGTGGTGACATCCTCTTCGTCATCTTCGTCGCCACTGCTCTCGGAGTCCAGATTCTGCTCCAGGGTCTTGCCCTTGTAGACCTGCACATTAGTCACCGACTTGATGGCCTGCAGCGGAGCCGGACGAGCTCCCATCTTCGGGGTGTCTTCCTCTTCGCCCTCACTGCTGTCATCCTCTGAGTCGCTGTCGGAGTCGGAGTTCGAGGCGTTCTCGCTGGGAGATCTGTCTCCCAGCTCCTTGGACTGTTCACCGGCGTAGTTCTTCTGCAACTGCTTGGAGAGATTCGCCTGGGTATTGCCGCCGGCAATCTTGTTGATATTGGCCAAGCGCTGGCTCAGCACATCGATGACCTCGTGATTGTTGGTGCAAATACTCCGCGGCTTCTGCTTGCTGACCAGCTCCTCGATCTCCACGGAGTGCGTCCGCTTGGTGGGCTCCCTGGGCTGCACGCGGATGTGGTGCTGCATGATCACCTGCGAGGGCATGTCGTCGGTACTGGGTGTGATGATTATGTCCGGCAGCACACTGCTGGCCCGGCTCTCCTCGGTGGAGCTCTGGCTGTAGCTGGGAGCAACTGGATAGGGATACGGGTGGCCATAGGGGGGCATGGCATGGAACTGGGGATAGGCTGAGGGGGACTGAGGCTCTCCAGGCTGCTGTCCATAGGGCGGCACTGGCGGCGGATAGTAGGGGTAGTAATAGGGGTAAGGGGGAAATCCCTCTGCCGGCATTCCGTCCATCGATTGGGGTGGCGGCGGTGGCGGTGGATAGGGGTAGGGATAGGGCCAGGGCGCGGTCTCACCATTCACTGGCGGCGGAGGCGGCATGTACCAGGGATAAGGATAGCCAAAGGCATAGGGATAGTGGGGTGGCACCGACTGAGAGCGCGGGGCCTGCGGGGAACAAGAGCTGTCTGAGTTGAGGGATGAGTTGGATGAGTGGGTCAGATCTGCCTTGGATGTGGGTGGAGGTGTGGGTGTGGGTGTGGGTGTGGCTGAGGTGTAGCTATGACGTTTATTGATTTTATTGTTAATCTTATTATGATTATTATTATTATTATTTTCAGTATTTCCATTATGGTTATTATTTGGGGTTTCGTTCAGTTCAACATTTTCCAAACCCGAGTCCAGCTCGGTGTGAATTTTATGGTCTGAGGTCGGTTTTTGGTACACGGTTATCAAATATAAAAGAAGAGAAGAGAAATAGACACGGTGAGAGCGCAGACATAATGTTGTGGTTGTATGTGATCGACACTACTTCGATCTGATTTGGTCTGATTGAGTGATCTTGGTTAGACGGTCAGGCAAGCTATGTACAGGTAAATGGCGCATGAGGAATGCTTAATGGACTTCCCGCCTTCGAGGTGTGGGAGGATGCTTCAAGAAAGTACAAAAAACTGTCGTCATCATCATGCAGTCAAACAGTGTTTTTCCAAATGCATCCACTTGTCAGTCTCATGATCAAAATAATAATGAAAATTAATGAGAATTAAATCAAACTATTGACTGGACTCTATTCGGCAAAAAAGGTGAAATCTCTCAAAAAGGTTTGTTTTAAAATTACGATCCTTGAATTACGATCAATGATCAATGTTAGATGGGCCTGTGTTTCGGTGAGCTAATGATCTTGGGGGTTAGTGATGCCTGATGAATTCTGACCATATATACAGCTGATGATTATTGTCTGATGTCGGCATGGGATTCAAAGAAACTTTAAACTTCAGTTCATCAGAAAACGGTTGCTCTTTCAAAGTATTTTCGGAATGCTGCGACTTTTTGACACAACTGTACTTACCGGCATTTTCAGGTGTTGTCATTGCCTGTAGAATCTTGAATGATCGACTGGGTATAGCGCTGCCAGTGTACTTCTTGGGTTCCGGAACTTGCTGTTCACTAGGCGGTATATATTGCTGCTGTTGTTGTTGTGGAGTATCTATGAAAGGGAAATATTGATTATTTTTACTCTGTATATTTATATTTTTTCCTTAATTTAAATTAATTTAATTTTAATTAAAAAGAATTTATTCCGTTGTTTGCAGAGCTCGCAATACGGGCTCCCGTTTCACTCTAAGTCTTTCTTCACTCCATCTCTGGTGCACGCTGTGCCTGCAATGTACAAGCAATGTCGAACGAGAGAGTTCGAGAGAGCTTAGCCTTTTTTCTCTTCAAGTACAATTAAGTGGAAGAGAGAGACCGCTTTCTTAAGAGCGGATGATTATACGGGTTGATCCGAATATACGAGCTCTGGGTTGTTTCTGCCAATGCCTTACCATATCGTTGCGGTGTGAATCGATTCTGAGCTGATCCGCCATTACCTGGAACAAAACATTAAATTACAAGTCTTAAAAGGCGTCTTGATGTTTTGAGTTAATTAGTATTGCTTCAAAATTTTGATATGAATTAAATGGCACCGAATCTTCGAAATCGAGTATGTGGACAGACACAGGAAGCTGTTTAGTTTCTACCAACTAAGAGGTGCTGTTGTGGCTAAAAGCAGCTGTTGTGGTTAGTAGAGTTCCCAAACACCCAAAGACACTCCCCCAGGATTAAGCACTTTCACCACACTAACGAGTCTTACCACCGCCGGATGTAGCGATGCAGTATGAGGGATCTGGGGAAAAAGGGGGAGGGAAAGAAGCAGCCACTCGAATCTCACCTTGCGGGGACCAAGCTAGTGGCGTACCCGACTGCTGCTGCTGATGTTGCTGTTGCTGTTGCTGATCCTGGGCGATTTGGAGGCGACGCATCTGCTCGATGGTCGGACTATTCCGCGCCTGCTGGGCGCTCATCTGGCGGGCGAACTGCGGCCGCTGCAACTCCGCCTCCTGAGGCGGCTGCATCTGCTGCTGCTGCTGCTGCTGCAGATCTTGGCTATGATCCCCGCTGCCATCGTCCACGGTGTCTGTTATCTTTTGCAATATTCTAAACGATTTCGATTGGATGGGCGGTGAGCGTGGATCGCTGTAAGTAGATATAGGCGTGGGTTAGGTTAGGTTGATGTTAGCATGCCATCTAGTATGTCTGAAGTCGACCAAATTACAACGATTTTGTTTTGTGCGAACGAAACGTTTTGGATTAAGTGTTATTGCTTTGATTTGTGAAGCATCCTTGATGTGTGACCTTGAAAAAACCAAATTTTCTATAATTTTGAGAGAAAGGCGAAGCTTTATATGAGAGGTTAGAGTAACTACAAATTAATCTTTTACTAAACCCCTGTTTATGTTGAGGAGCCGGATTTATCTTTTGATTTTTTATGAGTTTTGCAGTTGGGTAATCTGATAGAATAAAGCTATATTGTAATTATAAAATCTTAAGAAATCGAAATCTACAATCTAAGGTAATCTGTTTTAAAAACATGTTTTACAAAATAATATATTTTAAGGCTTTTAAACATATAGGATCTCTATTAAACTCGTATGTAAACACATCACAATCTAATTTATTCTAGATTTGACTAGATATTCACTAAATTCAAAGATTCTTATCGTTATATTTTTGCTAACTCTAGACCTTAACTGATTTAATCCACATAAGTCGAGGCTCGATTATTTAGGCAAAAATTCCACCATACCCTCCAAAGTTAATTTGTTCCCAAAGTTGTTGCGAAGAGTGCATCAGAAATTCCCAAGTCCGAATTCGGTGGCACGCGCGAATGTGAAAAGACGATCTACGACAGCTAAGTGTACTGAAGAGACTGTCGGTTTGGTAGATAATAACTGGCTAAGTCTCGATTTTTGTGTATTCAATCCACCGACTAAAAACTTTAATGGGTAGCCATTACTCATTAAAAATTTATTTTAAATTTTAAATTAAAACCCTTTCTGCTTCAGTTAGTTATTGAGATAACAGAAATAAGTGCATGGCATGAACTATTACTTCTTAAGGTTACTTTACATTTCCTTGCTCCTGCAAGAAAAAAACAGTGCTTGCTGTACTACCTGAGACGTTTTTTTCTGTAGAGTACCTCCGCCTGGAGCGGACACTGGTGGACAAATAAATTGTAATTGTCACTAAAGTCGTTGGATTAGTTTGTAAAAAAGCACGAAATAATACGCATTAGAGCAGGCCAATGACTTAGTGTTGTTGTAAAGCACAAAAACAGAAGGAGTAACCACTCACTAAAAACACAACATTCTACTTACTTCTGGAGCAGCACCGGTGACTGGGACACTGGACCGCCGCGGCCACCTCCCTCGATCGCGATGGGAATTATCCTGGTAGCATTGCCATTGGTGTGGGGTTGACTGGGCGACAGGACGCGCTGGGAGCTGGGTTCCCGCCACTGGCCGCCCCCCGACGCTTGGGCGGGAAAATTGTTATAACCTTGATCGACAAATTGATTAGCTGAGCGAATTATGTGACCTGCAGGCGCTTTCGTAGGAAAGAAAGAGTATACATAGACACACGGTGATAAAGAAGTTGGAGAGTTACACCATTGGACTAGAGCAGGTGGGGTGGGGTTGGGTTTTGCAGGAGGTGATAGGGTGGGGGAGACATTCCTTTGGAGCGGAGAGTGCGGGGGAGCGGTGGTTTGGGTGGTGGGAGTAATCTACTTGGGGTTTTAGTCACAAACATCTACGGGTTTTTAGGGAAAGCGCCACACATATCGTACGGGACACACACAGAAATGCAGGAGGTGTTCGCCATGGACTTACCACCAAAGTTGGGCTGGGCTGCGGCATAGGTTGGAGTCTGCTCCAGGGTGATGGGTATGATGCGCTCCTAGAAGTCGTAATATATATAAGCAACAGATTTTAATTACAAGCTTCTCTGTCTTACCCTTGGACCACTTTGATTATTGGCATTGTTCACGCTGCTGCCGTTGGTATTCAGATTGATCTGCAAGCGGAGACCGCCTCCCTGGGGATTCGAGCCAAAGTTTTGAAGGCTAATGGGTGCAGCCACCGAAGTGGGTCCATAGCCATTGCCTTGCAACAACTGAGGCTGCTGAAACGATGTCTGCTGCGGCTGCTGCTGCTGCTGCTGCTGTTGCTGCGGTGCGACTTGGGGCTGCGGAGCGGGCGTGGTCTGCCTGAGAGTGGAGGGCAGCACGTTGCCATTCTCCTCGGGACGAGCCCACGGCGCCTGCTCCTTGCTGGCCGGCTGCGAGCTGAGCCATCTCAGTGGCTGATTGCCCTGCGGCTGCTGCTGTTGCGACTGCTGCTGCTGCTGTTGCTGTTGTGGCAATTGCCTCATTGGCGAGTCCCGGGCCGATTGCTGCTGCTGCAGCAGAATTCGCTGAGCCTGCGGCTCTGTGGGCTGTGCCAAGGGAGCTATGTACAGCGAGCCAACGTTGGTCTGTGTTAAAAGAGGATTGGATATTTAATTTAATTATATTTTTATTTGTTAAAGAGTAAAAGACTTAGACTGAAAGATATTTTGGTGTATTTGAGTATTGGTGGAGCGATGGGTAGAGTGCTGGACTATGAATCTGAAAGTCAGCGATTCCCTATCCAATAACAACACTTTCGGGGTTAGTGCTTTTTCCAATGCCTGTACATCTCTTTGCCATTCGCCTCAAGTTCAAAATTCGTGTTTGGCCTTTGCATTTCTAATTCCAATCTAATTTTAGCCGCTGCTGCACTTGGTGAATGCGTTCAATGTTCCGTTCCGCCAAAAGTCTCTTATAGATTTTGATTTAAAAATATCCTCTGTTTCCGCGACTCATTTACTATTTAAAAGCAAGCAGCGAGTTAAATATTACTCATACGCCGTTCAGGGACTCGCTCAATGGGGCGTATGAGCAATAATAAAGTTAAAGGTCAAATAGAAATGCAAATTACACATAATATTAGGATCTGATCCTGAGGATCTTTGGTTGGACTTGGATCTCACACTCACCGGCTTGGCTGCTCCTCCATATTGGTTTTGCTGAGTGCCAAAGTGTTGCTGCTGTGCGTTGAACGTTGCTGCTGCTGGTGATTCAGTCCTAGCCGGGCTGAAGACATCCCGAGATCGTTGCTGTTGCTGCAGTTGCTGTTGCTGTTGCTGTTGCTGCTGTTGCTGTTGCAGTTGCAGTTGCTGCTGTTGTAGTTGCTGTTGCACATTGTTGTAAATGGGCTGCGGATGCTGCGATTGTTGCTGCTGTGGAGTCGGCGGAGCACGCTGCGTACGCCAAGGCACAGACTGTTGCTGCTGCTGCAGTGAAGTCTGCTGCTGTTGCTGCTGCTGTGGACTCTGAGCCAAAGGCGAAAGCGCCGCTGCTGGTCGCTGCAGAGGTGGCTGTTGCTGCAGTGGCTGCTGTGCATAGCGGAAGGGGCTCTCGGTGGATCGCTGTGGCTGCTCGAAAGGCGATCCAGGACTGTCCGTCTGCCGAGTGTACACATTCACGGCCGGCGAGGTGGGCATAGGGACACTGCGGAACTCCTGTCGCGGGGTTTGAGGCGACTGCTGCTGCTGCTGCGGCGGGGATGCCGGCGGCGTTGGCAACTGCTGCTGTTGTTGCTGCTGCTGCAGTGGAGGGGTCTGGGGCAACGAGGGCTGTGTGT
>VNJO01007129.1:0-28285 GCA_008042535.1 Drosophila tani
TGACTTTCCGGGGCCATTGTAAAATTGATCCAGTGACATTTGCTCAAAATCAATGCTTCCAAGAATTTGAGTAAGTTTATCCAATTTCGAAACGGGCTTAGAGTTTTTGGGGTTGCCGTTCGCGCTTATACAAATTCCTCCTGTTAGTGTAAAATTTTTTAGTATCCACTTTTCAGCCAGACTAAAACGTGTACATTGAGATATACGAAGTGTGTGCTGGAAATACTCTTGGAAGCAGTCGATTCCCAGGTTCAAGGTTTCCGGAGAGTCCATCTGACTAATAAAACGCTGTTGCAAAATCTTTAATGAAAATAGGTTAGTAAGTATTTGAAATTTAAAAAATGTGAGAAAAGAAAGCACTCACCTGAATGACTTTGTCCATTATTGTTTTATTACTCAGAAGGTACGATGCTCCATAAAGTTTAATTAACTCATTCGGTTGCATCGAAGAGCACCTATCGCTTATCAATTCGGAGCATTTTTGTTCAACTTCGACGGCCATCCACATGTGTGAGCTATTCAGAAGACTCAACAGCTCTACAGGGTCAAGATTCTCCAATGGGTCGTCGTTCCAAGTGTATACGTAATTAAGGAATGTTTCAAAAGTTTTGGGAGTCGTCTCCGATAAAACCACCTCTCCCGTTTTTAAGCCGTCTCTTTGAAACAATTTCTCGAAAAACTCGGAAGCGCTGGCTAAAACGATCTTGTGGCACGAAAAGCTTGAGTTATCAACGCGAACACGTACATCCGCAAATACTGCGGACTTCAGCAGATAAGCTCCTCGCCTTTCCCTTGAAAGAGTACGATATGAATGAATAAAAGTCTTTGTTTCCTTAAAAATATATTAGTTGTAAATTTACCAGGAAATATCAGCGTGATCATCTGAGGATTCGTACTGCATGTTTTAATATTTGACGTAAGATCTCCCTTCCTAATAAAAATTGGGTTATACCGGCGCGAGCACAAAAAACAACTCAGCTTGCAATTATAAGTTCTCAACTCCGATGCTGTGCTATATGTAAATGAGCAGCTTTTAAGAGAAAATTACCAAATTTTTAAAGAAGCCATGCGTATGAAGAAGCACAGAATTTTCTCAGCTGTCTTTACACGGCGTGGTCTTGTACACGTGCGCTGTCATGGAAAAGAGGGCGTTCACTGCATTGAGTGCATCGAGGAGCTTTTATCTCTTAAGTCGTCCGATCCTCTCCCGCACTGTTCAAGTGCCTCTCACACCGTAGCATCAGCTGGACCTGAGAATGCTGCGGGCGGCTCTAATAGCTTTCGTTCTTTTATCGTTTATAACAGAAGAAATAAGCTTAATAATTTCCAAAGTCATTCTTATTCCTACTCTCTTTTATGGAATCGAAGTTTTCGGTCATTGCGATGCGCGGGACATACAAACAAGAAATACAAGAAATAGCGCCAAAAAATTGAAGTTTTGAATAAGTTATCTTAATATTGTTCGTTAAACGCTTTTATTCGTTCAAGTTTAGTTTTTGTATATTTTTTGTACAAGGGTAAACATTACTATTTTTTTGTGCTTGGGAAAATGTAATAAAAATAAACACCTCTACATTCATTTTAAATATGATTACTAAATAAATTGCTCTTAAATGATATATTTTACCTATTTATTATACCCTTGCAGAGGGTATTATAATTTTGACCAGATGTGTGCAACGCAGTGAAGGAGGCATCTCCGACCCCATAAAGTATATATATTCTTGATCAGCATCACCAGCCGAGTCGATCTAGCCATGTCCGCCTGTCTGTCTGTCCGTCTGTCGGTTTCTACGCGAACTAGTCTCTCAGTTCTTGAGCTATCTAGCTGAAAATATTAGCAAAGTCTTATTTCTTTAGCACGCAGTATACATATATGTCGGAACGACCGAAATCGGACTACTATATTCTATAGCTGCCAAAGAAATGATGGCGAAATTAATGTAAAAAAAAATTTAACTTCTCTGTTTTTAAACGTATTTCTATAAATTTTGAGATATAGCAGTTTTTTATTGTTCTAGAATTACGGGTTTAATTTCATTAAGATCGGACAACTATATCATATAGCTGCCATAGAAGCGATCGGTCGATTTATATGAAAATGTAAAATTCTACATGTAAAATGTAAAATTTACAAAATTCGATGTTTTTTCAACATTACTAAAATGGTTCGATTTTCAATGATCCAATTGCAGACTGCAAGGGTATACCAAGTTTCTTTCTCGTTTATTATTATTTATTTTTTTGCGTGATTTGATTTGATTCATTATCTTACTTCTATGATTGATCTTTCATAAATCTAGGAATAATTTGAATAATTTGTTTGTTTTCAACTTTCTGTCTGTCATCTATCGTTTCGATTAACAAGCCGCGATAGGGAACTGAACGCCCCCACCAAAACACACCCCTTTGGGTCCCTTAGAAGGCAGATCTATCGACATATCAGTTTTTGGAGCAGCGAGGCAGGGATCAGAGGAGCCCGATCGTAGACCTTGTCTATAAATACTACAAAACTAGTCGGTGAAAAGTGGGCGATGCTGGGAGGGTGTGTATATGGGTTTGTGCATGCGGTGTTAATTATCTCATCTGTCTGGTGGACACGCTGAAAACAAATGTTAACTAATCGCAGCAGCCTGGCCACAAATCTAAATTCGAAATCATTAAATTATTGACTGATAGTGCCCGGGGATCCGTGCAACGTGAGCGATTCTCGCTAGCCGGCTTGACAGCGGCGCCAATTCCAGACTTGGGTCCAGATTAGGGCCTAGAGGAGACCCGACCCATCTTGGGATTTTTATTTTTGCTGGGCTGGTGTGATTATCAGCTCTGATTAGGTGGGCGGGGTGGGGATCCGTTCAATAACAAAATCCGGATGGCAAAGTTCCCTCTAAAAATACACTACGATTCGGTAACGCCTTGAGTTTCTATTTAAAGCCATCGATCGCTGATCTGTTAACCTCCACCAAGCGGAACTAGGTCTGATCAGACGATCGATCAGCCCAGGTGCAGCCCTCGAGTGGGTGTACATACCTCCATTCCATGTCCAAGTCCAAGCTTAATGCAGCAAAACAAACCAAGTATTTTAGAGCTCTTATCGCTAACAAGAGATTTTAAATTTAAAATCGCATTTACGGCATAATTAATATTATTATTTCGGGAATTTTAGACCACCAACATTGCATGTACATATGTATGTTCTGGTATCAGCGCTAAAAATTAATAATTATACCTAAAACAAGTCAAAAGAAATTCTCAGTAATAAAAACAGAACATTCAAGGCTACACAAAAAAAAAAAAAAAAATAATAAATATATAAATGGGAAAATAAAATATAACAAGAGAATGAAGAAAGAACATAACAGAACATATATAATATTTCGGTACTCTTAATCAGGTTAAAAATTAAGTAATAGTCTCCAGCTTCAAACTTTTTATTACTATTAAAATTATTTAAAATTATAAGTAATCCAATAATTACTTCGAACCAAAGTATAAAAATACTGCTGAGCCCAAGCCGGACTTTCCCCACTTATGTGGCTCCGCTTTATATGCATTATTCATGTTCATTAAATTTATTAATTGACCTTCCCCTGAAGCTCACACCTCTACACCTCCCTTTTGCACCATCTTCCACAAAAATAATGAAGAAACTAGGCCATCACAGTATATAGAGCTGATAAGAGGCTTGGGTCGGGGCTGATTAAACCTTGTCCAGAGATTCTCGAGGAAAACCAACAAAAAAAAAATAAATAATAAAAAAAAGGCAAGAGCGAAATTTAAAATTTAGTCATTGAACTTAACATTGAGGAGGCGGATGGGAGCACCAACAAAGGAACGGGAGGAAGTGAGACAGCAGTATTTTTTATTTGCTATTTTAGTTGGTCGCACGCCGGGCTGGCAACAACAATTTAATCTCCCCCTAATTTCCCCTAATCAACGTCCGTCCCGATGGATGAAGGAGAAAAAAAATTATAGACAAAAGATAAAATAGAGCCTTGCTGATTTTAAATCACAATAAAATGCGCAATTTTTGTTTGTAAAAAATATGCAACTATTTAATATCGCTTGTTTGGTTCTTAAAGAATGATACGATTTCTTGTACAAGAAGAAAGAGAATTTTTTTTAGGTTTGTTTTATTTTATTTATTTACAACTGCGTTGATTAGTGAACGTTAACTAATCAGATAAGACATGCAGTTATTATCGCCGGAACTGTTAGCTTCACTTTTATTATTCCTTTTGCAAATTCCAATCTACCATAAGTTTCCAGACAAGCCCCAATTAAGGTTTATTATGTTCAACCCAGTAAAAGTTTTATGTCACATTTTAAGGTACGTGAGATCTTAGTAAAGACCTTTTACAAATGTATTTATTTTTTTATTTTATAATAGTAATAATACTACTACTAGTAATACTACTTAACAAAAACATTGTTTACAAAAGGCAGCAGATAATCCCATTGAACTTTTCTGAACTTTATTTTTTGCTCCCGGTTTGGGTGGAAAATTTTCAGAGACATTTTTCCTGCGATTATTTTGATGCACATGTTTTTTTTTTTTACAATCGTGTTACCAGTAAGTCTGTTGTAATTTATATTTAAACATGAGGGTATATAATTTTACAAACATATACTTACACTCAGAGCAAATAATAGACAATTTAAAATGTATTTAAATATGAAGTTACATGGACTTTAGTTTAGGATACATAAACTTTTTATTAAAAAAAGGCTCAGATATTAATGACAAATAATAGTAACTAAATATATTGCAGAATATGCAAAAATACAAGATTTAAAACTCAAAGAAGAAAATGTAACTCCAAATCACCAAAGCACTATTAAAATAAAAAACTGTGAAATAATGTTTGTCAAAACAAGTCTTAATAGTGCTCATAAAACATTTTAAAAAAATTTAAAAGATGTAAGGGATATATTTCAGCCTTATCCCATATTTAAGAATTTATTTCGATCCCAACTCTTTTGTCAGGGTATTCGAACAAACGCTTTTGTCCAGACAACCTTGCATTCCTACTTATTTCAATATTAATTTTAATATATATATATTCAGGCATTGATAATCCAACTCAACTGGGTTGAGACCTATGCGACTCGTTAAGTATAGCAAATTAACAAATATTTTAATGACCGGTCTTCAAGGGAGTTGCTTAAAAGATTTCCACTTCAACAATTTATCTGCTTAACGAAACATTTTACAACGAAATTTTACACGGCTGGGAATCCTTTTTCCATGATATTGGTTTCAATTAACTAATACATAATAAAGTATCTAATAAGTAGACGTTTACAAAGAAAAATAAACAAGTTTCCCTTCGACAAACTGTACATAAGGAGACTTTGAAACCCACAATGGAATGAAAATAAACATTTGAAGTGCCTAACGTTTGTTGGCGATAATTTTTTTTTGCAAAGTTCTATATAAAGTTCAATGGCCCTAGGCACCTAGAAAAACTACAGACCCAAAGTAAGTCGATAAAAAAATCAAAACATACTGATGGAAAACCATCCGATTTTACTCAAGACTGCAGACTGACCTCTCCGCCAAATGGAAGGTTAATTGAATCAAAATTTGTGCCAAAATTCAAAGTGCGCATTTGTAGGATTCGCAACATTTTCTCTAGATACAGAAATCTCAAGAGATTCTGTCTGAGAAATCTCAGGAGCCCACTGACTCATTCGACGGCCATGTAAATCGCAAACTAGTCTATGCGTTTCTACTTGTATCTAGAAGCAGAGTGCTGCACACTCCGAGATACATACAGGTCCCCATCTACAGATTCGTTTGTATCTGGCAGTGCAATGCACGCATTTAACATTGAATGCAATGTTTGAGCATATTTCTGAGGTTGATTTTTCTCCTCTCTCACTTTTATTTTAATGTCGCATAAACCGGAACCATTAATCAACATTTTCAGGGGAAATGGCGGGATGGGGAAATGATGTTCATTGGGTTTTTTTTTATAGTTATCGCTGATCGCGAAGAAAGGCGGAATTGTTTATATAGTTGGGGTCGTTTTTGTATTGTTTTATTGAAGTTCCGTGTCCAGGAAAATGTTTTGTAAATCAGTTTTAGAAAAGTTAAATTATATTAAAGCTTTCAAACAACATTTCATTTTGTATCGTGTACCTGCAAAGCATCCTCTTGATGTTTATTCACAATAAACACGAATAATATTTTTTTTTATAAAAGCAAATACTTTTCTGAAGGACCTACTTGTGTTTTGAGTAAACTAAAAATAAATTTCAATCACGCCACATCTTAAAACATTTGCTGTTTCTTTAATTGCTTATCAAGTAGCCGAAATTATGCAAAGATATTTTATCAGATGACAGGTACAATAATGCAATTTGTGGAACCTGTCAATTAGCTGTTTCGCCCAAATGTGGATTATATTGGGCAGGTGTTTACTTTTTTGGTAATATCAAGTTTTAAATAACATCTGAGAGATAAAAAGAGAAAGGTTAAACTTAAGAGATAAGCAAAAATTAGTCAAAAAAGGTTTTGGAGATAGGAAGACAACAAACAAAAGAAATCTAGGGAGTCTGTTATCTGTCAACCAACTTATCATATTTATTTTTTTGTTATCATATAAGAATATTCCTATAATAATTATAACCTTTTCTACATTTTTAATTATTTTTTTTCTTCTGTGTCTAGTTTTTTTATACTGTTACTTTCTCCATTCTCAAAGTCAAGTAAAACCCATTGGAAATTCTTTCTCTGATTATCTTACTTAGTCAAGGTGTCGCGTGTTAATTACTTAATCAAACTGCCGACAGGTATTACAAAACGCAATTGAAATTCAAACACATTAGCCACAGTAAACACTCGACTTGTAGAAACTCTCCAGGGCCCATAGACTCCGACAAGCAGATGTTGATAAGTGGCACCCTTCTGTTTGCTCGGTGATTAACATGGGAATAATGAAGAGGTTTAGTCTGCCTATTTTTAGGATGTTGTTTGGGGAGTTCTCAATCGGGGTTTATGGTCATTATCAGCAGACCGACCGACACGCGATATCAGACGGTGCGGCGTTAGCGCCTCCCGTCTGCCCAGATAATTACTCTATATATGTATGTACATATATACAAGGTATACAGATACTGCGACTTGTAGAGCCGGGCCCGTCTGGCGATGTCAATGGAACTATCGCCCCACGATTATCTGAGGCAGCCGGCGAAAACGTGATCAGTTGTGGTCGGGTTCAGATGCGGCTGCTGTTTGCCTGAAAGCTCTCTATAAAAGTGTGTACGCGCGTGTATATATTTGCATAATAAATCGCATAATTAAGTTTATTTTAATGCTGATCGCCGAGTGTCGATCCCCGATCCCTGATCGCCGATCGCCGATCGCTGATCGCAATAGTTGCAATGGAAAATTACGCGATCGCATTGCGAGCAAAACACGCAACAAAATCAAACGGAACTCTCGAGCTGTGACCCCGTAGAAAAAATTGTAAAGGCTCCTTTAATTTGGCAATCCCTTGCCTTATAGTATTTATAGTAGAAATTTATTTGCGACTTTTCCGTTTCCGCAGCGGAAGAACTCATTTTCACAGGAAAGTAGTTTGCCAAAAAAGAAATTCATGCAATGCCCAGTAGTCGTAAAGTTTGAGGGTTGATCATTTTTCTTTAAATAATCTTAAATATTCAACATTTAATTACGAGTAAGATTAAAGTAAGATTTATTTCGAAGAATACAATATTATTTCCAGATAAGTTTCTTCTTTTAATTCGTAATTGGGAATTTTTCAAATAAATATTTCACTTAAATATTTCAGATGAAGAAATGTTTTTGCTATTTTTCCATTACTTTCTATACTTGTGGAGAATGTAGAGAGCCCCCAATTAGAAATGATTTATAAGAGAGCGCATGAAAAAGTAAACAAATCCAAGTAGTGGGCATGGTATTGTCAAAATATATGCCACATCCTCCGCAGCCTCTGGTTTCTTTCTTCATTTCGCCGATCACGCTTCGATCAGGTGCTCTAGGTCAGTTACGGCATGGCGATCACTCTGCAGCGGTCTGTCTGTCTTGTGTCGCGTCCCAAAAATAAACCAGTTCTATATTTATGATTTAAGTTTATGCTGCGCAGTTTATCAGCACTTTTTCGGTGGCGATCTTTCGGGTGAATGTATTTCAAGGCGGTCTCTTCAATTCGACTGCATTCGGATGATAAGGCGCGAATTCCGCTCTGGTCGCGCGCCTTGTGTCTAAATTTAAATCACTGCCAGAGGCCTGAAACTAGTCTATATACTAAGTAAAACATGCTCTAATCGGATCTACAATTTGTTGAATTTTCACCGATGCTGATAACCAAGCGCCGCTGGCTAATAATGTGGCCCGACTGATTTAGATTGCTCGCCCAGTTTCATCAGACGTTTTGCACGGTTTTTCGCTGTGGATTCCCGACGCGTGGTTCTCTATTTTGACTTTTCTATTAATTATGCTTCGAATCAGCTTGTTCTGCTTGGTTTGGGTGTATATTTTTATTGCTAGCGAATTGTCTAGACACTGGGAATCAGCGGTACCTTTCCACATTTTTGCGTGTGAAACCTGCGAAATAATTGTATGTCTTATTTGGACTCACGCAGCCAAGGAATGATGTTTGATGATGGAAATAAACCGAATAAACATACGATCCCATTGAATAAATTTCGAAGTATTTTTTTGAATATTCAATACGTTGGATACATTTTATTTAATATATATAACATTTTTGGTTTCAGAATACATAAAAACGAAAATGCATTTTAAATCATATAAAAAAAAAATTATTGATATTGAAAATAAGTTTATATATATTTTTGTAATACTCGAAAAACCTAACCCTTATTTTATTAAATCCCAATCCAGAGTTCCCTATCCCCATATGACCACACCTTAAACGAGAGAAAAATGGAAAGTCGCCCGCATAAATTGAAAAATTTTAATGGTCCCGAACGACATCCGCTGAAACCAACGAACTATAATTACAACAGCATCCACGAGACTCTTGCATGTTGAAAAATATGAAAATATGTACTAAAATAGACAAGATAAATTTATGTGAAAAGTGTGTGCCACTAAATTTGCCAGCGGGTGCAGACAGCGGCTCGGGGGAAATGCAATTTCAAGTGCAACCAAAGAGAGACGACAACTTGCAGAATGATCGCGGAAAAGAGCAGAAAAAGAGAAAAGTTTAATTAAGGAAGAGAAGAGCGAAACTCACTGGGGGGAGTAATAGTAATAAGGGTGGGAAGGGAGACTGCAGAGACCCTGTAAAAAATTAAGGAAGAGAAATGCCTCTTGTAAAAGGCGTAGGTATAGGGGGATTATAATATATATTTAATTCTTAAGTTAAATTAATGCTGAACAAGTGGATACAAATATGTTAAAATTACACGTTACTTTAATAATAACTTTCCGATTAGTTTACTCCTTCTTTAAAGTTATTAAAACTAAAACCCCCGTCTTGAATACGTTTAATGTTCCAGTTTCTTATTTTATTTATCAGCTAGGAGTCCGAAAAGATACATTTTTAATGAGGTATTATCAGCTAACAGAAGTAATTGAAAACCTGTCTTAAAGAGTTAATATTAATGGTGAGATTTAGACGTACACTTTTAAGAGATTTAAAGCTATAATCGACCATATTGTTATATTTGCATTAAATATTAATTAGAAACTCGTCCTTATGCCCTTGGTCCCCTATATCGACACCCCTGGACGATCTCATATGCTCTACTCACATGAAGTGACCGGCAAACTGCAACGAGCCACTCAAGTAACCACTTCTTTATGCACGCAGGGATCTCTCGAAACCGGCTTTCAACTAGGCAAGCAACTCAGCCGGCCGGCCCGGCTTTTCATCCTCCTTCTCTTCAAACACCCCTCTACACAACAAAAAATTAAAAAGATTTAAGGGAATAAGATAACTACTTTATATTTAAATCAATTTTTTTTGTTTTAATATATTTTGCATACATTTTGACCTTTTATTCAAACAGTTTCATTGTGCTGGCCTTAGAATTTCCAATTCTATTACAAAAGTAATGGTAACATATGTTAAATAAGAAGGCTACCTTTCTACATCTTAAGAGCTCGAATTTTACCTTTCTTAAATCTTAAAATGTTAATTTTAGACTTAAATATATTTTTTAAAATTATTTTTCAGTGCATCCAATGAATTTAGCCGGTTGACTCTACCTCCGCCCACCGCTTTTAGCCCCCTTTAGCCCGCTCTTACAGTGAATTTCAATGAGATGCTGAGTTGGCAACCGAAGAAGAAATTAAGAAAGTGCGCATTCAAAGTACGTTTTTTTGTTTAACAGTCGTTGGAGACACTCGAGAGACAAAAAGCGTGAACCCTTCAGAGAGTTGCATTATCATGCGGTTCGAGATGTGATTTGAAATCACGCATTAGCAGAGCATTTCTCCGATCCCGGCACGAAGAAAAAACTCAAGATCCAGGCACAGGCACAGAAATACCGCCATGAGTGAATGCTCAACCAGCACGCACACCAAACACCACTTATTCCGTAGATAAAAGTAGCTCTCTATATAAAAGAGGTCCGAGCAGTTGGTGGGACTGCATTTCTGTGTGGAGTTTTGACTGCACTCGGCGGTTTCCGCTTGTCTGGGACATTTTTTCTCTTTTTTTTTCATCTTGATGTGGGTACGACAGATATCATGTGGGTCGAAATTGGTCTGGGGGCCTAGATGAAAAAAGAAAAGGCGACGAGGAAAATCAATTCAAATGGTTCATTAGTTGTTGGTCTGTGGAATTTTAAGCCCCTTTTACAGGTATTCAAATTATTTTCAATTTATATGAGTTTTTATTCTCCAGAAATTTTTATGCAAATTCATAATCAAGTTAGAATTTTGAGCCATTAATAAAATATATACAAAGTTCTGAAAACCATAGTTAAGGAATACTTACTTAACTTTTTAAAATCG
This sequence comes from Drosophila tani, assembly GCA_008042535.1. Lineage (NCBI taxonomy): Eukaryota > Metazoa > Arthropoda > Insecta > Diptera > Drosophilidae > Drosophila > Drosophila tani. Next base: position 10,958 of record VNJO01007129.1, read on the forward strand.
CCTATAATTCCCTCAAATCACCTGTTTCTTTGTCATTTTCAATACTCTTGAACCAGTTCACTACCTGTCTGTTCAGGGTTTTCTTTCAATATCACAGAAAATATCAAAGTTGTAAAATAAGTCTCTTAGCCAACATCCGCTTCGAAGGGCTAATTGATTTAGAAATGACAAGGGAACTACCTTACATAAAAGAAATGCGTGGGCAGCAGAAATAAAAAGAATCAAAAATCGACTCAAAAATCTTATTTTGAGTGGAAATGAAAAAAACTCAACAGAAGAGTCAAATTTTGGGGTGAATATAAATCTTTTAGAGAGCAGATATTTCTCGCAAGAGAATTATTCACCATAAAGAATTTTAATAATAATATTAAAATAATTTCACCTAGCTTTTTGGAACCTAAAATTTTAAAATAAGAACATAATTTTGATTTAATTTATATAGGCTTAGTAGATTTTTAATTGTTAACATTTTTTTACTAGCTATTCTTCAAGGTATTAACTGATCAGATAGTGGACAATGGTATATAAATGATCCAACAGCTGAAAAGCGGAAAAAGTGTTTGGCAAATTCCCCTGAAACTCAGACGCCATCCACGAGGCGGGAGATTCCGTTTATAAGATCGGAACAGAATGCGCAGTGATCATGTCTCGAGGGCCTGACACCCGTTTTGACTTTTGTCACCACCGGCGGCGCCAAAACTAATCAAAGCAACTAAAACTAAACCCAAACTACCATCACAATCAAACGAATAATAATATTAAAATGCAATCGAAAAATGCAAGCCACGTAGAGCCCGAGAGAGAGAGAGTGCCCGAGAGAAGGCACGGCTCTTCTAGAAAGAGAGTAACGCGCTCCCTCTTTCTCTGTGTGTAAGCGATCGGTCTTAACGGCAAGTAGCACCTACGAAACATTTTCATTCGTTTTCGCAGCGCCGAAGCGTACGGTTCATAGGAGGAGCGGAACGGAACGGGGAACGCGACGCGAACTATATGTGTTGCTGTTTTTTTTTTGTAAATTTAAATTGTTAAAAAAAAAAACAAACGAAAAATATTAAGTAATAGTTGAGAAAAAGCAGCTCGAAAATCAGTCAAAAATCGTTCGTTGTTCGTTGTGTGCGTGTGTCCACGAAAAGTGCCCCCACATCGGAGGATTTTAATAAATTCAATTAAAGTCCGTTTTCATTGTCTGACGCACACGCGTGATGCACAAATGAAAAAGTAAAAAAAGGTTTTAATAAAAAATAATACAAATCACATCTCAAAGAAAAGTGATTGACAGCACAAGAAAAAGAAAAAGAAGAGTTCCTTTCCTCCTTGCCCACAAGAAGCAGCAGAAGAAAGCAAAGAGTAGACGCCGAAGAGATAAGAAATAACGGTTAGTGGCGAACTTCACCCCAAAACATAAACAAAAGTAGAAACTAAATCAATGCATTAAAATTATATGAAAGTGCAGAGCTTATTATTTAAATCATGCCAATATATAAATATTGATTTAATATTCGCCCAATCAACATTATTATTAACCATTTCGGACCTTTCTCCCCTTGTAAACATCATTAAAAAAGATTCCCACCTGCGATTAGAGCCATTCCAAATTACATAAATATATTACTTAGCGCTCATGCATTCCACTTTACATATTATTTGCCAATTAAAATTTTATTTATTGCCGCCTTGCTGTTTTTGCTTCGATTGAAAACAAAAACAAATCGTTTAATTTTCTATATATTTTTTTCACAGGGGCTTCCAAACACATAAAGTTCCTTGTTTGTAGAGAACATTTTGTAATCAGAGCGCAGATCGAAGCCCTATATATAAAATGATTTCACACAGTCCGCCCATATTCAGTCACAGTCCACCCGTTAGTTTTCTGGCGGACTTCATGAGCGGACATCAGCGTCAATCGTTAAAGTAAGTTTACAAAAAAAAATAAATAAAAATGGAATAAATATTCCAGCCACTTGGCCTAATTTATTACTAAATTGATTTAAGTGAACTCACGAGTTTCGGCTGCCAATCAAAAGAAATTAATTAAGAAATCTAAAAGAGTTTTCGTCCGAGAGGAAAACTTTTTCACGTTTCAGTTTTTTCGATGTCACGTCTTAACATAAACTTTCTTTTCATTTTCTTATCGGTCGATAAGACACAGCAGGTATTTTTCTGATACATTTAAAAACAATTCCAACAGCTGTGTGTTAATGAAAGGATGTTAATTAAGCAGTCGATAAATTTGTGAGATTACATGATTATTAAAAAAAAACATCGTTGTGTTTAAACACTTCCGTTGTTATACAACAAAAGGGGTAATATAAAAAGTTAATCAAAATGGAAACAAAAAGAAAGATTAATTAAAGGAATTTTATTCGGAGATCTTACATATAATATGATGTTTAGTTAAATTACATTTATATTAAAGATTTCATTTTGTTTATAATTCGATTTCCAATTTATCAATTTTTTAACAAAAGGCCTCAATAACTAAACACTATCAATTCTATTCAAATAATGTAACAGAAGTGAAGGCGACGAATATTTACGAAATGTCTAAATGAAATATCGATCCCTATTGAGGTCTGCAAATATTGATGCAATTAAAACACCTGTCCCAGCTGTCGTTTAGAAACATTTAAGCCAACTGCTCTATGACTGAAAAAACTTGTATTATTAATACACAAAAAAAAAAAAAAAAACGTGAGAACATTTCAAGAACACGGTGATTGCAGGGGTACTAAAAATATTCCCGCGACTAAGGCTCGTTTCTTGGTTGACAACAGATTGGCGAAAATATGAAGTGAAACCATTCAAGATCAAGGCAAGGCATTCGACGGAACCAAAACAAACATTTCGCAGATGCTGAGGTGATCTTTTGTTAGTGTAGCCGAGAGAGATTTGGGTTTGGAGAATTGTTCACGACTCGGGGAGATGACGACGAAGAATCGCTCGCTTGGCGACAAATAAGCGCGTGGCGCTCCGACGAAACGTTCTTCTTTCTAATTTTTTTTCTCAGGGGCACACGAGCCACCCGAAAGTTATGACAAATCGGTAAAGGGAGGAAAGGGTATCTATATAGGGGCGAGGGCAATTGATCCAATAAAACAAATTTGCGGCGCTTCATTTGCTGCACGCGCTGCATTTTGTAGTGAGAATTTTATTTTTGGGGAATGATAAATACACAATAACAAAAATTCGTATAATTTATGGCGAGATATAGATGTGTGTATTGAAGCTAAAAATAAATATGTATATATGAAGAGTTGGGCCAGGCCAAACAAAACGAGCAAAAGAAACGGAAAAAGTCGGCGAAATAATCAGTTAAGATAAGAGACCTTAAGATAGAGCAAATCCAAGACAGCTAAAACCCTGTAAATCCCTTTTTATAATAGAAAACCCCGCTGGACGTCACTATCAACCTTTCTTATCAGGGCACGAGAGCGGCATGCCTTCGAGTAATCCCTAGCACTCCAACTGACTCAAGTAACTCAGCTGTTTCTGCGTCAATTCACTTGAAGTTTCTCAACGTGATTTGTCCACTACTGTTGAGGATTTCAGTACCAATTACCCATGATGAATACTTAAAATAACCAAAGTAACTCGGATGGAAAACACTTGACATTTTTAAGTTGCCAACTCAGGTAGTAAATATGCTGATATAGTGTCGAGACTGCAGCAATTAGCCAATAAAATCAGTGATAACGGCAGCAGCAGACGGAAAAGTTCTCATAGTCGGGCCCACGCCGAAAAAAGCGGTATCAGCATGGAACCAGCATATGTTCAGCATGTGAAAGTCCACTACAACTGGTTCGAGCCTTATCAAGCATTGACTTTGCTAGTTTCATAAATGTCTAGCCGAAAAATCTATGATAACTACGAAGGGGATGCGAACTGTGCCAAACGACTCTGTCTGAAAATAAATTTTCAGTGATGACTCAACGGAGAACCCAAACAAATATGCTTCAATTCAATATTATATGTATGAGCATTATTCCCCCCACGACAAACCAAAATCAAGTGGGGAGGTCGTGCGCAACTCTCCGCTGTCTTATCAGCGATGTTTCTTTATAGACAATATAAGTATGCGGGTATCAGGAGCAATATAAGTACAAGTACGAGTAGTATACATAGGCCTCCGGACAATGGAGGCAAATAATGTAGCAGTAAAAATTTTAAGCCATAGCTCTTATCAGGCCTGATAAAAGTGCAGCTTGATGCGTAGATGTCCCAAAATAAAAGACTGATCCGAGAGGTCCTCACTTCTTTATCTATTAAAAGAAAAAAGATCACGTAAATCGGTGAAGATGGCCAGCATCTGGTGATATTTCGAATGTACAAATTATTTTTAGCAATCGGTGTATTTATAAAGAATTAAATTAATTATTAAGACTTGATTTTGGATTTTATAAAATAATGAGAAAGGTTTTATTTGAAGTTTAATATATTTTTAATCGAATTTAATTTAAAGTTTAATAATATAAGAAACTCACCTACTTCCCTCTCTGTAATTGCAGCTACAATGACGAGCCCAACCGAGCGTCTCGCTACTGCCGGCCCCAAGTGATAACTCTGGCCTCCAAAGCCATGGTGAACAACGCCTCGGCGGCGGTCCAGGGACAGGGCCCCAGTCAGCAGAAGGCTGGCGCCACGCCATTGGGCGTTGGCAGCCGGTCCGGCCGGAGCTACCTGGAGCGCATGGCCTCGGCCCCGCTGCTCAGCAACCAGCCCAAGTCCTGTCTCAGCCGCAAATCCTGCCTGCACAAATCCCAGAACCCGAACAGTCCAGTGGCCAGCCCCACCACAGATCTCTCGCCGACGGACTTCGAAGGCGACGTCACGGACAGTGCCAGTCCCGGCTGCGTGTGCAGCAAGGATAGCGACTTTAACGGACCCACCCACTGCGAGCTGAGGTGAGTTGATAAGATTATTATATATACGTATATATAATTACATCATCATTGAGGTAACTCGATCGGAGGGCGGGTTCAGTCACTTTGACGTCAGGCCCTCGAAGGCAATGGCGCCGCACTTACTAAACCGCCAACTGAACTAGATGGGACTTTTGTGTGGGCTGAGGTGCAGCCAATTGTGGTCAGAATGGGCCTATAAGTGATTCATTCAGCAGTAAAGATATCAAGTAGATTCAGGGAAAATTGTAAGAAAAATGAGAGGGAGAGAGAGTTGGGTAACAGGAGAAACTGAAGATGGTTGGTCTGGGTAACTTGGTAGTCTGTGGTTGGGTTGAAAGAAAGTCGAAAGCTCATATCATATTTTATAAGATTTTATAAGACTTTATTATTAGAAAGAATTTTCACTTAATCTATTTGGAAAAAATATTAATAACAAAATAAATATAGAAAATTAAGGCATTAGAAATCATTGGAAAAAGCAATCCTAGAAACATAAAAGCACACCAAATAAAGCCACAAAAATGCCATTTCCTGTCCTACCATTTATAAACAAAAAATGTATCGTATTTAAGTCATTAAGGATAGTTCAAGTAAAAGCAAAAATCACATTCTCTTGGCAGTCAAACAACTTTCCCATAGACGTCATAGCCGAGCACATGTCACTGGGTAAATAAGAACAGAAAGGAAATTGCATACGGCACCCGGGCAAAAAGATCATAAAATATACTCTAGGGAAAATTTAGCTACATATATGAGCCAAAGCAATATGTTAGGCTAAATTTAAGAACATGCAATTCCACAAAAACAAAATATAAATTATCTAAATGAGTGCAGAAATGTGCCAAAAGCAAAACACGCCACTGCATCGCGAGCCGAGGGGCTCTATCTAGTATCTCTCAGATAAAAAACCGCACAGATTAAGACTGAAATCGGAATAGACGGAATGCTTCGTATAGACCCGAACGGCAAGGCGCCATTATTTTCGTTTTCTCTTTCTATATCTGTAATATATACATATATTCGAAATATATTATCGATTCATATGCGCGGGGCCCTGAAAAATAATATCTGCCCTAGAAACAAATTTCCTTCTTTGCACTTGAATTTGAAATTGACATTTAAAATAAAATAAAAATCGCTAAAAATACTTAAACATTTTTGGTGTGTAAATTGCGATAGAGAAAATTAATGATACGTGCATTTGCGTCAACTGGCAAGCACTATTTCTATTTGGGCAATGTCTAGACGAGGCATCGCGGGCTTACAACCTCACAGCCTCTCACACGATTGCAATTACCGCGTAATATTTATTATCAATGTAAACCTGGCGCTTGCTTTCAGTTTTTGTGTACACTTTGCGGTTGCGTATGTTATATGCCTTGTTTTATCAGTTACGAAATGCACTGTAGAAAAATGAAATAACTTTAATGTAAATAGTTAAAATGGGGAGGATCCCTCATTGACTTCCCCCCATTGATACATCAACAACTCATCCATCAATATCCAAAACATCGCACCTCAAACTGTCACTCGTTGGGACCTCTCTTGCTCCGCTTCCTTCAATCACATTTGACAGCCTATGAAAAAGCTTTCTTCTTTTTTTCATAATTACCTTCCCTCAAAAAAAAATAAAGAAAACCGAAAATCATCAAGATCAACCATTAAACGACGCAGACGGGTCACGTCAAGGCCGAAGAATTATTAGCCTAGAAGCGTGTTCGCTCTCAAGCGAAAGGCGTCATTATATTAAATACACACAGGTTTTTTTCGGGTGTAACGTAAACTAAAAATATTTCAACATTACAAAGCACACACAACCATAAGGTTATATACACATATAGACAGAGAGAAGATGGGGGAGATATGTCCGATGTTCATGCGATGCTCACGTGAATCGATCGGAAATGTGAGGCTGCGTTGTGTCTGCTGTAAAAATGTTGGCGCACCATCAGCCGAAAAATGTTGAAGAATTCTCTAAATAAATTACAATATATTCTCCCTTTTTGTTTTATTCACATTTTAATTTTATTCATTTTATTTGGCGGCATAAAAAGTCATTAAAGAAAACTAAAATCCAAATAAAACTATTTTCAGACGCTTACTAGTTGTGGACTTTGGCTCTGCGTAGGGAAAATGTTCACAGAAACTAAACGTGCTCAGGAAAGACATAATATTTTAGTGCGTACAAAATAGAAAAACCTGAAAATTTTGCCAAATAAAAGACGGAAATGCCTTGGTTCATTAAGCAAAAAAGAAATCTCGATTAATTGTAAGGTCAACTAGGCTGACCATCAAATTAGACAGTTGTAAAAATTCTAACAGGTCTTGGCAGAATATTTTGGGGCAGGTTATTGACTCACATTAAAATTGGGGGACTCGAGCAAGGCTGCAAGATGGGAAACTGCGGAATTGTAAAGTATTTTTAGGCATAATTTCCTCTGGTTTTTTGGATTTAAAAAATCCCTTTTTAATGCGTCCGAAACTTGTTTCTCCTTTCCCCCATCGGCGAGCTTAATGTGTGCCTTGCATATTGAGAAGCTGACAAATTTATGGACTTGTTGTAAACCGGACCCTCGAAATTAAATGCGATCCGTAATGCATACGGAATTGTGGCTGCCTTTTAGGTGTTGAACAAATGCATTCAAACTCGTTTCCCTTAGGGGAAAATGTGAACCAAGTGGGGGAAAATGAATGGAAATGTAAATTAATATTTTTTTTTTGTCGTATTTTATTATTTCTTCGGGCGATCTCTTTTATAGTTGACGACACGTTACAGGAAAGCGGCCAAGACCCGTCTGTGGTCTCTGATTTCTGATTTCTGGTTGGCCTGCTGGGCGTTGAGGCCCACACACACCAGATAAGCGATCGCCTCGGCAAGAAACCTGTTGAAGAAAATGCAGTAACAGCAGGCGCTGCGATCATGCCCTCGATGCGTGATCGTCGATAGTCGTCTCGATCCGTTTCGATCCCATTCGAGTCGAGTCGAGTCGAGGCGGCCTGACTCGGGTGGTGCGATCTCCGGCAATAAGTACTGCCAGCCGGCGTTCAATAAACAGAGAGCCAGCCTGGCAATAGCCAACAAACTGTTGGCTATTTGTACTTCTCATATATATTTAGCACTCGATGCGTTTTCCCCGGTTCTCTCCTCCAATTTGCAGACCAAATAAATGCTACCCCACGAGTGTGTGACCGTGGGCTGGGCTCCAACTGACGGAAACTTTTCAATTTCTCAGCGTTAGTCGGTTTATTTTGGTTTGACAACAGCGAAAAAGTGCTATTAAAAAGCGAGCCCCTAACAGGTCTGATTAGCCAAAATTAGTCCGCTATATCTTATCGATTTTATGGCCAACTTTCTAAAAAGTCATCGGTATATAGTGAGGCAATAAATAGAGCAGAGAACTAGGTAACTTGGTTTTTTAATATATAAAATATAAGAAAGGATATAATTCATCAAAACAAAGAATTAAAAAAACAATTTTAAAAATCCTGAAAATCTACAAATCATTAAAATTTAGGCCACACTTCACAGACATCATTTTACACATATTTGGGTTGGAAACTGAATTGTATTCGAATATTTTATATATCAACCAGACACACAGAAGTCTGTCTACATATAATTCATTATACACATAAAATATTTCAAGGGGCCAGACTCAGATTGGTTCTGTTCCAAATATCCGAAATTTTACTTAATTATTTCCTACATTTTAAATCATGAGTTACCCCTAACAGATATATCCTAGTGGGGCGTGTTTTTATTTACATTTAAGCCAAAGACTCGTGGGCAGAGTCGCCCAATAAAAGTGGCGAAAAGTAGGCGTGTTTTACATATAGATTAAGGCAAAAATCTTTGGCAAGACCGTACTACGTGACTGCTAAAAATAAAGCCAACAACATATCCCATACACATTACTCTTTTTATGACGCAGGGAATTTTTCGGGAACAGCAATTTTTGGAAGGCATATAATGATTCTCAAGAAAAGGGAAATCAAACTAAAGAAAAACTTTAAGCTAGCCGGGCTTTGGGTACTAGAAAATGCCAAACAATTGGCAGGCCGATAGAGAAGATCTTCTTATCTGACAGGAGCTGCAAGTTAGAAAAAAGAAATGCTCCTAAAAAATGAATTTGGCAACGACGCAGTTAGCTAAACTAAAAGTCAAAACAAGCCAATAAAATGAAACTGTTTAGCTTAAAATAGAAACCTGCTCGGGCAAAAGAAGCGGAGTCAATGACCATTGAGTAATTAAATACATATTTCCAAATGGGGGGGTCAAGTCAAACTGATAATGCCGGGGTCAAATCTACATTTCTTTTAAATATATATTTAATTAATGAATAGGTAATTTATTTATAATATATGGGGATGTACTCATCTGATGGCATTTCTTTTCTTTTCTTTTTCGCTTGGCAGTCGTGGCCCCAAAAAGCATGTGATCTTCGCCGATGATGAGGGCCTATCGCTGACCGAGGTTCGTGTGATGTCCGAACCCTCGAACGTGCCGCCCTATTGGAGCATGAAGTTCTTGGAGCAGATAACACAGGGCCTGGTCAGTCCACATCCGCCAGATCAGTGGACGGTGGACTTCAAGCAGCCGGCCTCAGACTATCTATCATTTAGGTGAGTTTATATAATTAAAGCAGAATATTATATATACATATATTATAAAATGAAGATTTTCTTATTAAATTTATATAAAAAATTTCCCTTTAAATATCTTCTTGATTTTTAGACAAAAGATAGAGCGTGACTTTGTTTCCCTGGAGAATGTGATCGTCAAGGATGAGGAGTCGATTGTGGTGGGCACCATCAAGGTGAAGAACATCGACTTCCAGAAGGAGATCATTGTCCGTGTGACCTGGGATGACTGGAAGAGTCAGCAGGACATCTTCTGTACATTCGCCAGAGCCTATGGCCCGGCCACCATGTCGTCCCATGTCGTCTTCGATACATTCTCCTTCAAGATCACGCTGCCGCCATCCTCGAAGCGCCTGGAATTCTGCATCTGCTACCGCACCAACGATACAGAATATTGGGATAATAATGATGTGAGTTTTCTTACCAAAATATTTTGAATATTTTATATTTATTTATTTTTATATTAGGGTAAAAACTACACCATCAGCAAGCGATCGCCCTTTTATTACAACGCCCTTTCGCCCTATGATAAGGGACAGAATCGCAACTCGAGCCAACAAATGCGGTCCACCCTGACCGATGCCTTGGCCAAGGTGCACGACCAAAATGGCTGGCACCAGGAGCCACATACGCCGTATTGGTAAATAGATTGCCTGGGCAAAGGGGAAGTGGACTTCCCGGACCCCGAGCTAAGCAAAGAATTAAGTTTCTCATTTAGGCCACATGAACAGAATCGGAAATGATTTAAATTTTAATGGACAGTGTTGGGGACAGAGAGAGAGTCTAAAAGATTTAACCACTAACGAAACCTTTTTGTTTGACTTAAGCGTATAATCCTGGTACAAAAATCCCAATTGAAATGTGCCATCAATCATAAATGAGATATAGGTGGGCCCCCAATAACTACTTCTATTAGGAATGAGCCCGAATTTATATGTTTTTTGACTTTTATCAACTTTAATCTTTTAAAATGTTTTATGTTCGATTGTAAAAACCTGAAAAACAGCACGATTTATATATGTTTACCTGTGTATGCCTGTGTGATTGTCTACAACTCTGTATAACTGATATTAGATTTAAAACGAAAGAAAAACCTATAAAAAAGAGGGGAGAAGAGATGAATTTTGAGGCGTGAAGTATCCTAGCAAATCATTGTTTCGAAATTTTCTGCAATTGCAAAATAAAGAAAACAGAAAAAAAAACAACAAACAAACAAAAACCAACACAAATATCAAAACAAAATATTAGACCATAAGCTTATTCGTTTTATTATTTTCCCCATTTTTATTTCCTTTCATTTCATTATACAATTATTTCCTTTTTTGGTTATTTGAAACGCTAAGACTGAAATGGCTTGTTACGGAGAAGAAAACACGCCCTGCAATATAATTATGAAATAAAATTAACTAAAAGCACAACAACAACCGCAGAAAACAAACAGTTATTTGTCCTCATTGTTTTGTGTGATCCAGAACCCCGACTATATAGTCTATATATACACCTACACCTAGCTAGTCTTAAGCGATTTGTACATACAGAAGCAAAAGCGAAAGCGAAAAAATATATATACCAGAAAATTGCCTGTTAAATACATTTATATACCTATGAGTTTAGTTAAGTAATGATGTCTAGCTTGTAGTCCTTAGAGGTTATTTAGTTAGTAAGCAAGACTCAGCCCAACTGACGTAACGTGAATGAATCGACTATATATATGTGCCCATATACATATAAAGAACGTACTCTATGATTATTTAGTTTTTAACTCAAACTTATGACACAACGAGCCATTATATTGTCTTATTCAGCTCATTGCTCATAAACAACAAAATAAATATACTATTTTTGAAAAAAAAACCTGTTTTATTTTATGTTTAAGTAATGGAAGGTAATAGCAGAGATAGCTGCCGAGTTTAATTTTGTAATATCCCAACAAGGAGAGATCTTAACACTTCAGTATACTTTATAAGTATTATTTATAAAACTGCAGTTAATTACATTCTTTTAATTTATACCCTGGGCTGCATTTTATTTTATTTAAAAGAAAAGTGTTGTATTCATTCTGCTTTAGAAAAGCTATGACTTAAAAAGTCAGCAAAGCTATACTAATTTATAATCTGTAGTTTACCTGCTTCCTTATTAATATTTTTATTTTTTCAATACAAAATATTTACCTATTCCCATCTTCTTTTTCCCCGTACTAGGGCATAAGCAGAGCGTATTTGTCACTACTAAAATAGACAGCATTTAAAACCCCCTCAAAGATCACGACTGGAATTGAAATCCGTAATCTGCACATTAAAATTAATCATTAGAACTGATCCCAGCGATCTTCTATGCTCAACTCGTGCATGCATCTTGCCTCCCATGGGTTGGGTTCATTAATAGGCCCCATTAAAGCCCCGCTTTCAATGTCAGGAACGAGCACTTGCGTGGGTCAAAGGCTATCGCCGCGAGACTCTCGACGTCAGAACCAGTTTACGGGGAAAAAGAGTTGCAATAGATTAGAAAAAACGCATCGATAGTAGTGGTTTTTATGTATTTTATAATTTAATTTATTCAGAGTGCATTCTGTTTGGTGAACGGAGCGGGGGTCATACAATTGAAACAGCATAATATCATATTCGCTTGTGTGTGTGGCGGGGCTAACAGGGGGCTGGCCAACAAAGGGACAACATACGGGCATACTTTCCAGCGGAAACTAGACTCACATTGGGGAATATAGATAAAGATATAGTATATAGCATATAGCATTATATTTGTATATGGAATTGAAATACTTTGAACTTGAGTAAGACAGAATGTTCAGTGACTAAAGTTAGGAAAACGAATCCTTTTATATATCGTGTAGATAATTGCAGTGACATAGAAACGCATGAAGAATGGCTTGTTCCTGGAATGTACACACGCAACATAGATCTTGAAGAGATGTAGCTCTTTCGGCGAAATAGCGTTAGAAAGTAAAAGTATGCTGCTCTCCTCCTCAGGTTCTGCCCGCAATCGCGCTAAACTGGATCAACTCTGTGTGGTAACTGCGACTAATCCCATCTTATTCGGCCTACTGCTTGCCCTTCAGGCTAGCGGGCATCTCTGGTGGCGGCGGGCGGGGAATGCCGAGGGCAACCTTGACACCATCGTAGATGAACCATTGCAGAGCGGTCAGGGTACCGATCATAATGATACGTGGCGTCAGTCCATTCCACATGCCCTTGAAGCCCAGCGACTTGGCCACGCTCACAGCGCTGGCTCCCTTGGTCTGGTTCAGTTTGGACACCACAACGTCAGCGGGATGCGAGACAACGGCACAGAAGACACCGGCAATGTAGCCAGCGGCAAAGGTAACGACCAGCTGCTCGCCCTTGCTGCAGTCGGCACGGGGCTTGGGCACCACATACCTAAGAGGTGGGAGAATTGCGTCATTAATATCAATTTAAATGCGTTTAATTGGATGTTCTAGCAGGGGATTTGTTTAAGAATAGTTTACGTTCTAGCTTTGTCTGGATTTATTGCTTTGTTTCCTAACATTACATAAGACAATAAGCATTAAACTTTATTGATTTTTCAATTTAAAACTACAAAATTATGATAAGTTAAGTTATAAAAATAGCGATATCTAGTCTCGATAAGAACGAGTTATCTGTCGAGCCAACAACTTATCAGCTGTTAAGACGTCAGCGTTTCTTATCTGCTGACTGGCGACGCGCTAACAATTAATTTTCACCTAGAGAATAATTTAATTACTTGTTGGAATCAAAAGCAACTTATCCGGAACTAAATAAAGTAATAATTTTGGCATTGCATTTACAATTTTAAAATATATAAATCTCTTTAGCTTTACGCTTATTTAAAGCCTCTTTCATTTAATAATAAAAGTGGACTTTGCCCCGATGAGGGAACTATTATGAATCATGTCTGAATAAGCTGAATAATCAATACAAATTGCTACGTTTTCTCTTTCTCTCTCAATATAAACAAATCCCTCTGCTAGAAAACCCCCTTGATATCAAACTCACTTGTACAGCAGCTCCACGGTGCGCTCGAAGCAAGCGAACTTCATCATGGTGTATGGGATCTGTCGCATCCACAGTGGCACCAGACCCTTGTAGAAGGCATTGATGCCCTCATCCTTCAGCATCTTGGGCACAGCCTCGCGGAAAGTGTTGGCGAATCCGGGCACGGTCTGGATCTTAACCTTGGCGGCCTCGAAAGGCGCCAGAGCAATATCGGCAAAGAACTCAGCCGAGGCGGAAGCAGCCAGATACAAGGAGGTGCGGTACAGATAGGCATTCTCCTCGCCAATGATCTCGGAGTACTTAACCTTGAACAACTCGTACAGACCGAACTTGCAGAGACCCTAAGGGTTAGAAAATCATAATTAATTATTAATTAACTCTATTATAAAATCTTTGTTAATAATGTACACAAAAAATACGAAGAGATATGGGCACTTAAGCAAAAAACGCCGAAGATTGATTGATTGGCCATTTTCTGGGTCTTATTAATCGCAAACGATCGGAATAGGTGCCACTTCTTTTACATATCTGTGTTAAATCCCATGTAATTGGGGCCATCAGGTGACCGTGTCACGTTTCCCCGCCCTCAAGTGATTATGCAACCCCCGTTTGCCCCGACGTACCTGCGCCGAGTAGCCCAACAGGGTGGGGAACCATCCCTTGGCCAGGCCGCGAGCTCCCTCCTCCGCCACGGTGACCTTGAAGCCATGCACCAGGTTCTTGTACTTGGCAGAGTCCACCTGCAGGCGGCACTTGACCAAATCCAGGGGGACCACAAAGGTGTGCGTGGTGCCGCAGCTGAGGATGCCACCGATGCCGCACAGCGCGAAGTACTTGTTGCTGCCAAACTCGCACGAGTCATTCGAGGAACTAGCGGCCGCTGCGATCTCGCGTCCCTGGATCGGCTGGGTCTGCTCCGCCACAAGGTTGACGGGGGCAGGGGCCTCACATTGCACGGCAGTGAAGGGGCTGCGGAAGGGCGAGTTCCTGGCGGTTTCGAAGAAGCTCGAGAACATCTTGATTGCTGGATCTGCTACGGGACAAGGTCGTCTGCAAGAGGAGGGAAAAGAGAAAGGAATCATTAGCTATGTGTATCAGGCGCCGCCAGACATGTGCTTTATCTAATTATATATATTTAGCGGGGCAATCAGCTGCTGGCCGCTTTTCTAGGTTACATAACGGCGTGCCGTGCCAAGAATTCCATCCCACTTACGGGGCGTCTCTTTGCGGCGAAATAAAAACCAAAGTTAATTTACAGAAATTTTAAAAAGATCTCAAGTCTAGTGTCAATTTTGTTTCCGATTTCTGACAGTATACTCTTATGCAATTTTCTCGACCCTAAATTTTCGCACTTACACTTCGTCGACGTTTTTGCTCGTGGGCGGGGATTCAAAGAATGGGGGGAGGGGACAGTGTGCCCTGCAGGTTTTCGGCTGAAATTCAGACAAAGAGCGGATTTTGTCATCCGCGGTAAATGGTCACACTAGGCGAACTTAACGTAATTAAAAATACGTAAGTGAACAAAAACGTGAAGATTTACGAAGTAAGTGAACAAAAACGTGAAGATTTACGACGTAATTGAACAAAAATGTGAAGATTTACGACGTAATCGGTGTTTAGTGTGCCCGATCAAATCGAAACGTAACGATTTTTGACGTAAGAAAATGCATCAAGCCAGTGTGACCGCGCCGAACCGATAGAAAAATCCAGAATACCATTGGGGATTTCTCCTCCAAGAGAACTGGTAACACCTAAATTAACAAGACATAATAAAACTACGTAAGGGAGCAAAACGTAACGAATCGATAATATCGGAGTCTGAAAAAACTATCGATACCAGGGCTTAGAGATGGTTGAGAAATTGGGAAAGTCCAATTTGAAACTTTGATGAAAGAAAGTGGCAAACTTTGCTATGACCACGAGCGCGGAAACTAAAAAAATTAGCAAATTGAAAAAATTTTGATTAAAAAGTAAAAAACTCGCGGACCCAAAGTATAAAATAATTAAAAACTCGAAATTATAAAAATAGAAATAAATATTTAACACATTTATTTATATCTTCTGAGAACAGAAATACTTCAACCTGAGAACTAAAAACTTTACTTATATTTTTTAATGTGCACAAAATTACTACGTAAACATTAAATATGAGTTTAGGCAACGAAAATAACGATCCAGAAATATTCCACTATCTTCGTAGTAAATGATTCAATATATTCCACTAAATAAAGTCAAGTCAAGTCCAAGTCTAGATTTGGTTAGCAAAAATAGCTAGATTGAGTCATAACTTGGCTAACAGGCATCCCTTCAGCCTACTTTTAAGAACACTTGTAGTAATTTTTTTTTATATTGGTTACTTTAAAACTAATTCCAAGCAGCGAGTGCCGCTTATAAAATACGTATACGTATATTACGTATACGTAAAAAAGGCTTGCAAATCAGAAAGAAGTTGCAATCATCGTTAAAATTAAATACGTATAATAAATAATAATATAACAATAACTAAACTACGATTACTCTTTTCTTCTCGTCGAAGTGAAACCAACAAATAAACAAATAAATAAAAACTGGCGTTTTTTATGGCTTTTCGTTCTTCCCGTCAAAGCAGCATTTCTTTCAAGCAAAAGAAGACAACACTGCCGCCGACGTCAGTTTGATTTTGGTTCGCCGCGCGATCGCACATGCGCGCGCACTCTAAGTTATATATTCCGATCCGATCCGATCCGTTACGAGACGATACGATCCGAGATCCGATTCTGCCCGTCGTCGCCGTGCCCGTCTTCTCCATTTCCCTCTCGCGCTAATCAGTTTGGCCAACGTTTTGGATCTGCGTACTTCGCGGCTAATTTTCAACTTAAAGAAGTGAAATAAAAAAACAACGAAATCAAGCAAATAATTGAGTAATTAAAGTTAAATGTAAGAAAGAAGTGCCTTGTGATTTTGTGTAACGGTCAGCTAACTGGACTTGGATCCACAAGAAGAAGTGATTGCGGCAAAAGTGTTTAACTAAATTGATAATGGCATAGTTTCGAAAGCTTGAGAGCCACTGGATGCGATTAACTGGTCGAATTGGGATTTAATACGACAGACAGGAAGCAAATATCGAAAAGTCATCCAAGTTGCTTGAATTAGCTTGCAATATTTTCCATGAGCGGAAAAGAAAGTTTGATTTAGGAGAATCGGAAAGAGATAACCCGTAAATAAATGACGCGGGAAATTAATTAAATTTGTGTAAATGTGGAGCTTTTATTTTATAGATACAAAATATGATTTGGCATTTAATATTTAAACATGTTAAAGTGATTGAAATAAATTTGAATAATTCAATAAATATTTACATTAAATATTACTGATAACTGTTCTATGTTAAAATTAAAACCATCGTCATCCAAAGTGATCTTTCCACCACATATTGCAGTGCAGATGATCTCACTGGATTATCACATTTTTATTAGCATCAAATGACATCAACTAAAGCGGAAAATATCAATTGTTGATCTAATAATATTCATTACAAATCGTTTATCGATCTAAGGAATTTTTTGTTTTTGATTTGATTTTGATGGATTTGTATCTTATAATATGAATATAGTCCAGTTCAAACTTAATAATCAAAGCAAAAATATTCGTTGGCTCTTATTTTTGGTTAATAATTTTACTCTAAGGTCCTCAACTAATACTTGAATATTTTTTTAATTATTCTTATGTGTGCACAAGACTAAATTAGTTTGTTAACTAACTCTCAAAGGATATCAATAGACCTTCTCAATACGTAT
>VNJO01007134.1:0-21091 GCA_008042535.1 Drosophila tani
ATAAAATCTCGTCCCAAAACTGTTCCATATGCCATCGATTTGTTCGCCACAATTAGTAACTCAAAATTAAACATTTCTTTATTGATAATAACGAAACATGATATTTTTCCGATTATATCTAAGGGGCTACCATTTAAGCCAACGTAATTTGTGAGAGTCTTTTCATTTGACTTGATATTTTGCTTCTCTAGTATGTTTTCCACGTATGACATCTTAACGAAACTAATTGGACTCCCAGAATCGATTAGGCATTCTAAAAACAAACATTGATTAGGTTCTGAACCAAAGTAAATCTTAAACGGTCTTACATATTCATTGCTGGGCACGAACTTCTTCTCAGTGCAGTGGTGAACCTGGTGATCCATACTGCCACATGCGTAGCAGGCTCCGTGCTCACGCTTGGGTTTGCGGCAGTCAGCAGCGAAATGTCCGATGGAGTTGCAGTTGAAGCACCTTTTTGGAGGGGCCGAAGCAGGTCCAATCCCGGCCGAATCTTTGGCCCGTCCTGATGAAGACAGTGGTGGCTTACGTAAAGCAACCTTTGCAAACGCTTGCAACAGCTGTGCAGACGAGTTAAAGCAGTGCATGTGTGCTTGTTGTCGCAGAAGAGTGTCGGGAATCCCCTCTATGATGCTGTCGATTAGCTCTTCGTCGTCCATTTGGATGTGTGTGGCTAGCAGTGTTTTTTCCTTGAAATATGTGGAGAAATCTTCGGACGGATTCCACTTGCGCCCTTGAAATTTGCGTCGAGACATTATCTTGCTCTTCTTACTATTAAAAGCCTCATCAATCTGTCGTAGTAGTTCATGAATCGGCAAAGTCAGCAAACTTTCGGATGAGTGCAACCAAACTTGAGCGCGGTCCTTTAGTTTCGACATCACTAACATGCGGATCACTTCATCGCTCAGCTTGTACATTTTCGTGATGGCATTAAGCTGTGCGATCCATGTGCTGACGGGAAGTTTGTTGTTAGCAGCACCGTCGTATGTTGGGAGCATTTCTCTGGCCATGGCCAGCAAAGAATTGTTGTTTACTGGTGTCCCCTCTGATCTGGCATCTCCGCCAGCGACGTTCTGCTCTGCTGTGGAGACATTGTTCTGGTTCGGTGTGGCAGCACTGTTCTGTTTCGGTATGGCATCACTGTTCTGACGCTGAGCAAATTCCATTCTCAGAATCTCGTTTTCCAATTGGACTAGCTCTAGCTGACGCTTTAGGGCAGCCAACTGAATCGAAACTTCGGGAAGATTTACCTCGTTTGCTGGTTCCCGATTGTGTTGGTTGTTGAGCTCCGAAGGCCTGGCGTTATCGTGAACATGCACGTTTATTTCAGCTATTGGGGAAGCCGCTCTGGCCTCATGTTCGATCAAGTCGCTTACGGTTGCAATGATGTTGTCTGGCGCCGCTGCTCCGGCGTCGCCGTGCTCCAGACCGCTATTACCAGCGTCATCTTCTGATTCCGCCATCGCCGGGCAAACTCCACGTGCTTCGGGGGGCACCCCATTGAGTCTCGCCGCAAGCGTTGCTTTATTTCCACTTTTCTGCATGTTGAGCCTTCCCAACCAATTGCGTAGTCCCGCCACGGTGTAATCGTCTGCACCGATGGTGTTCATTTTCTTTGTTGTTTGTAACACCACTGTTTATTTTTTTATACTGTTTTATTTGCTTTGTAGGTTGAGTGTCTGAGAACAAAAATTATTCTCAGTTATCCCACTTCTGAAATTGTAGGAGGCACGTTACTGTTCTCTTTGGCGGTCGCAAACGAAGTGTTCTTTATTTCATTCTCCTTAACCTATTGCATGTGTGTATTGGTGCGTCAGTTGCTGATCGTGCGAAAGGGACATACAGAGTAGTGTTCCTAAGCGCGACCTTAATGTGTGAGTGAGATGTATATATTGTTCTTATAACTATAGTATAATTCAGCTATGTATGTACAATAAATGTGTGAGTGTATAGGGTAGTGTGACTGTTTGCTACAATCGGTTAGTGTGGCTGCTTGCTACACTTGGAAATTGTAGTCTGGAACGTATTTCCCAAGTCAAAGATCTAGGTGTTTTGTTTAATAGCAATTTATGTTTTAAAAGTCATATCTCCGTTACCATTGGTAAAGCTAGGGGGGGTTTAGCATTCATAAAACGTTGGGCCAAAGAGTTCGACGATCCTTACATGTTTCCATGGTTCGCCCTATTTTGGAATATTGCTCAAGTATATGGAGCCTTCAATATATTGAGCAACAGTTTTTATTGTTTGCTCTTCATCAGCTGAATTGGGATCCGACTAGACACTTACCACCCTACGCATCTAGATTAAAACTAATTGATTTACAATCTCTAAAACATCGCAGAATGTGCGGTGGAGTAATTCTTTTACACAAACTTCTTACAGGTGAGGTGGACTCTCCCCTTCTCCTAAGCTACATTGACATCGCTGTCCCTTTGATTCACTCGAACTTTTCGCCCAATTCACTTGCCAATATGTAGATCAAACTTTGCCATTCATGAGCCCTTTAGGGTAATGTGTTCAAATTATAATTTGTTATATACTGTGGTTTC
The DNA here is from genome assembly GCA_008042535.1 of Drosophila tani. Taxonomy (NCBI): domain Eukaryota; kingdom Metazoa; phylum Arthropoda; class Insecta; order Diptera; family Drosophilidae; genus Drosophila; species Drosophila tani. The sequence continues at coordinate 2,550 of VNJO01007134.1, forward strand.
TTTCGAAGATTCAATTGTATGCATATCAAGTAAAATTTACTCCTTCCTGAATTCGAATAATTTGTAATAATAATCTCGCTTTGTTAAATTTTTTTTTTATTTAATATACATGTATTTTAGTAATAAGCTATGTTAAGGCAAGTTAGCAGTTCATTGTTAACTATAAACCAAATAAATTAAATTAAATTAAAATCCATATGATGTTCTAAAAGGTCATATTGATTTGCTGTGGACAAAATCAATCTAAAACTAGATATTCTTGCTACAGGTGCAAATGTTTCATTATAATCAACTAAATATTCTTGCGTAAATCGGCGAGCTACCAGTCTGGCTTTATATTTTATTGGTTGACCGAATTCATTTTGCTTGATTGTAAAATCCCGATTACACTCTACTATATTTTTATTCTAAGGCTTTTGTACAATTAACCGGGTTTTATTTAAGTGTGAATTTAGTGCCTCTCTAATAGATTCCTTTCAATTTGTTCTATATTTACTGTACTTAACTTCGACGAATTTATTTGGTATAGAATAGAATAAAGATTGATACTATTAGTTTACTTTTGATTCAATCACTTTTTCTAATATGTATTTATCTGCGATTCCAAGTCTTCTTCTTTATGACTTTCCACCAGACATTTCTGGATCGGCATTCTCAAATTTTTCATCACTAGGCTGTTTTCATCTTAATCAGATTTCTCATTACTGTTGACGACATATTCATTATCAAAATTTGATTGATTACTTTCATCATCTTCATAATTAAGATGCATGTCTTCTTCAACCACAGCTTTAGATTTTAAAATATTTGTTTAGTCAACAACAACATCGCTTGCTGTTACAAATATTTATCTTTCAACACTCCACACTCTATACCCATTCGGTTCATACCCAACAAGTAAAGTAAAGCAACATCGAAAACTACCGACGGATAGCAAAACTCAGTGCGATTCCCAAGTTATTGGAGTTATTAATTACTGCTCAGCTACAGCACCAATGCAGCTCGATAATGTCCTCCTCGCAGCACGACTTTATGAAACGTAGATCAACGTCAGTTATTGCAGTTATAAGGAATGCGTTTAAAACTATCTAAAAAAACGTTATTTTTACAGCTTTCGACTCCGTGAACTACCAGTTACTGTTAAAATCACTTATTCTTGTAGGATTTTCTATAACGTTGACCAAGTGGATTTCGACTTATTTGTCGAACCGAAGTCAAAGGGTAGCCTTCAAGGGTTATTTTTCAAACTTTGTCCTTGTGTTTCTGGTGTTCCTCAAGGAAGCCATCTTGGACCTCTGATGTTTGGTCTCTTCATAAATGATTTGCCTTAGGTAGTTTACCATTCACACCTTATGATGTACGCAGATAACGTAAAAATTAGTTTGCCACTCACGCAGTCTGACTCCCATCACTTATACAGTCTGACTTGGACAACCTTCAGTTCTGGTGCGTCAAAAATTTGGTGTTCCTTAACAACTCTAAGTGTAGCTTCATGTCCTTTTATAGGAGAAATCTTTGAGGATCCCTACACGACTAAACTCCTGTATATTTCGCTGGTTCGCCCGATTCTCAAATATAGCTCGTGTGTATGGTCGCCTCAATACGCAAAATATCAGGACCTTATGTTGAAATGTCACTTGAGTTTAATGTAAATAATATTTTTACACATTTGGTCTTGCCTCCGCCCACTTGATGTGAGTCAGAGCATATCTATAAAAATTTGTGAGGCACCTTAAAAGCTGCCCCACATCCAGGGAGTAGGATTTAAAATGTAAATATTGGTAGTTAATAAGGAACTAGTAATAAGTTAGGATAGGTAGGAGTAGGATGTGTTAGTAGATAGTAAGAAACTAGTTAAGTTAGGATAGGCCGCGGAGGCAGGCAAGAAGCCAAGAGAGCCGTTAAGTTCAAAAAACTTCGGCCGTTAGCCAGGAGTTTAAACAGGCGTTATTTAGCACATTATTTAGGATCACAGCTGATCAGGCGCTCTACTCAGCGGGTTAGGCGATCTACGCACGAGCGGATTAGGCGATCTACGCACGTTCCCCAGTGTTGGCAACGTGGCGTGACAGTGTTGGGAAACGAGAGCCCGGCTGGCTATATAAGCCCTGCGGCTGCCAGTACCGGCCTCTTTCTTTTCCCCGATCTTCGACCGAAACACATCGCACGACGACGAAGCTACGCAGGACACCCAGGACCAAGGACACCGAGGATCAAGGACACAAAGGACCCTAGTGAGTAGAGTGCGAGAGAGAGAGATAGGGAACGAAACACAGTGCGGCTAGGGAAATAAACAGATAGAAAAGAGGAAGAAACATAACCCAGAAAACATAACCAAGAAAATAAAAAAACTGAAACAAACGGACAATAAGAACATCGAACATACACTGAGTTGAATTTATTTATTCCCTGACCCTCAAAGCCCTGATCCGCGTGTGCCAAAACAGTGGCCTAAACCAAGCCGGTTGCGTTTTCGAGAAGATTCCTCTGCGCAACTGGACCTTGGTGGCAGCCACGTGCACAGACGTGAAGGCGTGCAAGTACGGGTTTTCTCTCCGCTTGCATAGCTTTCCGTCTCGGCTTCGACCGACGCACACCCATCCCGAACAGTGGGAGCCTGTCCCAAAACTGGGAGCGCTGAGTTCTGTCCATGTTTAGAGACGATTCCTCTGCGTGGGCGTGAACCAGCGCCCCAGGCGGCGGGAGTTGACACAGTGTACGGGCCAATTTCCCCCCCCACTGTGCCTCCTCCGGCACGCACGCGACGGCTTTCACTCGTTCGCGTCTGGCCAAATCCGAGTCCCAAATGCCTGTCCTGACCCGCCAGTAGGACCCGCCGCGCGCCACACGACTGATCGGCGACTGCGCCCAGTTTGCCCGCCACTACTCGTCACCGCTTATTTACAAATTTAGTTGTAAAGGATCCTGGGGAGACTGAGCTTCATCCCAGCCATAGAAACATCCTTACAACGTAAATACCTACACTAACATAAACATATACAATCTCGTGACAGGAAACAAGATGGACAAACTACAAGCGACAATGAAAAGGTTCCGCGAAAATCACGCGAAGGCCACCGCGGCACAAATCACGAAAAGGGGCGAAATCCGCAAGTGCGGCGGTCACACTAGACCTCCCGGATTCCTATATAAAGCGGTCCACAGCCAGACAGCGATCGGGTGAGGTAAGCCTACGTTTAGTAGCCCACATCCAGGAGACAGTGCCAAGAGTCGTTTTGGGGACCGAATCTACGGATCTAGTCCACATTCATACATTGTAGTTAGTTAGTCCCCGTAGTATTTCCCCGACCCTCCTCTGGTAGACGTCAGCGTCTCCACCGCTCACGAATCAGCCCCACGAATAGCCTGGAAGACTTAAGAGTCTCCGCTATCCCTGTTCGGCAAGCCGATCCGCACTTCTCGCAACTGGCAGATTTTAGAATCTCCACAAACTTCTCATTACTGGTAGATTTTAGGATCTCCACAAACTTCTCGCACTTGGTAGATTTTAGGATGTTCACAAACTTCTCGCACTTGGTAGAATTAAAAAGTCTCCGCAAAATTCTCACAACTGGTAGATTTGAGGATCTCCACAAGCTTCTCGCACTTGGTAGATTTTAGGATCTCAACAAACTTCTCGCACTCGGTAGATGTTACGTACGCCGGTTAGGGCCGACGTGAGTCATTTGGTTAACACGGAAGAAAATCAAGAATAGCCAATGCGCAAGTGCTCTAGAAAATCAACACGGGCAAGATTGCACAAAAATTTGGCTCTGGCAGATGACACCGCCTAAACTCACCAAATTGGGCCATGGAATCACCTGCAACCCAGCACCGCCGATTTTGCTGAACTATTCAACATTAGAACAAAGACGACCCACATAAAACTCCAGCCAATAGGCGAAAAGAGGGGAATTGATGACACTAGATGAGAACACTTTTGTGTTCCATTCCGGCGATTCCTAGGCAACACTTTGCACAGTCTTTGGATATAAAAGACCCCAATATAGCCGTACTAGAGAGAGAGTCGGAGTCAGAGTTAAGGACGGGAAGTCTGTTCGGAAAGACTCGAAATTCACAAGACCAAAGTAAATGCATACAAGGCGCATAAGTTTAAAAGTCGGATAGCTTTTCGTGACCGCGGAAAATGTGCAATGCAGTCCGTTACAACATCCCGTCGAACAATGCCGCGTACCATGTGAATCCTAATGGACCTATTTAAACAATTCTACGAGTAAAACAATCTGCCGCATCCAAAAGTGAATCCTGAAGGACATTCAACAACTACCCGTATCACTAGGCATAGCCTAAATCCTTCAACAACAACCCCAATCTTCAACATCATAAAAACCTGAAGGATGTCTGATAGCCAGGAGATCGAACAAGTAATTGAGGAGCATCGACCAACAGGAAGGAGCAACCAATTTACCAACAAAGATGATCAAGAAACAAGAAACATATAAAAGCAAAACCGCCAAAACAATTTCCTGAACATATAAAATCATTTCTAACACCAATACACTTCTTATATTTTTTTGAATGTTTTAAATCATTTAGCAAAATTTTGTGCATTTTGTGATTTTCTAACACCAACACACAGCACGATATTATATATACATATGCTTAATTCTGCCTAACCTTTCCAACAAATAAAACCTCAACTCCGGAACGAGAGCTCTCAACGATGGAATAACAGAGGGTGAGTCAACGGGACATTTTTCCCAATATTATCAGACATATTTATACACTACTGGACAAAATAATAAGTACACGCTTATGAGGTTTCTTAAACTTCTTGTATAACTTTTTTTATTAACATAAGGAAAAAATCAAAGTTACTTTTAGTTTTTCAGCATATTAGAGATAATAAAAATTAATAACAAAAGCATTTTTCTATTCAAATAAAAATGTTGTGATCGATTAAGTCTAAAAACATAAAAAAGGGTTGGCCAAAATAATAAGTACATCAATTCTACAATGTAAAAAACTTAAAACTTATTAACTTTTTTCCACTTTTTTCTTAGTAAGGGTAAACTTATGCTAATATCCTGTATATCCACCCTTATTTTGTAGAACTTTGGAAATTCTTTTGGGCATGCTAGCAATAAGTTTGCGACAAGTGGTGACTGGAATCTCATGCCAGGTTTTTTGGACATATTGCCACAATTCTTCGGCATTTCGAAAATTTTTTGTCCCAATTCGACGTTTTAATTCTCCCCATAAGTTTTCGATAGGATTTAAGTCTGGAGACTGACTTGGCCAACTCATAACATTTACCCCATTTTCTGTAAACCAGGCCTTGACTAACTTTGAGGTGTGTTTGGGGTCGTTATCTTGCTGAAAGACCCATCTCAAGGGCATGTTTTCTTCAGCATATGGTAACATAGTGTCGGCCAATATATCCTTATAACCAAATCGGGTCATGATATCAGATATGCGATGTATTGGACCAACGCCATGCCAAGAAAAGCAGCCCCAAACCATTATACATCCGCCTCCGTGCTTTACGGTCTTCTTTGTGTACCGGACGTCAAATTCTTTGCCTTTTGGGCGTCGCACATATCTTCTGGAGTCATTTCCAAAAAGATTTATTTTTGTCTCGTCGCTCCATAAAACATTATTCCATTTTGAAGACCCTTGTGGCCCAGACCAAGCCAAATGATTTTTGGCAAACTGTTCCCTCATCTGAAAATTTTTTCCTCGAAGTAATGGAACATTTCTAGCTATACGTCCTGGTAGGTTAGCATCTTCCAGTCTACGACGAACCGATCGGGATGATATTTCATTGTCAATTTCGACGCTGATCGCCTTTGAAGACATGAACGGATCCTTTTTTACGAGACTGACGATGCGGATATCCGTTCTGTGTGACGTTTTCCTCTTCCGGCCTCGTTTTTCAGCAAGCACTTTTGACTTTAAGGCATTCTGAACAAAACACACTGAACGTCCAAGTCTTTTTGCTATTTCTCGAAGAGATTTCCCTTCTTGTTGAAGATTCAGAGCAATCCTTCTTTCTTCAACTGTACAATGCTTTCTGCGGCCCATCTAGATAAATTTTTTGGCTTGGATGTACTTAAATATTTAAGGTATCAATAAAAATCAACATACCTTAACCCAATTCTTTTTTTGATCCTTTAAAATTAATAAATAACTTAAGTGTACTTATTATTTTGACCACACCAAAAACGCTCATCCAGCACAATTTTTGGCCTAGCACTAAATAAATGGGGTTCCCCGCTTTCATTTTTGATTCAAATGTTTTGCAACACTGTAACCTTTCAAAATATTATCAGTTGGCAAGGCTGCATTCGAAAATAATCGAGAAATATCCTAAATAAGTAGGACGATACCCATGTACTTATTATTTTGTCCAGTAGTGTATATATATAATCGTGCCCCCATATACACTACATACCATATGACAAAAATATTAGCTTCCAAATAAACACTATATTCTTTAATACACCTAAATATTACTTACACACTTTAAATCAACTCAGAATAGCACTATAACAAACACACCTTTTGACAAACTTAAGTGTCCAATACACAATTGACCAACCTTTCTAATAAACTTGTAATGTGAAATCAAAGCAACAAAAAATAGAAACCCATTAAAAGGGGGGCATTGGTACAACTGGAAGACTGGGTCAAGAAAAATACATAACTTTTGACGAACGACATGAACAAAAGGGGATCGTATTGCACGGCCCGCGACGATCCAAAGGCGCACGAAGTTTGCGATTGGGGAGGGAAAACGGCCAAAACATAGCCCGATCGTTTTCACGATCAAGCATAATCAGATCAAGCGATCAGAAAGACAGACTGACGAACGATTATTTCTATTTTTCAGGCACGTAAATAATTGTTCTGATTACGTTTGGAGAGGATAGTGGCGTCCAAAGATCCCACCCCAAATCCGGCGAGCTCAGCTGCACAAATCGTGTCTGCTATCCGGACGGCCACTTCCTCATCCCTATGTCCTCCAAGGACTGAGGCACCACGACAACACCGACGTAACATAGACTTCAAAAGTCTCCGCAAACTTCTCACAACTGGTAGATTTCAGGATCTCCACAAACTTATCGCACTTGGTAGACTTTAAAAGTCTCAGCAAACTTCTCACAACTGGTAGATTTTAGGATCTCCACAAACTTCTGGCACTTGGTAGATTTTAGGATCTCCACAAACCTCTCGCAACTGGTAAATTTCAGAATCTCCAAAACCTCTCGCAACTGGGAGACTTCAGAGTCTCCAAAACGCTTTTCGCCGCTAAGACAGGCGAGCCGCCGTCAGCACTAGCTCTCTAAAGCATACTTTCGGGGCAACATTCAGGGTGAACTTGCGGGTCTAACTCTCTCTATTTCGCCCACAGGAAGCGCCCAACCACCGGGTCTCCGGCAACGGCCTCCCGGCTCACTGTTCCGGCGTGATTCTTTCCATCTTTGTACCTAATACGTTAATGAAACCTAAGATATACATTTACGGCATAATTCTCTAGTGTGCTAATCTGAGACCGGGTCGGAATCTCTTTCAGCAACCACACCTGACCCAAATAAATTCTTGGGACGAGTCCTGGCCTACGCTGAACTATCTCAGCCCCATCAGACCGTCACAAGGCTTCTCCGACCCCATAAGGTATATATATTCTTGATCAGCATCACCAGACGAGTCGATCTAGCCATGTCCGTCTGTCTGTCTGTCCGTCTGTCCGTCTGTCTGTCCGTCTGTCCGTCTGTCGGTTTCTACGCGAACTAGTCTCTCAGTTTTTGAGCTGTCGAGCTGCATAGTCTTATTTCTTTAGCACGCAGTATATATGTCGGAAAGGCCGAAATCGCTGCCATAGGAATGATGGCGAAATTCATGTAAAGCTAAATTTTAACTTCTCTGTTTTTAAACGTATTTCTATACATTTTGAGATATAGCAGTTTTTAATGGTTCTAGACTTACGGTTTTCATTTTTTGAAGATCAGACAACTATATCATATAGCTGCCATAAAAGCGATCGGTCGATTTAGATGAAAGTGTAAAATGTACAAAAGTCGATATTTTTTCAACATTACTAAAATGGTTAGGGCAAGGGTATACCAACTTCGGTTTACAGAAGTTAGCTTTCTTTCTCGTTTTTTGTTTCTGTTTATGAGATTTTAACATTAATCTAGCTCTCTTAAATGCTTGTTCTAGTCTAAACTTAGATTCTTTAGCGTAGTCATCTATATTATATAGCGGTTTTATTTGGTCTGTACTATTAAAATGTTTCGATAAGTTTAACTTTAAAACTCATATGGACAATAATCATGTGCCATAGATGGTGTTGTGTTGAAACAATATACGAAATATTGGAGCCATGCATCCCAATCTGTTTTATCAACTGAGATGTGGCTTCGCTCCACGGATCCTACAGTCTGGTGATGGTGTGCGGTAGAAGTTATGTTTTTGATATTTAAATTTTTACATATATCTTCAATTATCGAATTTTTATATTCTGTTCCCATGTCCGTTATGAACATCTTCATTGGACCGTACTTCAGAATAAAATCTTCAAATATAGCATTCGCTACTGTTTTTGTTCTTTTGTTTTGAATTGGTATGGTATTTAGTGAAATCGCAGTAGGGTAGTAGGGTTACTGCATATTCATTTCCTTGCTCGGATTTAGGTAGTGGACCGGTCGTATCCACAATTACCCTGTCAAAAGCCATTTGTGGCGATTCAGTAATAGTCAGTGATGTTTTTGTATGTTTAGTAGTTTCGGATTTTTGGGCATTTTCTTATATAATTTGTTATGTCTCTAGTCATATTCTTTCAATAATTATGTGTCCTAACACTGGGTGTATGTCTATTTCCGAGAATACTTTACAGTTTCTTACGATAGACAGTACTATTGCGTTTTGCGTGCCGCTGCAATGAATAAGCGGGGAGATATAATATATATACATATATTCGTCTTCAAAATCTGAAATTGATAGAGGCTCTGCTCTGATTCTTAGTATGGCTAATACCCTATTCTCAAAATTTGGTTGATTGTCTAGAGTAATTCTAATCCAATCTGTGGTATTCATTTTAAGTTTTTATTAATTTTTATTTCTTTTCTAAATTTTAATTCTCTGTTTTTTTTTGTTAGGCCCTGCATACATATTAAAATTTTGTATTTTATTTTTATTTTAAAACATATTTTTATAATAATTGTTTGTGCTTTATTAATTTAAATCTTATCCAGATCGTTGGCCTGGCTTCTGTTTATGGCCCTTATTGATACATACTTATTGTGGTACATATAGGCTTTATACAAAATGTACGCACTCATAATGAAAACAATTATTGATAATGATATGATTGTTAGTTCGGTATCAATAGTTTTTGATTCAATTTTATTAATTACGTTGGTAGTGGAGTCCACTGCTTTAGTCTCAATTAAACCCATTTTGGGTATTATTTCTGTAATGTATTCAAATTCTGTTTTAGATATTGCGTTACTTTTCATTAAAAAAATGTTTATTAATATAAAGTTTTTCTTTTAATTTCATATATTTGTTTTTTGTTGTGACATGTATAACAATGCCTTATTATCTTTGCTAATGTTCTAGCTATGCCTGTATGACCTCCTTGTATTGGATCGTCATGGAATGTAAACAGTAATGCTTCTTTATCTTTATCATTATTTGATAATAGGGTCACCGGCTTGAGTAGCGCTACTCTTAAGGATTGTAAATTTTTATTGCCCATTATTTTAAAAGATTCCATTGAGATTGTGTCAAAGATCTTTTCGCTCGGTGTCACTTTCAGTTGGTTTATATTTAGTATACCGGCTTCTTTTTCAAGCCTTTGAAAGAACTGACCTAAGTCGAGAATTCCATTGGTGTACATATCGCTAACATCAATTCTTGCTAAACCTTTTTTTCCATGCTTTAGTAAACTTAGTGAATCTGTTATTCGCAAGGTCACTACTTTTCGTACCTCGTCATTTACAATGACTTCGTATACGTTGGGCTGAGAAGCTTTATTTAGGGTTTGCCTAGGCAAATCTATTTTTTCTTTTTCTGTTCCTGCGCAGGAATTTTTCTGTTTACTTTGGTTTCTAGTAGTGACTGTCAGAACTTTATTATTCGTTTGAATATTTTTTAAGTCCAGTATAGTTATTCTTGAAAGCGGCTATATGATTGTCTTTTCCATTAAGATATTCCACAGTAAAATCATATTCTAAGTCTAATCTCATTCGCGTTAGTTTTGAGCTCGGGTTTGTCATTGAAAATAAGAAAGTTAATGGCCTATGGGCTTTCTTGACTGTGAAATGTCTTCCATAAATATATGGTCGAAAATAATTTATCGCCCAGTGGATAGCTGCTAACTCTTGTTCAGTTGTAATTTTGTTGCTTTCTCCTTTTGTAAATGATCTTGATGCATAGGCTTCTGGTAGCTGGGTGTTATTGTAATCTTGAGTAAGAACAGCTCCACACGCTTGTTTGCTTGCATCTGTTGTTATACAAAATTCTTTTTAAAAGGTATTTTAATGCGTTTTGGCATTCATCTGTCCATTCAAATTTTACATTATTTTTACATAATCTAGTTATGTGACGTAAGTAATCGGAATTTTTTTTAGTAAAACATCTGTAGTAATTGCAAAATGCAACGAATCTTCTAGCTGTCTGCGTCCGTTGGGACTGGGTATTTTTCTATTACATCGTATTTCTTACTATCTGGCAAAATACCTTTGTCAGTACACCTGTGTCCAATAAAGGTCACTTCGTGTCTGAAAAATGTGCACTTTTCTGGGTGCAATTAAAGGTTGTGTATCCTACATAAATAAAAAACGTTTGTAAGATTTTTAATCATGTACTTTTCTGAACAACCGATGACAATTAGGTCATCTATATACATCCTGAAAATGCAATTGTCATCATTCTTTGGAAAGAGTTTGGCGCTATTTTTAAACCATACGGTAATCGGGTGAAGCGATAGGAGCCATTGCTCGTGGAAAAGGATGTTATATTTCTAGATGTTTCTTCGAGTTCTAGTTGATGAAATCCTGACATCAGATCTAAACATGAAAAGTATTTAGCTCTACCTAATTGGTCAAGAATATCATCTATTCTTGGTAGTGGAAATTTATCTGATAAAATTTTTTTTGTTAATTTGGCGGTAATCAATTACTAAACTCCATCTTATAGTATTGCAATCTGGTAATGATTTTTTCGGGACGAATAATAATGGACTGTTGTATTCAGAAACTGAAGGTTCTACTATTTTGTCTTTAATTAACTTTTTTACTTGTTTTTCTACTTCGCCTTTTTGACTGTGGGGAATTCTATAATTCTTTATGTATACTGGTTCATCATCTTTTATTCTTATGTTCATCATCTTTCATTCATATTTTTCGATTGTAAAAATTATTAGTTGATATCGATTCGGATTCTATTCCGAATATATCTAACTGAGGTAGAAAATTGTTGTTCAGCTTGTCTTCAATTTCATCTTTGTTTACATTTTTATTAGATTTAATTATGTCGTAATCATCCAATGGTTCAACTTTCAGTGTAGTTAATTGAATGATTGCAGTTTTATTTGTTGTATTCAAAATTCCGACAAAAGTGTTTTTAGAATCTGCAATGGAATTTCCAATGAATACTCCATTTTGGATTTCTTGGTTTGGTATTAATATATACCTGGTTGCTGAATTTAGTTCCGAATCCGAAGTTTCTTTTATTAAGGTACGTACTCACCAGCGCTAAACTCCTAGCTAGCTAAAAGGGTTTCATATTTCTAGTGTGACCGGTTTTATGGTGTTCACCAAAAATCAATACGAAACGGCCATACTGTCAACTGTGTTCGTTTTTAATTCAAATTAAACGCGGCCAACCGAACAAATTACAGTAGAGTCCGGCTATACCGACTCTGCTTATAGCGTCCGTCCGGTTATTGCGACGAAAACTCGATGGCTTGGTTGGTCCCCTTACAAACTTATATGAAAGGGCCTCCGCTTAGTACGTTTCCGCTTTTAGCGACAAACCGCTTATGCCGACGAGATTTTCCACAATTCAACCGGCTATTGCGACGTGCCGAAAAAAAAAATACTGAAGAAAATTTAGATGGTCCCAGCAGCTCATTCGCAAATGATATTGAAATCGGAGATGAAATTCCTCTATCGGTTTGGGCAAGAGTTCTAAAAAATCAGCTACTGATTTCAGAGGAAGAACTGGGTGAATATGTTTTTATTGACAATGGTGTGGCGATTTGTGAGGAACCGTCCGAGGACAGCAGTGTTCAAAATATTTTAGATGACGAACAGGACAGCGATGACAACGACAAAGATCAAAATGAAATGTCAGCACCTAGCGTTATGGAGGCATTTAAGGCTGCAGAAATTCTGAATAGATTTGTCCATTCAACTTTAATTACGAGAGTTTAACGCACAAAATTTCTTGTTGTAATAATGCTGTGCATGACCGTTTTTCTATGACAAAAACCCAACAATCAAAAATCACTGATTATTTAAATTAAGATTAAATAGAGAAACCACATATAAACATTAATCTTATTATACCATACTTATGAATAATATGCATTATATGTATACGAGTTATTATGAATAACCCATGAAAACCCCATGTTATTGAATTAAATTTATTAAATTTTTTGTTTTGATTAAAAAATTAATTGGATTTATTTTAAACCCCATTACAAAAATGGCATCCACAAAAAAAAATTGTTCCTTTCGGATAGTGCGTCTTCCGGGTATAACGACGTAAAATCGTCGGTCCCTTGAAAGTCGCTATAACCGGATTCTACTGTACTTAAATTACTTAAATTATGCTTCAGATCCAGCTGCGGAGTGTTGACACAGACTTTCGTCTGCTACTCCGCCTTCTTGTCCAGTTCCCCGCTGGTGGGTCTCTCCGCATTGTAGTCGTAAAACTCGTGCGCCGTGTCGCCCTGCCCATTGTCATCGTTGGGCACATCTGCGTCCACGACGACTGCTGCCACGAAATTGGCGCTTAAGTCGCTGCGCCATAATCTCTATCCATGAGTTCTCCACGGAACCCGTGCTTATGCGTATCTAGGGCGGCGGCTGCTTGCCCAGTCGTCCCGGGCCATTACCATTCCCGTTGCCACTTCCCGAGGACGGGCAGCTCTCATTCGCCTTCTTGTACTCCTCGTATGCTCTGAAGCAGAAGCATTTCGGGTTGGCAGCCAACTAAGAAGCGGATCCCAATAGGTGACCACTGGTCATGGACGAGCAGGGAATGAAGATAGATTGTTCGTAATTTTTAAAATTGTGATTTTGGCCTTTTTATATTGCTCCAGTGGTGGCAGTAGCAGCAGCTGCTGGCCCAGGAGTAGTTCGTCCTCGTCGGCGGCATCGGGAGCTGGCCCCGCGGCTTTGGAAATCATAATTTAAGTAATTTGTATGTGTGATTTGCTTATTTCCCTGTGAAATCACATATTTTAAGACTTCATTTTGTTTAAATATTTTTTAATTTTTTTATTTTATGGTTAAGATCCCATATTGGATCTTCTTTAATTGTATTGTAAATAAATTCATTTTTCGCCGCTGGAAAGTCCCGCCATAGGGTTTTGTTTCCAATTGCCTGTCTCAATTTCGAAAGGGTCGCGGGGAATTATCAGATATTTCCTACCTCTCGCGCTACCCTTGCGAAGACTCAGCCGATATAATATATCTAGCGCGATGTTCATTCTAGTATATTCTAGTATTTTTTCTTAGCTGCGTACCGACCTTGCTAAGAGGGGCCGAAAAAGTGTATTTGTCTCTCGCTCGCACTCATTTGGTTGCTAAATTTTAGCGCTGGTGAGTACGTAGCTTTAGAGATATGTCTGCCCCTGTATCAACTAATAATGTATTTAATTTTTTTATGTGTTCATTTTAAGGGAAACAAAAAGATTGAAGTTAAGGTTGATAGTGTGAACCGTAATTTTTACTGGGTTTTGTATCTTAAGGGTCTTTATTGGTTTTCCGACGTGGTTTGTACCTGTCGGACAATATTATTGCTTTGTCTGTTTGTATTTGTTTTGTAATTGTTGTTGTTATTATTGGTGTTATTATTGTTTCCACCACGGTTGTTTCCTCTATAATAATTGTTGTTCTGATTATAATAGTTTCGGTTAAAACCGCTATTTTGGTTATAGCCATTAATTAGGTAATATCCGTTATTCTGATAGTTACCTCGGTTATTACCTCACCGCGATAATTATTTCTGAAATTGTTACCGCGAAAGTTGTTTCCTCTTTGTGTGTACAAAATTGAGTTTGCATTGCCCGTCATTTCAGTTGCATTGTATGTACTTAGTGACAGCTTCATTCATAGTTGTGAAGTTGCCTGCCTCTAAAATTGTTTATAGGCGGCCATGCTCACAATTTTCAATCATTGTTGTGATGGCTTCAGCTGGTAGGCCTTGGTCAATGAACGAAGCTTCAAGGAGCTTTCGTAAGTTGTCTATTTCCGATGTAGATTTCACGGCTGTTTTGACTTTCTGGCTTTTTTTCGCCATTTTGGTTTTGACTACTTCGGATGTTTCGCCGACTATAGTGTCTTGTAATTTCTTTATGATTGAATTTATTGTTATTTCATTCTGTACTTTATATAGTGTAGATCATATAATTTTGGATTTAATGACTTCTACAGCCAAATCTTCGAATGTGCCTTTAGTCAAGTTAACCAACTTCAAGGCTGTTATAAATCTTTGAATATGTATTATTTGCCCGTTAAATTCCGGGATGGCATTTGAGATATCTTTTATATATGTATGCCCTTTGGGCTGCTGGATCTGCCATTATGTTTTTTTTTTATATCTTCTTGTTCTGCTTCTGTTACTGTTATAACTGCAGAAATTGTTAGATCATGTAGATCTTTTACTTTTATTTCAATTCCTTCGCTCGAATCGGAATCTTAATTTTCCGTTAGGTCTATTTCTTGATCTATTGTCAAAGGGGTATTTAAAATTGTCGGTATCGATATATTTAAAGGTAATTTTCTATTATACGGGCCCCTTCCAAAAAATTAAAAAAAAAAAAACCATAGATAGGGGGAGCTTCAACATACATTTGGGTAAAAAAATTATGTTGGGGACGCTCTTAGTTTAGTCAGAATCAATCTTTAAAGTTTTGCCTAATTCCCGGTCGGTACAGTGGTCTGTGAAGCTGAAAATGTTTGTCAAATTGTGCTTAGCGTAAATACTATATACGAGTATGTCGACACTTTGCACACTTTGAATACATTTATGCGTGAAATATAATTAAAACGAAATGTTGACAACGTAAAATACATAGTAATTAACGACTTTTCAATATTAGGACATACATTGATTATACAAATTATAAGGAGAATATTATAGTAAAGAACATACAGTTTGATGAGGTAAGAGAAGAGTATTGCTGTGATCATAAGGTCAGGGAGAATTTAAAGTAGCGCCGCAGATCGCGCGCGCGATTTCTTTTTTCAAAAAAATTTTTCGCCGCCGGCGCTTTTTTAAGTAGTCCTAATTAATTCTTTTATTAATTAAAAAGTCGTTAATTACTACGTATTTTAAGTTGTTTTAAGTTTGTTTTATTTATATTTCACGCATAAATGTATTCAATGTGTGCAAAGTGTCGACATATATAGTATTTACGCTAAGCACAATTTGACAAACATTTTAAGCTTCGTAGACCACTGTACCGCGACGATCACACAGACAAGCGCTTGAATTTTGTTCATTCATAATTTGTAAGTGTGCGTGCTTGCTGCGGATTTTGTATGGGATTTTGGCCAAACTTTAAAGATTTATTGTGACTAAACTAAGAGCGTCCCCAACATAATTTGTATACCCAAATGTATGTTGAAGCACCCCCTATCTATGGTTTTTTTATTTTAATTTTTTGGAAGGGGCCCGTATAATAGAAAATTACCTTCGTTTTATTTATTGCTGCCCTATTTTCATGTACTAAAGTTCTTGCCGTATTGAAAGAATCTACAAGAATCTACATGCTTATTAATTGTGCCTTTAAGTATTGGCCTATTTTGGCTTATACACTCGTAAGACTTGTCAAATGTGTCCTTTAATTCTCGTATGTGGAGAGTTAAATGCTCCCATTCCATACCAATATTTTTTTTTTTTTTTTTTTTTTTTTATTAATTGTGCATAACTTTTAGCACATTTATGTGTCCTAACACTGGGTGTATGCCTATTTCCGAAAATACTTTACAGTCTTACGGTAGACAGTACTATTGCGATTTGCGTGCCGCTGCAATGAATAGGCGGGGAAATAGCTAGGTCGTACCTATTCATATATTCGTCTTCAAAATCTGAAATTGATAGAGGCTCTGCTCTGATTCTTAGTATGGCTAATACCCTATTCTCAAAATTTGGTTGATTGTCTAGAGTAATTCTAATCCAATCTGTGGTATTTATTTTAAGTTTTTATTAATTTTTATTTCTTTTCTAAATTTTAATTCTCTGTTTTTTTTTGTTAGGCCCTGCATACATATTAAAATTTTGTATTTTATTTTTATTTTAAAACATATTTTTATAATAATTGTTTGTGCTTTATTAATTTAAATTTTATCCAGATCGTTTTCCTGGCTTCTGTTTATGCCCTTTTTGAAACACACTTATTGTGGTACATATAGGCTTTATAGAAAATGTATGCACTCATAATGAAAACAATTATTGATAATAATATGTTTGTTAGTTCGGTATCAATAGTTTTTGATTCGATTTTATTAATTACGTTGGCAGTGGAGTCCTTTGTTTTAGTCTCAATGAAACCCATTTTGGGTATTATTTCTGTAAGGTATTCAAATTCTGTTTTCGTTACTTTTCATTAAAAAAATGTTTATTAATATTAAGTTTTTCTTTTAGTTTCCTATATTTTTTATTGTTGTGACATGTATATTCGCAAGCTGTATTTTCAAAAGGCCCTTTATAATCTAAAGGACACTTTGGTTTTCTTGTTTCTTTCATGTCTTTTTTTATTTTTATAAGCATCTAATTCTCTATACGTGTTCTCTAATTCTTTCCTAATTTATACGTTTTCTTTCCAGGGTACTGGGGTAGTTTTTTCAGCACATTTTTAAATTTAGGAAGTTTTTCTGAACTCCTCTCCTTTTTTTCTTATTTATTTTTGTTGCTGTAGGCATTTATAGTTAATCAATAATTTTTTTTTTTAATTTTCTGAGGATGTATATGTATAAAATTTGACATGTATCCCTACCTAGGTAAAACAAATTAAGACCCGCAGCTAGAAACTGCCTGGTCTGTACAATTTGTGTTAATGATAAGTTTTTGCATCGCAGATGCATATAGATAAAATAAAAAAAATAAAGATGTGCGCTCTTGGAAGCGCTGTCTGTTCACTTTTCCGGGGTTCGGCTTGGCGCGCCGAACGGGGCCGGTGCTGGCTGCACGGGCTTCTACTACTCTAGTGTATTCTCTGTTGGGGCACCGGTGCTGGCTGCACAGGCGTCTTCGTAAAATTCCAAGGGTCCTCCGCAGTCGTTGAATCTCCTCTTCTTCAGTTTGGGTAGCTTATTTTTTGTAGGTTGTTTATTAGTTGTTTTGTTTTAATAATTTAATTTCATTTCTTTTGAGTTAGTTGATGTTTTGAATTTTTTTTTTTTTGGTTTTTGTTATAAAACGAGCTCAGCTTATAGCTTTTGAGCCGTCGACATCACTCAACTCACTCAGATCTTTTTCGTCTAACTATTTCAAGATTTTTTTTTTTAGTCGACCTTCAGATATTTCAGGCTTAATGTTGGCGTTCTTCGTATACTCTCCAGGTTAATTACTGTTCTTCGCAATCCTTCAGGTTAAATGTCACGGTCGCCATATAAAGAATGTTTTACCATTCATTCCAACGTATAAGAATTTATATTTGGTTTTCTTAAAGCCTAGTACGCAGACAGTAAAACTGTTCGCAACCCAAACAAGGTGTAATCTTTTTCCAGTGTGACCGTTTATTAAAACGCTCTTCGGCATTTTTTGGAGGTAAATGATGCGGTAACACCAATCTTAAATCAGCTGTTTTATATTTACAATTATTTATTTTATATTTGAAAGACAATTCGCATAGACTTGTAGTTTCGTTTTGGAATAGCTTATTTGGCGCACAATGACCACCAACGCCGTCGCCCATATTCTCTCGACCATGCACAACAGCCGCTTTTTCTCCCTATTACTTGTCCAACATTCTTTCCTGGATCGACGACCAGGACAAGGGCTGCTCTACCGGCTCCTGCTGGTGATTCTGTTTTTACCAAGTGGAATTATCCACCATCTGGGTGGTGGCGGTGGTTGCCGCAGCTACTCCTGCTACCACTAAATGGCTGGTGAAATGATTCAAAGTTACTTCGTTCTTGATGGATTCGAGACTCTGAGATACAGGAGGGTCCGACACTTCCGCGGTACCGCCGCAAAGCATTGCTTCGCGAAAGCAGAGGGCCCAACCCTTACCGCACTTCTCGTCTTCGTTGCTCGTCAGACCTTAGTCTGGTCATGATGAGCGCGGCGAAGTCGCTGACCTTCTGCCAGTCGGCGTCGCTGCGAAGCATGAT
>VNJO01007140.1:0-27854 GCA_008042535.1 Drosophila tani
TACTAACTCTGATGGCGCCTAATTCAAACTTAACTGACTATCGATAGCCACTAATCCGTTCCGCGACAGATTTTTTAAACCTGAAATTAATTGCTTCCCACTGGGAAGTTCCAGATCAACTTATTCGTTAAGTAACATTTATTGTTTTTGACATGAAAGAAGCATTATTGACATGTATTTTACATTTAATAAATACATTATTCCAAGTTTGTCCGCACTCTTTCTCATACAAATCTGGTGGCGCCACTGTATATATTCGAATGTATCGAATATAAAAAAAATAAGAATCGATGTATCGCCTTTCTTGAAATGTCGATAGTAATTAAAATTAAAATGGTTCTTAAAACTAAAATATAAATATTAAATATGTACAAAAGAATACATAATTATTTGAAATTTTGAGGGGACAGAATTTTTAGGGGGAAAGTTTAGGGTTTTTTTCGGAACTGATTGATTTAATTTATTAAGAAAATATCTATAAAATTGCTTTTTTTATTATAAATCACCTAAAATGGCGAATTAATCAAACTAAATACTGCCCACCATTTTCCTATCGCCTGAAAGTTTTGCCAGCTGATGATGGCGCATTCCGTGAACCCGCCTTTAAGATACTAAAAACTGGTATTCCACCGACATTTTTCCGCTTTGCAACGTTCCACGTCATAATTAGATTTCTTCTTTTAAATCTTTGAATATATCAGATTTTTTTGAATTCGGCGGGATTTTTTAGGAGAAAATATCGACACGAACAGGTGGAGAAACATCATCGATAACATCCATCTCCAGATCTTCTTATTTTTGTTCACCCCATCTATAGATTCTCTTATTTTTGTTCACCCCATCTATAGATTCTCTTATTTTTGTTCACCCCATCTCTAGAGCCGCTCTCTGCTCTCCTGCTCTCTTGCTCTCCCAATTTTTACGCTCTCCCAATTGACTGGATTTTTTAGGGTGAAATATCGACTATTTGAAATTTTTTAGGGGGAAAGCAACATTTTCATCTGGCAACACTGGCATCCCTAGTCATCTGGCAACACTGAACAGAAAAAGAAAACAGAAGTTTTTGTCGAAATGGGCTGCGTAAAAACCCATTTGCATTATTAAAGAATCGCGAACGGGTCTGAGAGTTAGTTAATTAGTTAATTAATCGGTTAATTAGCGCGTAATTCGTCCGGCAATCGGGGAGTGAAGAAACGGCGATGCGAAAAACGCTGGCACACGCAATTTTTTGTTCTTAACTATTTTACTTACGGCAGCCACTCGCATACACACACACACACACGCGCGCGTACACACACAGATATACATAGCTGCTCACACACGCACGTTCACGAACGGAGAGGCGGCCGAGAAACAGAGCGAAGAAGGAAAGCAGAGAAGAAGAACGAGTGGAGAGAAGGAGGCGGCAAAAGGCGAAGCAGAAGCAGCAGCAGAAGAAGCAGCAGAAGGCGAAGACCATCAACTTAAAATTTGCGAGGTGAAAATAACGAGAGCGAAGGTTTCCCCAACAGTTCATAAATCGCGCGGGGCCAGTGTGTGTTTTCATTAACAATTTTTTCGGGGCCATGCCTGTTTTCCCCCTCCCCCTCTCGTTCGCACATTCCGAAAATGGGGCTGCCAACTGCTGTGTTATTGTGAACGAACACGAAGCAGCGGAGAAACTCTGAAATTCTGGATGCTGCCCGCGCGTTTTAACTTATTTCCCTCTCTGCCTCTGTGCCTTCTTTAGCGTGTCCTTTCATTTCCTGTTGTGTTAACTGTTTTCAACGCCCAGTTACAAGTGGCGAGTGGGCATGGCCCATGAATAATACAGCTAAATTTAGGAATGTAATATAAATAAAAAGGAAGGACGAAGGCGGCGCGCGCGTCCTTGATAAATCGATGTGCAAAAGGGAAAGTGAACAAGCCGAAGGAGACAAGGAGACAACAAGAAAAGTAGCGGCGGCAAGGGAGGCGGAAAAGCGTGGGCGGCAAAAGGAGCTGCCTTGAGGTTTTCCGTTTTATTTGTCGTTTGTTTTCGTTGTTGTTATTGTCGAGTCCTTGCTCAAAAATATTCCCTAGGAGGAAGCCCCACAAAAAGCATTTTGAATTATTGATCAGCAACATGGATTTACTTACAAATTCCCAAGCTAAAATTGCGATTAAAAGTCATGTCTTTAACTGTAATCGAATTATAGGGCCAAGTATAAATTTATCTAATCGAGAAAGTGACAGGTGTCAGGAGAGGGAGAGAGGCAGAGTTGGCCTTAACCGGACAATGCCAAAGTGACTAGTAGTGTTTATAACAGAACTTAAATCATAAAAGTTATCAAGCCATTAAAAACTGCTAAACATAATGATAGCCATTCTTTGATTTAAGTTTTCTTGTAAAGTTTGGACGTGCTTTAAGCTTTGCACAAGTTCCCTTTTATATAGAGACCCTGTGGGCTCTATATCAAGCAAATCCCCTTTGATTAGATCACCACTTCATATAAATACCAGATAATACAAACATAAATACAAGCTACGAAATCTTGCTGCTTGCTTGCGAGCTAAATACTCCTTCAGATCTATAATTCTAGGAATACCCTTATTCAATGATATGGCAGTACATACTGATTGCTCGATAAGATCATCTGTGTCGTTTGTTTAAAGTACGTCAGATTTATTATTACTTTTTATTATGCAAGATAGGGAGAATATCGGATCCCCTTACAAGAATCTATTGCCTGAGATTCTTTCATTAAGTTCCGAATCAATATAAACACTCGGAAATGCTTAAAGTCCAATGAAATAGTAGGCAAATATTTCATGCTTGCTTGAAATCCGATTATTATGACTCAACTCCTGTTCCTCTTTGTTCAATGCCGAGACCCTGAAACCTGAGAAAGAATGTATTTGCATCAGAAGCCTTAACGAGAAAATATTTCCCTTATACTTATTTAATTTAGGAATAATAATAGAACGTTTTTAATTGAAAAACGATAATTACCCTCTAGTCCTAGAGTAAATAAGCGTTCTGTAGTTGTCTAGACTAGCCCCGAACTTCGTTGTGTGACTTCCCCAAGGTTTGTTTACTCCTCTAACCCACAGAGTTCAAGTTCAAGGTGTTTGCTTATTGATTTGCCAGTCGATTAATGGTCCCCCATTGAATTCTCCCTTTGTGCAGGCTCCTTGGGACACAGGCGCAGCGAATTACACCCGCCCGGCACACAGCACACAGCATGTTCAGTGGACATGGGCGGATTCCTGGATAAGCCGAAAACCGCCAAGCACAATGACCAGGGCGAGGGCAATAAGCTGCTCTTCGGTGTCAGCTCGATGCAGGGCTGGCGCTGTGAGATGGAGGATGCCTACTATGCGCGCGCCGGCCTCGGGGACTCGCTCCAGGATTGGAGCTTCTTCGCTGTGTTCGACGGCCATGCCGGATGCAAGGTGTCCGAGCATTGTGCAAAACATCTGCTGGACAGCATCGTTAGCACCGAGGAGTTCATTAGCGGCGATCACGTGAAGGGCATACGCACGGGCTTCCTGCGCATCGATGAGGTGATGCGAGACCTGCCGGAGTTCACCAAGGAGGAGGAGAAATGCGGCGGCACCACCGCCGTCTGCGCCTTTGTCAGCCTCACCCAAGTGTACATCGCCAATTGCGGGGATTCTCGTGCCGTTCTCTGTCGCCAAGGCGTGCCGGTCTTCGCCACGCAGGACCACAAGCCCATTCTGCCCGAGGAGAAGGAGCGCATCCACAATGCCGGTGGCAGTGTTATGATCAAGCGCGTTAATGGCACGCTGGCCGTCTCGAGGGCTCTGGGCGATTATGACTTTAAGAACGTCAAGGAGAAGGGCCAGTGCGAGCAGCTGGTATCCCCGGAGCCGGAGATCTTCTGCCAGAGCCGCCAGGATAGCGATGAGTTTCTGGTCCTTGCCTGCGATGGCATCTGGGATGTGATGACCAACGAGGATGTGTGCAGCTTCATTCATTCGCGACTGCGCGTGACCAGCGACCTGGTGAGCATCGCTAACCAGGTCGTGGACACTTGCTTGCACAAGGTGAGTCCGGGAGTTCACTACCCTAATCTTGGCCAGAGTTTAATGCTTCCCCATCCGTTTATGCGAACACAGGGCAGTCGGGATAACATGAGCATCATCATCATCGCCTTCCCCGGAGCACCGAAGCCCACTGAGGAGGCGATAGAGGCTGAGCATCGGCTGGAGAAGCAAATCGAGAAGATCACAAGAGGTTGTCTAAGTCGTCTACTCTGTTTATAACTAATCGTTAAACGGTTGCTCCTTCGTCTCCTCCGAACCGAAAATACGTATACAAATTGTACCTTTGAAAGCCACGCGAGCGAGTCCTCCTTGCAGGGTCATATCCAGCCCCAATCCCGTCTAGAGCTGTAGTATTTAAAAACTAGATTCCCAAAAGCAGTAGTTCCTTCCATAGAGTAGTTCCAAAAACGAAACGAAACGAAACCAAAAACGAAAACCAAACCATTGCCATTACCAATCAATGCCAAGAATGAAGCCTCCTCCACACACGTACCCACTTTACACTACAGTAGGCACTCTCTGGGTGGGTTTTATATTGAAATTAAGTCTACTTACAAGAGCAATAGGGGAAATTTAAATACCAGAGAGTTGAAATAACTGAGAAATCTGTTTTTATATGAATTCTTTTTATAAAAATAAGAAGGATTTACCTAAAAGAAGAATCCCTTGAATATTTTCTAGAAGAATAACTTATTTTGAATGCCTTTAATTTGGATTGGCATTACAATTAATGTTACATTTCTGAAGGTTTTAAAGCAGTGGTCCGCACCACTACAGTCAAATGCGTGAAAACACTCTATGGCTAGATATGAGAAGAAAAAAAAAGCTAAGATATTGTAATATGGCAAAAAAAATAGCTATAACCTAAAAACTAGCTATTTAACTAGCTATCTAAAAAAGACTAAATCTAGCCACACAATTACAATTTGTCTGCACTGATTCTTCTGTTCTCTTTTGTGCATACTTCTTTCTCTGTTATCTTTTGTGCATACTGTTTAAAGTTAAATGAGAGATGAGAGGTTCCCAGAGAGAGCCTTCACTGTGTGAATATGTTAATGTGGGCGTTTGTGGCGGGGCTCTACTTACTACCAATATCCTATCGCTAATGCATAGCAAACTAAAACAATATAGCGTGTTAGTGTGTCATATCTGTGCTGGCTGTGCGTGTGGCTGACCAGAGAGTGTGTCTGTGTGTGTGCCTGAGTTGAATAGTATTATTAATACACTGCCAAAAATGCGTACCCATTTAGTTTTAGTCTTACAAATATACACCTAAAAATATGGATGAGAAAATCCTGCCCAGAGCCAAGTCAGCCAGCTTGTATATATACATATATATATATAAATTCGTATCAATCAAAGGAAATTTGCAATACTCAAGATACACTCAAAACAAAACACGCGGAATTGATGTAAACTAATAGGAGATATATCTTCAGAGAAGATTCGATTGTAGATAGACTTGTAAATCACTCAAGCAAGAAATCAACATAGGAAAAACATATATATTTTACTAAATAGCAAGAAGTATTACCCGGATTTATGTGTATAAAGCAATAATTACTCGAGATCTTCGTATACAAAGCAATAACGGCACTAGAGATCTCCCCGAACGGGGAATCTCCAGTAGACTTCAGTATTTTGAAACACCAAAGTGAATTTTTGTCAGACGTGACCTTGTTGATATATATAGACGGAATACTTTAACTTACAATTAGTAAACTAGAGCATGCATTGCCCCTGCCCACCACAAGTAGGTCACAGTAGCTAAAGACAATTAACAATTAACGAAATTACGTAGCCTAAGCAATTTACCATAACCAATGATGATGACAAATACCCTATACTACTCGAAATGTCCAGACGAAGCTACTTAGATTAGAATAGAATAGAATAGCCCAGCCAAAGGGGGTTTTCGAATGTGTTATGTATGTATTACGTAGGCTATAACCAAACCGAATATTGTAAACCTTATGCTCACCAACAGTTGTTGTGCTTGTTGTTGTTAACGAGAGGCAAACACGATTTACTTTACACAATCCAAGCAATATATTCCCCTCAAATATTTGTAAATTTGTACCAGAGCTCGTAAATATCAGTTGATTGCTTTGTCCTTTGATTAAATGGAGAAAACCCTTGGCGCTTTCTCTCTGCTGTGATCTGCGATTAAGTGTTCTCCTTTGAGCACCTTTTGGTAGGCTCTTTTAAGGACAACATTCTCTCTAGAGCAGTGGTCCGCACCACTACAGTCAAATGCCAACATTGCATTTGTATGTGTGAAACTTGAACACTCTATGGCTAGATATGAGAAGAAAAAAAGCTAAGATATATTGTAATATGGCAAAAAATAGCTATAACCTAAAAAATAGCTATTTAACGCTAAAAAAGGCTAAGTCTAGCCACACAATTTCAATGTGTCTGCACTGATTCTTCTATTATCTTTTGTGCATACTGTGCTCTAGAGATAGCGATTCAACTGTTATTTGCGAGCTCTGCTTTGTACCCCAAGTGAATTTTTGGAGCCAAGAATGTGTAATTGCCACACAATACACGATACACAGATGCTAAAACCGAGTCGAAAAATATAAAACTTGAACGAAAGATTCGCCAAAAACCAAATGCCGAAAGTGTTTTGTCTGCTGTTCAATTGGATTCAGTTTTCAGTTTCCCAATCGCTTCCCTTTATCTTTTTCACACCTTCCCCCACATTCCTCTATTTCGGTTTACCTTACTCTATTTTGTACTCTTTTATTTCCTGAGTTCCCCCTAGAGCCTAGTTCCAAAATAAGAGAAATTTCTTAGCCATTCGCTGTCGTTGTTGTTCGGGATCCCCATTTCTAGTACACAGTCTTTTTGCCGAAAAAAATAATGAGCGAAGCGCGAGTCAATGTCAAGAAACAAACAGAAAGCAAATACAAATTTAAGATGAGTGAGCATAAGGTACGTCTATAATTTTGTAGTTTTGTAACATTCCAAAAGCCACACTTTGTCATTTTTACTGTTATCGTTTATCTTATCGATTGATTTGGTTTTTGATTTTGTTTTCTATTTTTTTTTTTTTGCCCCGTTATCTGTTCAACAAAGTTGTATTATATAAAGAGATCCACACACAATCCAAAATCCAATAGATTATCGAAAACGCATGATGTCCCCCCCGCCGTCGTCCACGCCAACAAATTGAAAGTCCTTGCAACTCGAAATCACTTTGAAATGTTCTTTGCAAATCATTGAAATATTTAAATATTCGAAATTCTTGCTTAGGAAGTTTTTAAGTTGATTATTGTTTAATTTATTTTAGCGGAGAGCTTTGTGATTTTAATTTAATTATTTAAAAATATTATTTTTACATTCAATATTTTTAATATTTAAATGGACTCTAAAAGCTTTGATATGCATATTCTGCGAAACGTAAACCCATGGTTTTTCGATTTAAAAAAAAAGCTTGAGATGGCCCCACACATTTTCGTCTTTAGTTGATATTCTTAAACAATAAATATCTATATATTGCATTTGCTTTTGAAGTAGCTTAACTATGTAATGCAATTTGTATTTTTATTATCAACCATTTACTGTACATAACTCGTATTTATTTTACAAGTCTCGTAGGCTAAGATCCGTGCTCTAATTCGATTTAGTTCGATTTGATTTAACCTCTCCCCATCTCTCCCGTCTTGTTTGCAGACGAGATCCAGTCGAGCAAGGTGACCGACTATGTGGACCTGCTAAAGTGTCTACAGAACCGGGACGACATCGAAGGTCTTCCACCGGGTGGCGGTCTGCAGTCCAAGTGAGTGCCAGGTTACGTCTAATCAGAGTGCTGTTTGCTCACCCTTACCTCTTTCCCGATTTTTACAGATATCACGTTATCGAGCGCACATTCAAGCAAGAGTTTCCGGATCGACCATGTGAAGTACGAAATCTTTTTTATAATCTATGAATAATCTCGAACCGCTGCGCTTTTAACACACATATTTATTCTTTATTATTATCGCTTTTGCCTAGCACCATTATTATATATAGCCTTTTGAGTTTTGCTTCGAATCGGGTGAAAGATTTTGGTAATGATTTGAGCTAGCTGTTCCATTCGAAACGTCGCCCCATTAATCACATTCGTTTAACCCGCAACATTTAACCCCTGGCTACCTTATTTATTCTCTTCTTTATTTCTAGCTGTATGCATATGATGATATATGAGTTTTGTAATTGCTAATTGTTCATTTTTAAAACCAAACAAACAACCAACCAACCAACCAAGAACCACCAACCAACCAGCAAGAGAGCAAAAGATTATTTAAAACCATCCTCCGCTTCACATAATGCTAAATGTAAGGCGAAAAATTATACTGTTGCTTGCCTCGTCTCTAGTGCTGGCAAAACATCGGAGCACTATCGTATCGATTTTTTCGGACTTTTTTGAAAACCATCGATTGTTTTTCGCACTATCGATGTTTTGAGTATTTTAGGCGTTGCCATTTAAAAAAAGAAATATTGCTAAAAAAAAATATAGAACTCACCTATTAGACTCCATTTGAAGCATTTGAAATGATCATGACGATACTCTCGAATATTGAAAAGGAAATATTTGGTTAGATCATAAATGGGAATTAATTAAAGCCGGAATCGTTTTAAGGGAGAAATTTGGCATCAGTCAAGGCTTCAACGACACTATATCTTTTATAAGCAGAAATTGTATGGCTTAGGAAACATCGACAGTATCGATAGTAAAAGATAAAAAAAATCGACAGTGCAAAACATCGATTTCTCTCGAGTATTGGAAGGGAAATATTTGGTTAGATCATGAATCGGAATTAATTAAAGCCGGAATCGTTTTAAGTGAGAAAATGCCATCACTCAAGGCTTCAACTGCCAATAATATAATTTTTATAAGCAGAAATTGTATCGATACTATCGATGTTTCCCTAGTAAAAACATCGAAAAAATCGATAGTGCAAAACATTGATTTTTTGCCAGCTCTACTCGTCACCCCATCGATGTGCTGCCCATATCCTTTCTGTTCTGTTTTCGCCTCGTTTGTGTTTTTCTATTCGTTTTCGAGATCTGCCCGCCTGCATGTCCTTATCATCTGTTTCTCCACCAACTTCAGCATCCTCCGCTCCATCCGCTGTCGCTGTTATAATCCTTTGCCCTTTGTTATTATCTTTCAGAGTCCAACGCATTAAGAAAAGAAACCCTAAACAAAAAACCAGTTAAAAGAAATGCAGATGATGATCAGAGAAAGCAACTTGAACGAAACAAGAAAGAACACACACCAAACAGTTTTCTACTTTGATAAAAACACACAAAAGAAAAACCTACTAAATAATGTTAATAACAAATAAGCATTACGATACATTTATAGTTTGTACGAAGCCTGAAGTCCTGAAACACAACAAAAGCAAACCACAACACACCACGAGTCTAGGATAAATCAAGGTGAGATCCAGATCAGAGCCGTACCTATAAGCAGAGAGACCTCAGAGAACCAGAGCAGGAATTGGAGCTGAACCACACCCATCAAGGGACCCAACCATATGAATGTCCTAACCCTAACCCTCTGTGTGCCCCCATTCGTTCCGTCATCTCCCCATCGATCATACAGAAAAATTTTCCCCTGAAACCGGGAAGAGAGCAACACCAATATCCAACAGAGAGCCGAAGATAGAAGCGCTATTTTGTGTGTACGATGAACTTTATTATTATTTCAAAATAAAACAGCATGTATTAACTATATTGATTCCGAAACCAAGCGGAAGCGGACTTCTCTGTAAGTTTGTAAAATGAAACACTACCTTTTGTTCACCTTTTTGTACATGTATATGAGAGTGGAATGCGAAACTTAATAATTGTAAAGTAAACAAAATGTTAAACAAAACAAGAAAGCAAACGAAAAAAAATGGGAAAAGAAAACCAAACAAAACTAGCAAACAGAAACCTGTAACTATTTACGAAGAGAGTAATACCTAAAGAGAGTAATACCTAAAGTAAGCAAAGCAAATCCACAATAATGTCCGAGATGAAAAACTAAAACTATTAATTTATAAGATGATGGAAAATCTTAAGAGAGAAAAGCAAAATTACGCTCGAGTTTGTAGTAAATGTTGATAAAAAAAAAAAAACACCACAACCCCCGCTTTTAATTATCCTCGTTCAGCTGGACCGTGTACCAGTCGTATCACCTCCAAAAGCGACAGGTATTATCCTTGGAGGCGGTGAGGATGGCATCCCCCGTATAACTGTAGGCGCAGCTGAAGACCTCCGCCTCGTGCCCGGCCAGCACCTGGGAGCATTGCCCGGAGTCGGTGAGCCACAGCCGGGAGGTATTGTCCGCCGAGGCGGTGAGCAGCATGCAGCCACTGGGACTGAAGCACACCTTGGACACTTCGTCCGTGTGGCCAGCCATCAGGGAGAGCATCTCGAGCTGCTCCGAGGAACCCTCCACGTTCCACACCCGCGCCGTGCAATCGCTGCTGCAGGTGGCCAAGAGTCGCCCAGCTGCATCGAAGCTGACGTCCAAAACCTCATCCCCATGCTTGGCGGAGAGGTGGAGCTCCCGATCCAGCTTCCGTATGTCCCAGATCCGGGCGGTGTAGTCCAGGGAGCCGGTGGCTATCAGCAGGCCACTGAAGTTCCATACGCAGTTGGAGAGCTCAGCGGTGTGGCCACGCAACTGATGAGAGAGGCTAAGGGAATGATTCTTTTAAGATTATCCCTATAAAGGAGGACTCCACCCACCTCTTGCTCCTCACATCCCAAAGAGCAGCCGTGTGATCAAAGGAACCGGTGAGCAGCATCTGACCATCGCGATTGTATCGGGCAGCTATCACCTCGGCTCCATGATGGGTCAGCGTCTGCATTTCCTGGGCAGTTTCCACATCGTACAGACGGGCTGTGCCGTCCATGGAGGCGGTGGCTATGGCATTGGCATGCAACGGATGGAACTCGGCGGCCACCAGCTCGGCGGTGTGTCCGTAGAAGGTGCAGAGATTCTGGCCACTACTAGAGGACCACACCTTGGCGGTGCCATCAAAGGAGCCGGTTACGATCTTGTCGCTGTGTATTATTAAAAATTGAGCAAGAATTAGAAGGTTTCTTCGCTTGAAGCTCGTAAGAGTCTCGCTACCCACCAGTGCGGCTGATTGAAGCCCACAGAGAACACCACATTGTCGTGGCCGGTGAGAATGTGCTCCACCTCTGCCTCTTGGGTGTTTATCACATGGCAGGTGCGATCATAGCTCCCGGTGAGGCAGCGTTCCCCACTCCTATCGAAGCACACATTGGTCAGCGGCAGGATGTGTGAATTGTGGCATTTGTGCAGATAGAATTTCTTCTTCACAGGCTCCCGCAACTTCCTCTGCAGTTTCTCCAGAGCCTGCTTCAAGGCGCTGAAGGTGTTCTGGGAATTGGTGACCCTTCCGCTGGCGGGACAAGGTGGCGACAAAGTTTTCTCATCCTCCTCCGTTGGCGGCGATTGATCCTCTTCAGCCTCGGCTATGGTTTGGAGAAGGATTCTATCGGCCAGAGGTTCTATGTTGGTTCTGGAGATTAAATGCAGCTTTGAGAAAATATATCCTGTTTCAAGACCCTCACTTACTTGCAATCCAGATCAAGTAGATCATAGTGACGCAGCCTCTCGCTGCCCTTCGTTGTTCGATAATTAATTGCCAGACCTGGTTTAAAAACAAAAAATAAATTAATATAGCTTAAAAATCAGCAGTTTAATGACCTTTCCCACCTGGCGGATAATAGCGCAGGAAGATTTTGTTGGCACTCATTGCTGTTGTGAGGTTCGACTCTGAACTGGAGAAACATTCCTTCACAGCCAGTTTGCTGACCTGCTTTAATTCCCTTTCTGTTGATTTTTAGGGGCTGCCATGCCAAAAACCCGCGTTTGATCGATTCACCTTGGGTTCGTGGCCTGTGCCAGGTCTATGTCGAGGTCTTCGGGGGTGTAGGACAGCTCAAGGATGTAGGGTAATGTATGCGGAATATATACAAAGGAATCGTTGTCTGAGGACTCTCTGTTATTTGTTTATTGGTTGTGTTGGTTTTGGCTTTGGTTTAAATTGAACTGAATTTTGGTAATATTATTTTCTTGGGAAAGCTTTTCTCAATAAAAGCTTTTAGCCAGTTTTATTCCCTTAGCCATTTTCCCTGGCCATTTTTCTGTAAATGTACAGAATATGTAGAGTTTATTTACGGGAGTATAAAGATGTATGATATTAGGTTGTTTCTCTTATTGAAGAAAAGGTAAATATATTTTTTTATTTTTAAATAAAAAGAAAATATATATTTTTATTTTTAAATAAATAGAAAATATATTTTTTTATTTGAGGAAATCAGTTTATCTTAATTTAATTAAACCACTTTAGTTTTTTCTACCATAAGAGGCTTTAATGTGATATTTAGTTACAACTAAAACGATATTATTATTTCCCAGTACTTGCAGACTTTTTAATAGATTTTCAAATATATTTTAGGCAAATGTGAGGGTCTAATTTCCTACATTTTCTTATAAATTTAAGAATACATCCCTCATATAAATAAGATTATTAATTTAAGGTAGCAAACAAATTAGTTTATTGATTTCCCTGCGTCCTGACACTTGTCATTGCTTTTGGCATTTTCTTCGGCAATTTAAATAACGAACGACAAGCACATGACTAATTAACTTTTCGGACAAACCATTTGCGGAGCAGACAGCCAGGACAGCAACTACTCCCTGAACTCTCCCACTAACCCTTGACCTACGATTGTCCTTTGGGGGAAACCCCTTTGGCATTTCCACAAGCGGCGTCCGACTAAATGGTCTCTGGCCATTAAACCTAATTAGCTTGTTTAAGATGGAACGGGTCGAGAGGACAGGACGAGGCAAGGACCTGACCCCAGAGGCCAATTGGCTGCCGACACCTGCTCGCATTTTTAGCAGATTTAACATATGTCCCCCACGGACAGACAGACACGCACACAGCCCAAAACCCACACCTGCAATTAGATTGTCTCACCTGGCTCCTGCCGTCGCCATCGCCTTCACCTTCCTGCTTCCTCGTTTCGGCATTTTCACTAATTTAATTTGTTCGGTAATCGTTGGGCGACGGGTTGGGCAAAGGTGGAGCGAGCGGCGGAATTGTCTGACAGCCGCAGGACGACACTCTGTGGACTTCAGGCGGACGCCCAAGGAACGCCCCCAAGAAAAAAGAATACAAACAGGGGAGAGTTCGGGGAGACCAGGGCCAATAATGATAAGTAATGATTAGATATTATCGCACCCAATTTTGTAGCACAGCAGCAGCGAGAGAACTGAAAGCGACAGCCGAGCGATGAACAAAAGGCCAAGCTAAATGGACAGGGCAGACCCAGTGCGAGGCCAGTCGTGGGCGTACACGGGAAGAAATATTAAAAAATAATTATTAAAGGAGGAGGAAAGAAAAAACCAGAAATAACAAAAAAAAAGGTATTTTTATTTTATAGATCAGGAGAGATCATTTAATCAATATAAAGATTTTAGGTTTTTGTATTCAGGATTTTGAGAGTAAATAGTGATTGAAAATGTATTGCAATTTCACAAGAAGAAATCTTATGATTATGATTATTTCAAATTAAGTAAACTCAGAAATTATATATCCATTTCTTTTTATTTTTTTAGATTTTTCGTTGAGCTTGTTTTTTTAAGAGTATTTCAGAGTTTTGTATCCTTTAAACATGAATAATTAAGAGGTCTAACCTTATGCATGATGACTACTTTCAATGAAAAACATTTCCTATATAATTTTTTTTATGGTAAAAAGCGTAGGTTTCTTAAATAAATAAGTGCATACAAAATTTATTTACGTTTCCATATTTCCTAGACATGTTTTAGGCATTTAAATTATGGGTTTGAAATTTCTGACTATTTAGGGACAGTTCTTCTAAAACTTGTTACCTTTATAGAAAAAGGTCTTAAAAATCTTTGCAGATACAGTAGCGCCTCTTCCTTGTTTACCATTATTAATTACCATTATTCCTTACTTCAAATTAAAGATGGGAATACCCAGATTTTTCTCTTTCGTGTTTAGAAAATTCTCGTGTGTGTGTGGGAAAAGTGCGATAAGATGTCGGCAATCTCTGTGTGTGTCTGTGTCAATAATAAAACATTTCATTGAATGTCCATTGAATGACGAGCATCAGCATCGGGAAAATGACAACAGAATGTGGGGGATGAGAAGGAAAATGGAAGTGGGACTGGGACTGGGACTTCAAGCACCTGGTAGGTCATCACCACCCTCCTCCTCCTGCCAATCATCGTTCCGGGGGGGGGGGCCCAGTGAACAAAAGCAACAGCTGTGCTCCATCTCCATTCCAATCTCTTCATTTGGATGGCCATGTAATTGGGTAGATGCCTCAGGAAGCTTTAAGGGAAATCAGAGCCGAATAAATGAGAGTACGAATGGAAATAAAATCAATTTAAAATCCCATAAAACGCTTTCCATAAACAAAGCCCGAAACAGAGCGTTTGAAGGAGGCTTTGAATTTATGCTCAATAAATTTTTGTTGATTTCCGGGAGCCACCGGCTCCGGCTTCACTCAAAATCCGAGTCCCGGGGATGAGCCATGAAAATGCGGCGTTGCATAAATTATAGACACACACACACACTCTGGGATATGATGATGATATATGCCAGCGCGTTACCTTTCACCAGCAAAGCCCCGAAAAGCATTATTATTGCCGCATTTTATGCCTGTTTGTTCGAGAGTTGGGTTCCGGTGCCGTCGTTGCCCATTTTGGGGGAAAATTGTGCTTAAATGGCATGAACTTGAAGCGACCACAGCGCCTAAGCCGATATAGTTGGGGCAGCCCCCGCCGACATTGAGCGATATATAAACAGATTTTCGGTTTGTGTTTGACTAAGCGACATAAAATGCGATTTTTGTTTTTCCTTCCTGCATGTCCTGCCCTTTCCTGACCGCGCGCTTGTTCTATTTTCTATATTCTATATCCTCTATTTTGGTGTTGTTCGGGTTCCCTGGCTGTTCGCCTAAAAGGAGTCGT
Source organism: Drosophila tani (assembly GCA_008042535.1). Taxonomy (NCBI): domain Eukaryota; kingdom Metazoa; phylum Arthropoda; class Insecta; order Diptera; family Drosophilidae; genus Drosophila; species Drosophila tani. The sequence goes on from VNJO01007140.1 coordinate 15,056, forward strand.
TAGTGGCTCTCTAATTGGAGGGGGCATGGGCTCTGACTGGACATCAAACGTTCGGTAATCGAATTTCCGTGCGGCACTAAAAACATTTTCACAGATTTTCCATCGTCACTGTTTTCGGTGGCTAAACGGTCAGGGGACTCTCTCTAATTCAGGTTAAGCGTATAGAATGTTTTGCATATTTGTTTCCGAAGTAAACACTCTATTTCCCGGTGGGTTTAGCTGGGAAAAACAGAAAGCAAATAGCAAATAGCCAGTAATTATTGTCCCACTGTTGATGATCTGTTGTTGATGAGAAAGTTTAATTGTAATTAAGCTTTGAAGAATATTTGCACATTTACTAGAATAAGACTATTTTATGCTTATTTGTTTACCTAGTGGGTTTATTGGGAAAATCAGAAAGCGAATAGGAAAATTCAGTAATTATTCTTCTTGTTGATTCAAATCAACATTTATAGTTTTAGCTTCAAATAAAAATATTTGTAGGGGTATTAAATTATTTTATTTATTTATTATAGATGATAGTTAAGTTTACTATACTAATATTAACATAGAGGGGAATTAAATTAAATTAATTGTGGCATACAAGTACTTAAAAAATCTTAGTAATTATGAGCTAGCATTTATACTGTGGATAATACATATATATTTTAATATATATATAATATTTTAATAATTTAATATAAAAAGTAGAAAGATCCATAATAATCCAGTTATTAGCAATTATTAGACAAGCTCTTAATAATAAATAACAAGACAGAAAATATCTATAAAATACCCAAGTCTAGAAAGCATTTCCGTATTTGTTCAGACACCATTTTGGTGAGTAAATAAACAGTCTGGCCAAAACCTGAGCCTGTGCCCATTCTCCTAGCATTTATGACGCATTCTGCGGCTTAGCCCATTGTAAAGTTTATGACTTTGATAAATTAAATTGTGCTTGGCCCAAAATATATGTATATACAAATACACAAAGCGACGGGCTATCCCTTCTGGTTTGAATATATCCGTATGCGAGCGGGGAAAGTTTATGACCAGGGCAACCTTAAACCGTTTATAGGCCCAATTGAAATGCAGACGCATCGAAATGTTATAAAATTTACACCGAGCCCTCGCTCATGTTCCTGCTCATGTTTTTGAAGTTTTATATATTGTGTGGAAGGCAGGAAGTTTCTGGCAGGCATTTTGTGCGGTTTAGCGGCCGCATCAAGTATACGCACCATAAATCAGGGTCAGCGGCGGCAGAAGCTCCGCTTGCCGTATTAAAGGCATTAAACTCGCTCTTAAATCGCCAGCACGGCCGTTCGTCATAACGGTAAGTGGTGCTTAAAATGAATTATGCATTGCCTTCGGTCTTACCCGATATTAATATATATATATTACACATACGACCCGTATGCACGTGTTTGTTTTTTGGCCGTCCGATTGCTCCGAGATTTTTCCTGCCATTAACTGCGAGATTGAAAGGCCGAAAGACGAATGGCATGTTAATTTGTGCGCATTATATCGGCCATTTATCGCCGCCTGATTTCTGCGGGACTTTGCTTTTGGCTTTGACTTAAGCCCTGCCTGCGAATGCCATCGATTGTCTCTGCACTTGACAACGGGATTGACAAAGTAATAAGCAATTCATTATGCAGAATGCTCCGGAAATGGCACATAAAGGCATGACTTATCCTCGGGCATGCCACAAGTATCTATGGATGCACTTGGAGAAAGGAAGGTCCAGTCCCTATGTTAGAGATAGTTTGACATTGGCACCATCGATAGTTTCGAGTTTTTTTTCGCAAACTATCGATACTATCGCGATAGTACCGACCTATTTAATATGGTTAAAATAGGGGTGTTCATCTAATAAAATACTCATAAAAGTTGAGGGTATCCCTTAGTAATTTAATAAAGATTTTTAGATTAAAGATTTAATATAGTAAAATTTTAAAAATTTATAAAAATAGTCAGACCTACTTTTCAGTTTTGGTATCTTGTGATTTATATTTTCATTTTCTAAGTAGAATTGGTTTAGTTTCAAGCTTACAAATGTATGGGGACGATACTATCGTGATTGCTATCAAACTACCGATGGTGCAAGCTGAATACAAACTATCGATAATATCGGTAGTGCCACCGGTAGTTTGACACCTCTACCCTATGTCAGTTTTCATGCATTTAAAGAAAGCTTTATTTGTTTAATATATTTGTTTTGTATATATTTATTTAATATATGTAAATATGTTTTGTATATATTTATTTAATATATATAGATATATGTAAATCTGGGGCCCGATAGGGTGTCTGTAGCAGTGAGGTTTGCCTCAAATTCAAATGTATGCACACATGGCGTGTACTCTTGTTGCCTTCGAATGTCTAGTGTGAGCCCAGTATCTTCTTTAAAACATCCCCTTCTCGATACTCCTATTCACATGCTCCTTATAGTCCTGGATGCTGCCCTCCCACTGCCTCACCTTCCTCTTCTCGCACACCCAAATCTCCTTGGCCACCTGGCTGATCAGATGGAAATCGTGGCTGACCAGCACCATGCCGCCCTCAAAGATCTTGATGGCATTGGCCAGGGCATCGATAGCCTCTTGTCTAAGTGAATGGTCGGTTCGTCCAGGAGCAGCAGGTCCGGGTTTTGTTGCGCCAACCAGGCGAAGATCAGGCGGCACTTCTGGCCAGCGGACAGCTGGCGAATAGGACCCTCCTGCACCTGGCGGCCGTCGAGACCATAGCGGCTTATAATCTTACGCATTTCCTCCTCCTTGATGGAGGGAAAGCAGCGCGTCATGACCGCCAGCGCAGTGGAGTCCGGTTCGAGCATCTCGTGCAGCTCCGGGTAGTAGCGACCGATCCGCAGGCGAAAGTTCTTGTGAATCTTGCCGCGGGTGGGCACCAGATCGCCTTTGAGCAGCTTCAGCAGCGTGGACTTGCCGACGCCGCTGGGTCCCACCAGGGCGAGGCGAGTGTCCCGATGGATCGGAATCTTGAGATTCTTGAAAATCCACGGGGAGTCATCGCTGTAGCGGAATTTCACATGCTGCACTATGATCACCGGGCTCGGGAGTCTGCGGCACGATCGGAAGCTGAGGTCCAGCAGGTTGTAACTCGATATCTTCTCGATTATCCCCTTATCGACCATCTTGGCCAGGATCATCTCCTTGGTCAGCCTGGCGCCGCCATAGCCATAGCGGGCAATGTATTCCTTTGATTGGGCCAACTGTTTCTGCTCCCGTTTGTACTGCTTCGTTTTGGTGTCCAGCAGCTCCTTCCTGGTGCGGCAGAAGACCTCGTAATTCCCAGGGTAATACTCGAGCCGCTTGTCCGTCAGGTGGATGATGTTGGTGCAGACCCCGTTGAGGAAGTCCTGCGAGTGTGAGGTGAGCACCAGAATGCGCTCGTATGTCCTCAGCTCCTCCTCCAGCCACACGCACGCGTGCTGGTCCAAGTGGGTCACCGGCTCGTCCAGCAGCAGCAGCCGGGGCTTCACGAACAGGGCGTGGGCCAGGGCGATGCGCATGCGCCACCCGCCGGAGAAGTCCTTGGCCTGCTTCTGCTGCATGGCCGCGTCGAAGCCCAGACCGTGCAGGATGCTCGAGGCCTTGACCTCGGCAAGATTAGCTGACATTTCATTCAGCCGCTCGTAGACATAGATCAGCTGCTCCTTCGAATCGTCATCCTCGCGCATGTTCAGCTCCTCGGCCAGCTTCTCCAGCTTGCTGCGCTCCACGTCCACCTCCATGACGCATTGCAGGGCGCTCTTCGAGCTGGAAGGCATCTCGCGTGTCAGGTGAATGATGTCAATGTGCCTGGGTATGGGCACCTCGCGTCTCCCGAGCACCGTCAGCAGCGTAGACTTGCCGCAGTTTTTGAGGCCAACCAGACCATACCGCTGCCCGCAATTCAGCTCGACCATGGTGTCCTCTAACAGTTTGTTGCGGAAGAACGTGATCGAGAAGTTGGCGATCACCACGTTCCGCGAATTTGGATGCACCGCCAGCGATCCGGTGCAGAAGCGGGACTTCGCTTTGATCTGGTCCTCCTTCGCCAGCTTTTTGCTGAGTTTCTCCTCCTCGGTCAGCTCGGGTTTCGGCTGCTTCGTGGTGGAGGGTATCTCCGTTTCAGTGGGTATCTTCGTGGCGCTGTGTATCTTCGTTGTGTTCGAGGTGGAACGTATCTTCGTGCGCTCCTCTTCGCACCTCCAGGTAAAGTAATTCATAACTTTGTTTTTGTTGGGAGTATAAATTTTGAGGGAAACTAGTAGAAATATATACAATGTATATAAAAATTTATTAAAAATATATGGTATATATTAATAGAAGTCTGGTAAGCTGGTAGTTTCGAGGCGAACTGGTAGAAATATACTGAGTCTGGTAAGCTGGTAGGGTGACGGCCTATGTACCGCCTGCTGCTCGGATCGAAGGGAAACTTCCCCTAATTTATATATTTATATTTATATAAGCCGAACTTTTTCAATGCGGCGTTTCATGGATAATAGCGTGGCATTTCCGAATTGAGTATAGTCCTTGCGAAAGCATGCACGTAAAAGAGAATAGAATTTTGAAAAATCGATCCAAAATTTTTTTCTCAAATTTTTCAATATTTTACTTGCATCATGAAAGAAAGTGAGAGACAAACTTTAGAACTTGCTCCATAATTCTACCTGTAAACTGGTGATAGCCCCTGACTCTTCGGTAAGCTTTGGTTACTGATGGTTCTCTTCTGAATCAGCTGTTTGAATTTATATTATTTTTATACTTTCCCACATTTTTCCCTCCTTTTTTCTCTGTGCCACAAATTAAAGCCACATATTATTCCTGAAATACATTTATATTTCCCCCTTTTATCTTGCAGGACGGTGAAATCGCCTACTTTATTCCTTGGTAACCCAACAAGAATCAATTTTCCAATTTGTCGAACATCCATTTGGCCCCCGAAGGTGAGTTGAGCACTCTTAATTATTCGTTTGTTGCCATTTCCATTTTTTTATATATATTCAAAATGTTATCGTTGTAAATTATAAAATGGTTTCCATTAATATGTATGTATATTTGCTGCGAGAGATAGCTCTCTCACTGCGGCATCTATGCAAAATTCATTTGCGGGAAATTTATGCAAACAAGCGACGTTGGCCGAAATGGCTGCTGACGGTTGGTAGACTGGCTAAAAGCATACACAAAGACTGAGCCACAGAGCGGGTATTCAATGGTTGCAAATGACTTTGGATTTAATGCAAATCGCCTGAGAGAGAGTTCATGCATAGTGCACTTTCTACTCCAATCTCTAAACAATCAAATTTGTAAGCTATATAAAAAGTTTTTATCTTGAATGTCAATCGGGAATATACTTTGAGCTGCCAGTGATGTGTCCTCTTTCCAGATTGGGTTTAAATCTAGTTAGTAAGAAACTGAACCCTTAAAGAAATTAGAATAAAATGCCAAACAATTTATTAAATCATTTTTAAAGAGTCTACAAAAATTCATCAACCCCCTAAGATATTGCTCAATATTTCTGCATAAATTAAGAGTCAAAATCAGGGCTACAATTTATTTTGGAAACCGTGCTTAAGCCTCCGTAAATACTATAAGGAAATGAAGCCATTTACAGACCTCAAAAGTGCACAAATATGAATTTAATTAACATTAATTGGCAACATATTTTCACTTTGCACCTGTGAGCGACAAAACTGAGGCATAACCAAAAGGAAATGGTCGAGTTAATTGCATATTGCGTATACGCCCTGTTGCCGCCATAAGGGCCACGAGTGGCAAATGCCGAAACGTTTTTGTTATTCCTTTTGCGTGCTTTTTTCTGCTCCTCCATGGTCGTGCTTATAGCCAAAGTTTTCTGGTTTCTGGCTGGCGAAAGTTGTGGCATATTGGGATTTTTGTGCTGGCTGCTGGCTACTGGATTCAATGAAATCTGTTGGACCGCAATGACCACAACTTTGGCCAGCAATCTCGATCTGATGTGACTTTCCCCCGGATTCTTTCTGATAAGCTGCAATGCAGTGAAACTCAATCAAAATTTATTACACATACGCGCCGTGGTACAAGGAGTCGGAGTGTTGTTCATTTTCAATTCGTTTAATGGGTCACTTGGGCCGTGTGTGGGCCAAAAGTTTTCACGAGCTGGCAAACAAGCCATAAAAGTAAATAGCCAGCCAGCCAACACATGGAAGTAGTTCGGGTTTTGCACAGGCAGAATAACAACAGCCTTGATAATCCCCAGAACTAAATTGGGAACAATTGGTAATTGAAATTTTAGCTGCTTAAAAAAGGATGCAAGGTACTGGAAAGGCAGCAGAAAAGTGTTTGTGTGTGAGCGGGAGTTTAGGGGTTTTTAAACTATTAATTGAAAGTGGGATAATTATATAAACTAGTAATAAAATATTAAATATTTAAAATCACATTTTCCTATCAATAAATATTTTTTATATGATTAAAATAGATTTTCTGGTATTTAACTTTATTTTGTTCTTCTAAAAAATGTACATTCTTGCCCTTACCTTATTTTTACATATTTATTTACTTGTAATTTGTGAAATTATTTATTTTTGCTACCCCAAGCCCCAAACAAAGGTTAATTTAATTTTTAAACTAAAGCAACATTTTTTCCCAGTGCCAAAAAGCGCACACAAGGTGGGATGAGGTGGTGGTTCTGCTCGGCTACCTGGCTGATTACCGGGTAACCACAAAAGCCGCACGCAACTGCTGCAGCATTTGGTATTTGCCACGCCTCCTTCGCTGCGCCCACAGAGAGTTCACCTTAAATATAATCGCGGGAAATTCAGACATTGTTGTTGGCATTCGTGCAAAATGATATTTGAGAAAGATAATCGCCCTAATCCAATGATATGGCGCACACGCCCAGATTGGCAGGCAGAAGGATAAGAAGGATACCCGGGATGGGGAGGAGAACCAAGTCATTCAACTGCTCATTCCTGGGGCCCAAAGTTCCTCTCTCACGTCGCCTATTAAGCTCACTTTCAAGTCAGCCTTCTGGCGTTTGTAAAATAAGCTTTGGCTGCCTGACTTTCCTCCTCCTGCTGCCGTGTCCTTGCTGCTGAGGATGTGTGTTTGCTTGGCACCCGCACACGTTTGCCTTTTAAGTGTATTTTTGCAGCGAGGCACATGCAACACCTCAGCACGCAGCAGGACCCCCGGACAGCCCCAAGCCACTGAGTTCGTTCACCCAGAGAGCATTCAGTTCTTCTATCTAAATCGATTCTAGGACCCATTTTTTGTCAAGTACCATCAAATATTGTCTTAATTTGAATGAAGATGGCCCTGGCCTAATCGAAATGGCATCCTCAACGCCTGCAGGCAAATATGGGGTTTGTGGTCAACATTTTGGTTGGCAAGGGAAATCAATTTGGTGAGATTTTAAGGAAAATTGGATCAGTAAAGGAATGAAAACGGTGAGGATTTATTTTATAATACATTTTTAAAAACTCTAGGTGACATTTAAAGTTTATTTAAATTTTTATACTTCTTTTTAAGCATTCTTCTTGCTGTTTTTTAAATAAAATGTTTAGTAAAATGCACACAAATAATTTTAGAAAATATAATTTGTATTTTATTTAATTGTTAGAAAGCAAGCCGATGCAAAATACCTTCAATAGATAATTATTTGCACTACAAGTAATATATTTTTCCTAATTTAAACCAATCCTTCCTCTCATTTAAAATCTGGACATAAATATGAATTAAATAGATACCTAAAGCAGAGCTCAGCTTATGAATAACATAACATTTGTCCACTCATTTTAAATAGTTTTTCTTCTTATATTTATTTTTAAATTACCAGAAACTCTTACCTTTTCGATTCCCCCACTTACCTGAGCCATTCATCTTCACCTTCCATTTTAATAAGCTTTTCCCACACATCTCAACATAAATCTTTATCTGCCATTTATTCGACTTGCTAAGCATTTTTTCCCGAGAATACAATCCAATCATATCGCTGCTGCGATTTGTCTTCGGGCTTTGGTTTTTATTTAACGCTTATAAATGATTTTCATTCGCAGTGCAATTTAGATGAAATCGCTTTCCTCACTCCCAGAAAAAAAAATTATATATAAATTTCCGCGGCATATCAGTGCTCGTTGGAGTGAGTTCGCTTTGTCACACCTTAATCGCTTCTCAGATTAAAAATAAGATCAGAAGTGCATCGGGAAAAAGGGAGTGCCCAGAGCTATTGAAACTGAAAATAAATGTCTATATATATGCCATGGGGATTACGCAATTCTGCGATAAGTATAGCTCAACACGGGGTATTTTAAGACCGTGTTCCCTGAACGCTTTTATTCTTTTTTTCGGAAATTTATTGCGTATCATCAAACAGGTGGAGAAGGTGCAGAATTGGCTGGGCGAAAGCGCCGCCGCAGGGCGCAACTCGTTCGTGTTGGCACGTTAATTGAAATTCGTGGATCCCGGTTCCCAGGTGGGGCACACTCATCCATCGACACAAGGCGAAACAAGGAACACAGCGAGCTGTAAGTGGGGAACAGCGGACAGGGGCTTCAATTTATTCGAACACTGAGGGGAAATGGGAAGGTTTCTTATATTGTTATAGAGTTTTTGTTATAATCTAAAAACATTTTGAGTGAGTCTTTATGCAGGTTAGATCTTCCCTCTTCCACTTGCCACCTTTCAAAACACGATCTAATTAAATTAAATTAAATTACATTAAATTATAAAAATCCTTGGAAGTAATAACTTTCCCTCAGTGCAATTGCTACGTGCCCCGTGAGCTTGTGTGCCTGCCTGTTTTACGTTGCATGTTGCATGTTGCATGTGGTCCTGCCTGTCGCTGCCTGTTGCCTGCTCATCCTTCGACGACGGCGGCCACCTGCAATGTGTTGAATTACATAATTTAAAGTTTACTCGGCAGCTGCATAATCCCGGGCTGCTCCACAAGTGTCACACACATGGCTCCGCCGTGGTCCTTTTATTAGATCACAGGACATCGGCACAGGACAAAGTTTAGCCACCAACCGAACGAACTTTACAGGGCACCACCTGGCCAAAGTCAAAGTTGGAAATTAAATTCCTTGGGTAAACAGCAGCGTCTCTCTAACCCTTGCATCGATATTCTGGGTGGCAGCGGGTCGTATACGTAATATTCGTATGCAAATGTAATCAGTGCCCACATTTTATGTGCGCTATGCCCAGCACGTGAGTGAGCGAGTGAGTATGTGTGCTTGAGTTTAATGTCCGCCTGCATTTGTTTATGCTTTTTTTATGGGGGCCAGCGCAACTTTGTGCCCGGGGATCAGCGCCGAAAAACGATGGTCAAGAAAAGGTTAAGGAAAATTTAAGGAGGATTACAGGAAGCTTAGAACAGTTGTGAAGGTGACTCGACTTAGAATTCCCTTAAAAGTATATAATTTTAATGCTGAAAATGACTACATAATCTGAAGAGGAGGTCGAGATCCGTTTACTTTATAAAAATATATGTACAGAAGCCAGAGATAAGGCACACAATATTATGCGTCTAGATTCAAAGGTTGCCTTTGATAACCTCAGGCTCGCAGGGGAATCCCCTTTTGGTATTCCGACCTCCTATAAATACGGAGACCCCGTCGAAAATGGATCAGTTTTTGTGCAAAACATCGCATGATGCGACCGGTAATAATCGCTCCTCTGGTAATCGCTGTGGCAGCATGGTTGTCCCTAATCGCCGTCGTTAGTTCCGAATGCTGCAACACCAGGGCGACTCTGAGCTACAGCATCGTGTATTATGGCTGCGGAGCCGTTGGAGGAAGAAAAACCAATGACACCTGTTCGATCACCATTTGCGCCAATGGAGAGGTGATGATGGGCAAACATTGCGGCAACGGCACCTGCAACTCAGCGGGATGCGATTGCGCCGACGGCTGCCTGCAAGGACGTTGGGCCAAGGACTTCATTGCCAAGAACAAGGAATACTCCATTTCGGTATCCGACACGTTCTGGCACTACGAACCTTAATAGTTGTAGAGAGTTGAAGAGAGTGACGGACTTTATCTACGCATTGTTTAACTAAAAATAAACTCTACAGTAATTGAGTTATAAAATTTGTATTTCTTATTTTTATTTAATCTTCGGAAAATATGTTTTAAAGTCTCAACGAAAAGTGGCATAAATTTTTATATATATAGATCACTTCAATTATATTTATTTAAATCAAGAGATAATACTTGTACGAATTTAATGTTCACGGTTCAGGGAGTTTACATTTTTCGGTCAATTACCTTTAGCTCTTTTATGTACTTTTTGTACCTATTGACTTAAGGCTTGTCATTTAACGAGTCACTTAACAAAATACCCTTGCTAAGTGATAAAGCAAACATAAGCTCCCATAAATAACCGCACTGGAATGGATGGAGGCATCACTTCCAACTGTGGACTTCCCAAGATGCATTCTGCATTCATTCCTTCTCTGATTTTTGCGATCTGCTGGCTGAGTGCCCGCGTCAATGGCGACTGCTGCACTTCGTATTTGGATCTGACCTATAAGGTGAAGGACGCATCCTGCGGTGCCGTTGGCGGGCATGGAAGCTCGGAAAGGTGCTCCATTACCATCTGCGCCAATGGAGGCGGATTGGTGGGCACCTGGTGCGGGCATGGTCCCTGCAACCCCTTCGGCTGCAACTGCGACGATGGTTGCCTGAAGGGCGATTGGACCAAGTCCTTTTTGGAAAGGAACAAGGAACACACTATCGAAATACTGGAGGAAAAGTGGGGTACCGTAGACCTGGGCACGGTGCTCGGAAAGTTTCCGGTGCCAGCTTTTAATTTTAATATTGGCAAGAAATAAATAATAATCAGGAATACTTCTTAATAAATAAACAATTAATATTTTATATTATCCCTAACAAATTCCTTGATATATATTTATAAAGAAAATGCTTTATTCAGTTCCCCTACAAAGCCTTTAAAAGAATTTCAAATATTTAATATTCAGGCATGAGAATGGACAGGAAATCAGTTAGACAGGACTCGCTCTCTCTCTCTCCCCATTCAGTCCACATGTCCCCGTTTCCATGCAACATGTAAAATTGTTTTTCCGCTGCCACCAGACAGACACTCGACTCAACTCATCGCAAGTTTTTCCGCTTGCGCCACGAGTGGAAAAAACATCCGCATATGGAACTTCCATAGTTTGGCAGCCAAACAACAACAGGGACATAAAAAAGGACCACCCAGCACCCAGCGGGATATATTTTTGTCTAAGCATTGTTTCCGTACGGGTTTCCAGCCCGGCCTGTGGATTCGATTTGATTCCGATTCTCTGAACTCGCGGCTGTCAGTTTTAATCAATTCAAAATGAAACGCCCAGCAATGGAATGTTTTTTGCAGATAAAACTAGTTTCGAGCAGGTGTGCCAGTTTACCATTAAGTTTGCATGATTTTATTGCCGCCAGATTTATAGGCTTACAATTTAGAATTTAATGCTAATGAAATAGGTTTGCTATCTCCACAAAAAATATTTTTTGCTAAAGATCTTTAGTAGTAGAATTATTTCTTGTATTCCAAAATAAAGTACATAAAATCCTTCTGTTTCTGGAACCTCTACGCCCCGCCCCGTAGAGTTACGCCAATTTCCCACCTTTTTGTTTGACGGGGATAGAAAAACCTTTGGGTGAATGTGTGAATTCGATGCTCTCATCTCAACCGGCACAAAAATAAAAAAGAAATAAAGAAATGCTTTATGCGGAGGTGGCGATGGCTGTGTGCATTTGTCGCCTTTTCAGTAATTGAATGCTTGGATTTAATTGGAACTGCACGCCCTGTTGGTTTCCCACACACACACACAGGAGCAGAATGCATACACATTATTGACAGGGCTATGCCGCGTTATTTCTGTTCAGTTCGGTTTCGATTTTATTCCATTCGATTCGCTGCGATTCGATTGGGTTCGCGTTAAGTTGAGTTCAGTTGAGCTCCGCTCAGTTCAGTTCCAATTCAGGTGCTTGACACCTACCACTACACGGGCACACTGAACGGAAAAACTATATACTTTATTTGATTTAAGATTTTAAGTCTGACCTTCCTCTTTTTAATTAACTAAATAATTTATTTATTATTGAAGCCTTGCTACATTTTCGTATATATTATCAATGCCATTTGGTTACGCTTTCTTGATAGCCTTAAGGTATTTCCTGGGAATAAGGCAAAGGTCACATTAAGCCAGGTGAGGCCGCTTAAGGAGCACGAAAAAATAGTGAAGGAAACGGAAAAAAATTACAAAGTTCCAACCTCTCAGTATTTTTTTACTTTTTTAGAAACTAAAAGTCCGTTTTAATTATTTGAAAATTGTTAAATACCTCATGTAATTATTTAAGGGTTTTCCCTTAGTGATATATTCTGTAATGTTATCTGTATTTTTAACTTTACCGATTTCTGCAAGAATTTTTCCTCTCTTTTTCCACGAGTTACGGGCCAAAACCGAACGTTGACTTATTCATATTGTGATGACTTGGCGCAACGTTTTTTCTGTTTCGCCAGCTAACAATTCTGGCAAATAAAATATAAAGAGGGAATAAACCTGGAGGAGACCTGGAGGGCAGGACTCGGCGGACACAGCGTCGTCTGCCCCCCGCCTGTAATTGCCATGGCAGCTCGTTAGCTTCAAAGAGCCCGCGGCGAGGAGCGGCTAATGGCGGAGCTAATGCCGAGACTAATACCAATACTAACACTAATGCCAATGCTAATGCCAATGCCACTGGACCCAGGTAAACAACACGAAAAAATATTAAATGAACCGCAAAATTGTGCAGCTGGCCGAGCTCGATGGAAAGGCAAAAAAAAAAAAAAAGGAA